>CM061136.1:13737526-13833658 GCA_030789695.1 Scilla litardierei | reverse complement strand
GTGTGATGCACGTGACGTGATGCATCACACAGAATTTATCTATCTTATAGTTAGGTAATGTTTTTGAATGTGGTTGCTGACTAGGAAAAAATGGTGGGTTAAAAACGATTGGGATTTGTTTTGAGATGTTTTCTCACCACGGATTAGTAGTTGGGTAGTCCGAAGGTCATCGCTGACATGGGTGACGAAGATGACCTTCGGGACTGGTCGGCCGAGTGGGCTCTGGTTTGAGGATGCTCGGGGCCGAGCAGTGGGTCACCGAAGGAAGCTTCGGCCAGACTAGATCTCCTGTGATCTGATTAGGGTAGCCAAGGCACACGACAGGTGGATGATTGGTTGAGCTGATCCCCAATTGGCGGGGCTCTGATCTGCGCCATGGAAGCCTGGACCGGGCTATCTACCTCGTTATCTGCATCACAAGAAGATTGTTAGGGGGTCGGGTCTAGGGCTAGACCAAATCCCCTCCGATGCTTACTAAACAAAATTTTTTTGAGTCACAATGGAATAAACATATTAGGACTCATGACTGATTAAATAGGATTAATCTTTTTGAGTCAATATGAGTTTTGAGAATATTAGCCACATCCATCTAAGTTCTGGGCCTAGTTTCTTCTAATGGGCATATCCATTCTTAAAAATTGATATTGGATCATGGGCCTAGTTTCTTCTGATGGGCATATCCGTTCTTAAAAATTGGTATCAGTTCGTGGGCCATTTGTTAAGCATGCTTGTTCAATTTCTTCAAAACTTCGTTTGCGCATGTGACTGTTTAGGCTTGAGGTGGAGCCTCCACACCTTATTGCTAATTACACATTTATCACACATTGGCAGCAAATGCAATTCGATTCGTCGCATGATATGACTTGGTTTGTATGTGAAGATCACATGATATTGTGCTTTTGGTTCTGGGTGCAATCAGTCTGTTTATGAAGATCCGATGACATACTACCACCTTTTGGATGGGCAAGAGCGAACAAGAAATAAGGTGTACATTTGTCCGGGCATGTGTCTCGCATCATTTCATGTAATTAAGCGATGATATAATAAGAGAAAAGGAGTTTTTACGCGCATGTACCATTTTGCTCAGCGCGTATAACCGCTGTATACAAGTTTACCATTCAAAATTTAAACCTATTCTACCCTCGTCGTCTCCCTCCACCCCCCGCCACCTACAACGACTATCTACAAGGCCAAAGAAGGTGGACGAGGGCGACGAAGGTGTCAGAGAGGAGGTGGATGAGGACGGTGGAGATGGTGGCCTTGATGTCGCGGTGGTAGATCGCCGGCTTGATCCTGTAGTGAAGATAAGGCAGCCATTTTGCCCCCATTGAGGATTATAATCTTTCTTTGTGGCCAGGTCAATGACGTTATACTCCGGCCGTTGGCCATAAAGATGTGATCATCAAGACTCCGATTCAGCATGTAATCGTACACACGAAACCTTTGGCTCCCTTCTTCCTTGTCTTCGTCGGTTATGCAGCAGCCTCACAGGGGTACGAGATTCTGGTGCCGAAGATTTCTGATGATCTCAACCTCGTTCTTGAACTCATCATCCTTAAAATCAGACTCCAAGATCTTCTTAACCGCGACCTCGCTCCCATCGGCCAGAACCCCTTTGTAGACCAACCCAAATCTGCCTCTGCATATCAAAATCATCTGCAAGAAGTGTAACTGCATGTATTTTTAGACGTGTTTTAGATCGTGCGTACCGGTATTTTATTTCCGTCGTCCAGATAACTTTTCATCCGTACTTTCTTTATTACGCGTCGACGCGTACACATCTCTATATTCGTTTTTACCGCATCCTTAATTAATTAACTACCTAGTTTAACACATCACTTTAACTTAATTATCTTACTAATTACAACTTCCTAATCACTTTCATTATTTTACTAAGTACTTTATTTCTTTCACCACTTTAATTATTTTAATTCATTTATTTTACTAATTACATTTAATTTTACTTAATTACTTTAATCTCCTATCTTAACATAACTTGTTATTCACATTTTAATTTTTTATAAGTAGGGTTAAAAAGTGTAACACCTTTTGAAGGCAGACACATCCCCCTAAAAAGAGATTAGTCAACAAAATGATTCATTCTTTTTTTAAAATCAAAAAACACACGTTTTTGAATGCAGATTCATTCCCCCTTCAAAATTAGTCTAAAGTTATCATTAATTTCCCATCCTAATCTGATTAAGATTGGTTTGACAATGAAAAGGGTGTTTCCAGCTAATCTTCTTAAGGCACCATCGTCTCTCCCCTGCTAACCATTCTGCAAACCCATTTCACCAAAATTTGCTGCAAACTTGTTCACCAAATCAACCAAAACCCAGATCAATTCCCAAAAAATTCAACCCCAAATTTCAGAAATCATCACCAAATACAAATCACTCAAACTGAAGTCAAAATCAGAGTTTTAAGAGGGGAATTGAGAGATCAGATCTGAAACTATAAACTCTTCTCTCCTCCTAGCTCCACCAAGAAACAACTCCCCTCTTCTCTGTCGCCTGAAGGTCATAGCCTCGTCGCGACCACCAACCCAGGCCTACAAATCGCCGGCCCACCCTCGCACACCGCCCTAGCGCTATGAACACCGCCGGAGCACCGCCTGTGCATTGGAGGAAGCCGCCACGCGCGCAGCTGCTGCCGAACGTTGCCAGAGCGCCGCGTCGCCTGAGGACAGCCGCCGTCCGTCGGCAGCTCTCCCTCCCCACCGTGCGCAGTGAGTAGCTCCTCCCCCTTTCATTTCCTTGTGAGATCCCATGGCCTGCAAACTTTGAAACAAAAAAAGAGAGAAAGAACAGAAGAAGGACAGAGAGAAAGAGAGTGAAAGCATAGGCAATAAAGAAAGAATAGAGAGAGTGAGGGGTATTGTATTTAAATAATGTAGGAGTAGTTGTAAGTGGGTGGGGGTATTTAATATAATGTTAACATTATATTAACCTTGTAATTACCTAGTATTAGATTAGTATTAATAGGTTATCAGTAATAGATTTAAAAGTTAATTTGTTAGTGTCATTTAATTTCAGCATGTTAGTAGTTATGTTAGGATAATAAAATTTGAATAAAATAAGGCGTATCATGTTAGTTTGATACAATATAAACATCACCCTAGCCAGAGAACCCAATAAAATTAGACGAACCCAATTCCGGGATTAACTTGATATTTTGCTTTTCTCACAAAGAATCTAATTCAGTGATATGTTTAACCAAAACAGAGAACCGAACGTACCATTACGTAGTACCCATCAAGACGAACCCAATGACACCAAAATCGCTGAAATCAGGCAAGTGTACAATTTATAGTGAATTTTTGAAGGTAGATACTCATTTAGTCTTTTGCATGTAAAGTTATATAACTCAAAATCTATACATGAAATGACGCATGAAATTACCACCATGACATTTTTGACTGAAAATGTGACCCAACGGCATATAACTTGATATACCATAGTTTAGAATAATAACAAAGAAAATTACTTTCTGTGACTCGTTCGTTAAATTCTCATGTTCAACACTTTTGTTAAATTATCATAAATGTTCACTCTTGTAATCATGGAAATGTTGTATAAAAATAAATGACGACATTATTTAATTGTTGCATGTCATGAAATAATTAACAAATGCGTGACATCGTGAAATCGTGCGCCTCGAAGGCGAAATCTTGACTTTTGTGATGTCATGTGAGTTGACAAATAAATTCGTGAATTTGTGCTTGTAATATGGCTACTCTGTCGGTCATGTGTGACTAGTCTGGCTCGTGTTCCAGTAGGGTCACATATGGCTAGTCTGGCTCGTGTTCCAGTATATGTCGGTTTAGCGCCCGGCTTGTATCCAGCACAACATTCTTGGGTGGGGTTAGGGTTGAGCGGCCACTAGGCGTATGAAAGGGTACTCTCTTCAAGGGCACCACCCGCATGTGGTGGGTTAGTGCCAATCACGGAAGGCCTCCGTGAGAAGGACGATTCACTCATCACGACCTAAAGGGGAGAACCCTATGCATGATAGAAAGCATTGCATTGTAATTGTAATAATCGTTGTCACTTGCTCCCACATTAAAATTATCATGTTTATAGTGCTTATTTTTAATTCGTTATAACTGCCATGTCATAACTGCTTATTATAATAGACGTGAAATATTGACATGAAACTTGTGTAAGGGACCCTCCGGGGCTACACACACTAGAGGGGGGTGAATAGTGTAATAGCAAGCAAAATGCTTAGTTAAAAGTTACTAAAATTACAGCACAATAAGCAGCGGAAATAAACAGAGCGCTCAACAACAACAAACGCAAATACAAGGATTTTACACTCGTTCCCCAAAACTTGGGTACGTCCAGCCACACCAATATTCACTATGATTCCCACAAAGAGAAGTGAATACAAATCTCACAAAGAGATACCCCACCAAGAGGATTTTGCCCTACACAAGGACCCAACCAACCCTACCCAGGGGTCAAACTCCCACCTAGAGAATTACTAACTCCTACTCAGAGAATTAGGGTTAGCCCTACACTAGGACATCAAACTCCCACAAAGAGAGTTACTCACACAAAGAGAGTTATTCCCAAAAAGAGAATATCCTATTCCCACTAAGAGAAATTCTCCTACAAAGAGAGAGACTAATTCCCACAAAGAGAATTAGTGTTTCGAACATAAATCAAAATGAAACAACACTTACCTATGCCTTGATATGATCTTACCAATATGAAGAAGAAGGCATGCAAGTGAAACTCAAGTGCTTGAGATGAGGCTTTGATTGCACTTGATGATCTTTCTCTCTTCTAGGAATGAATCCTAACACTTCTCACTTGAGTGTATGAAATGAAGAGAAGAAAGATGTTCTCCAAGAAAGGAATGAGATTGAAATCCCTTGGAGAAATTCCCTAGAGCTTAGAAGCTATAGCATAAGTATGAAGCTCTAATTAGGGAATGTGGGAGGAGTGGCTAAGAGAAGAGATTAAATGATCTTCTATGATTTCCTAATCCTTTCAAGAGTTCTAAATGAACTAAGCCAACTCCTATATATAAGAAGCCCAAAGGAACCCATTAAACCAGCCAAAAGCCCAATGGGAAGAAATCTGCAAAGTCTAGATTTTGGCAGCTTATGGCACAGACAGTCGACTGAAGAACAAATGACAGTCGACTGTTCAACGGCTAGAAAAATCCTAACGGCTATAATCTGAGCCAGGACAATCGACTGTAGAAGACTACACAGGCGACTGTAAAACAGACAGTCGACTATATATCCTTCATCAGGCGACTGCTGCAGGGGATGGAGAAAATATAGAGTTGCAACTTTCTCTCACTATGCATACAGGCGACTGATGGCCAGAGTACAGTCGACTGTAAAATAGACAGACGACTGTATAACCTTCATCAGTCGACTGCTGCAGAGGATGGAAGTAAAACAGAGAGAGATGCAATTTTCACACTTACGCCTTTCAGACGACTGTTGACCATTTCACAGGCGACTGTAAATATACAGGTGACTGTAAAAACTTCATCAGGGCGATTGTCTTGCAAATTGGGATGAAGCCCAGAAAATGCAAGAAGCGCACAGTCGATTGTCGACCAATTCACATGCGACTGTAGAAACACATGCGACTGTAAATTGAGCATCAATCGACTGATGCGAAAAGCTCAAGAAGAGTCAATAGAATTGTTAACTAGAGCTATGCATTACAGTCGATCGTAGAAGGCTCGACAGGCGACTGGAAATCACCCAGTCGACTGTGAATCCTTCAGCATGCGACTGTAGGAGAGCTAGAGACTCCAAATGAGTCTTTGGACAAGATGAGCCTATTGGGTTGGATTCTATGATAATCCTAAGGCTCATTAAGATGGTGAAATACATATGCATGAGAGTATGACCATCTATCAAGGCATTACAAAAATCCTAGACTCAAAAAGAGAAATACAAGTAATTGAAATTACATGGATTACAAATAGCATCTCCTAGAGTCTAAGTCTTCAAGCTCACTATACCTTGATGCTCCCCATCATCTCCAAGCTTTGGCACTCCTTGATGAGCTTCCCTTCATCAAGCTCCAAGCTTTGGAAATGCTCATCTAGATGCCCATCCATCATCATGCTCCAAGCTTTGGCTTCATTAGATGATCTTCATGACTTCATCCAAGCTTGAGCACTCCATCACTTTTGGAGGTCTTTAAGATATCCCTTGTAATATCCTCCAAGCATTATGCTTTATCTCATCAACATAAAGTCATTAAGATAAACTGAGACTAAAACATAAGATTGATTAGCACACTAACATAATGTATTGATCATCATCAAAACAACGTTAGTCTTGGACCCAAGAACTAACAATCTCCCCCTTTTTGATGATGACAATCCATTATGTCAAAATATGATAAACATTGAAATAAACAATGTGTGCTAACAAACTCCCCTAATCAATATGCAAATGTGCGCAAAATATAAACATATAAAGCACAAATCATATTGATGGTTGTTATGCCAAAACATACCAATTGATAATAATGCATAAACAAGCATACGGTATATTTTTACATAACCTATTTCTCTCCCCCATTGGCATATCAAAAAGATGGGTAATAGTCAAATAGAAAAACCAAGGGTAAGAGAAATAACCATCTCATATGCACAAACATAATGTGAATGACATTCAATGTGACGTATGAATGAAAAAATAATGCTAGCAAGCAGAAAAATTCCATACTCCCCCATAATCATACAAAACATGCAAATATAGGAGTAATGGACACAATCACAAAAAATTTGGGTACAAAATGTAAACATACAAGCATGGTACCCAAGCAATGAATAACAATGTGAGTGAGCTAGCAAGTTGAAAACCAAACAAAAGTGGAGTTTGGTTTCCGTATATAGTCATGTGAAAATATAACATGACGACCAATTCTATATACGCATTCCTATCAAGCCTAGAAACATTCTTAGGAATCCACAAAGAAAGTGATTTGGGATCTTAGGAAGAGGTTTGGTTAAGGCATGAGTAGGAGGTGAGGGTGCACGCTTATGAGGTGGAACATAAACATTGGCGTGTCCCATGTGTGAAACATGAGATCTATCATTAGATGCATTCACACAAGACTTTCTACCATTCATAGGAACATGTGAAGCATGCAAAGATTTAGCATTAATTTTAGCATGCAAGCAAAGTAAGTTATTCCTATGGGTAGATTTATCATGCATAACAACATATGAAGAAGCATTCACACCAATAGGTTTTTGAATAGACTTCTTATACAATGTGGTGTACATATATGCATGATTTCTATTTGGCTTAGAAATAATAGTTGATTTTAGGCCAAAAGAGTTGGATGTGACTTTCTCATTAGAATGCTCCCCCATAAAAATTATTTGGGTGCTTCTAAAAGAAGAGCTTGGTTTGTTCACCTTCAATGAAGAGGATCCCAAAACCGTGTCCTTACTCAATTTGAAATTTTCAATTGAGTAGACAATAGCTCACATTTCTTCAAAAGTGAAGAAATGTTGTCATCCCTCTTGGATAGACATGAGCTAAGCTCACAACATTTTGATTTGAGAGCCAATGTCTCATCTCTCAAAATGTTGTAATCACTATCTGAGTGCATCTTCTCCATTTGGCGTTTGAGAGAAGCATTCTCATCCCTCAAGGCACTTAATTGAGAAAGAAGAGTATCTTTCTCGGTATGCAAAGAATTAAGTTCAATATTATGCGATGCATACAGACTCTCTTTCACAGATTTGTGAAAATCATGATCAAACTCAATACGAGCTTTAAGAGAGTCATTCTCTTTGCTCAAACATGCACACATAAGAATCAAGAGAAATCTTTTCTTGATTCACCGCAATGGTTTGTGTATCATCATGAAGTTTGGATGATAAAGAAGTGTGTGTATGAGCATCTATCTCAAGCTTATTATTATTCGCATTGAGAGAGTTTATAAACAACGCATTATCATTTTCAATAAAATTAGCGCGTTGAACGAGAGAGTTATGAGATACCTCATTACCAACGATGCTCTCATCATCGTAAGATTCCTCTCTACCATACTTTTCATCAAGATAATCCAATATCTCATTTGCCGTCTCGAAGTCCTCCACTTTCTTAGCAATTTTCGGAGAGAGAGCATGGAGCAACGCATTCAATTATTCGGCATCCGAAGTAATTAAGGACTCCTCATGCACATCAAGCCAATGGAACATGTTCTTCCTCCATACTGAGAAGTGTTTGGCTTTGAAGACGGGAGGAAGGGAGAGGTGTTGTTGAGACTTAGAAGTCATGCTTGCAAAAGCCACTAAACCAAGGCTCCGATACCAACTGTAAGGGACCCTACGGGGCTACACACACTAGAGAGGGGTGAATAGTGTAATAGCAAGCAAAATGCTTAGTTAAAAGTTACTAAAATTACAGCACAATAAGCAGCGGAAATAAACAGAGCGCTCAACAACAACAAACGCAAATACAAGGATTTTACACTCGTTCCCCAAAACTTGGGTACGTCCAGCCACACCAATATTCACTATGATTCCCACAAAGAGAAGTGAATACAAATCTCACAAAGAGATACCCCACCAAGAGGATTTTGCCCTACACAAGGACCCAACCAACCCTACCCAGGGGTCAAACTTCCACCTAGAGAATTACTAACTCCTACTCAGAGAATTAGGGTTAGCCCTACACTAGGACATCAAACTCCCACAATGAGAGTTACTCACACAAAGAGAGTTATTCCCAAAAAGAGAATATCCTATTCCCACTAAGAGAAATTCTCCTACAAAGAGAGAGACTAATTCCCACAAAGAGAATTAGTGTTTCGAACATAAATCAAAATGAAACAACACTTACCTATGCCTTGATATGATCTTACCAATATGAAGAAGAAGGCATGCAAGTGAAACTCAAGTGCTTGAGATGAGGCTTTGATTGCACTTGATGATCTTTCTCTCTTCTAGGAATGAATCCTAACACTTCTCACTTGAGTGTATGAAATGAAGAGAAGAAAGATGTTCTCCAAGAAAGGAATGAGATTGAAACCCATTGGAGAAATTCCCTAGAGCTTAGAAGCTATAGCATAAGTATGAAGCTCTAATTAGGGAATGTGGGAGGCGTAGCTAAGAGAAGAGATTAAATGATCTTCTATGATTTCCTAATCGTTTTAAGAGTTCTAAATGAACTAAGCCAACTCATATATATATGAAGCCCAAAGGAACCCATAAAACCACCCAAAAGCCCAAAGGGAAGAAATCTACAACGGCTAGATTTTGGTAGTTTATGGCACAAATAGTCGACTGTCATTTGTTCTTCAGTCTGCTGTTCAACGGCTAGAAAAATCCCAACGTCTATAATTTGAGCTAGGACAGTCGACTGTAGAAGACTACACAGGCGACTGTAAAACAGACAGTCGACTATATATCCTTCATCAGGCGACTGATGCAGGGGATGGAGAAAAACAGAGAGTTGCAACTTTCTTCCACTATGCATACATGCGACTGATGACCAGAGTACAATCGACTGTAAAATAGACAAGCGACTGTATAACCTTCATCAGTCGACTGCTGCAGAGGATGGAAGTAAAACAGAGAGAGATGCAATTTTCACACTTACGCCTTTCAGACGACTGTTGACCATTTCACAGGCGACTGTAAAAAATTCATCAGGCGACTGTCTTGCAAATTGGGCTGAAGCCCAGAAAATGCATGAAGCGCACAGTCGACTGTCGACCAATTCACATGCGACTGTAGAAATACATGCGATTGTAAATTGAGTATCAGTCGACTAATGCGAAAAGCTCAAGAAGAGTCAATAGAAATGTTGACTTGAGCTATGCATCACAGTCGACCGTAGAAGGCTCGACAGGCGACTGAAAATCACCCAGTCGACTGTGAATCCTTCAGCATGCGACTGTAGGAGAGCCAGAGACTCCAAATGAGTCTTTGGACAAGATGAGCCTATTGAGTTGGATTCTATGAAATCCTAAGGCTCACTAAGATGGTGAAATGCATATGCATAAGAGTATGACCATCTATCAAGGCATTACAAAAATCCTAGACTCAAAAAGAGAAATGCAAGAAATTACATGGATTACAAATAGCATCTAGAGTCTAAGTCTTCAAGCTCACTATACCTTGATGCTTCCCATCATCTCCAAGCTTTGGCACTCCTTGATGAGCTTCCCTTCATCAAGCTTCAAGCTTTGGCAATGCTCCTCTAGATGTCCATCCATCATCATGCTCCAAGCTTTGGCTTCATTAGATGATCTTCATGACTTCATCCAAGCTTGAGCACTCCATCACTCTTGGAGGTCTTTAAGATATCCATTGTAATATCCTCCAAGCATTATGCTTTGTCTCATCAACATAAAGTCATTAAGATAAACTGAGACTAAAACATAATATTGATTAGCACACTAACATAATGTATTGATCATCATCAAAACAACGTTAGTCTTGGATCCAAGAACTAACAACTTGAAATTGTTATCTCAGTTAAATTGACTTGCTAATGAATCAAAAGAGAAGTTTTACTTTACTTGTTAAACTGCTTAGAACCGCATGATAGGAGTGTCTTACTTTATCTCATTTTATATCAGCATGTTTAAACTTTTTGTTGTTATCTCGTTTAATTTATTAAGGATCCTTAAATCCAGTATAAATTTGTATATCTTGCCTTGGGTTCTAACCTTTACTTGTAGACCCTTGCTGACAAACATTCATGTTTTTGGATGTATGTCAGATCCCAAGCTAGAGCACCAGGAGGACCAGTTACAATAGCTGAACCAGTGGACCAAGACTTGTTGCACTTTTTTCATTTGTTGTACGGGTCATAAGACCCTCTCTTCTTTTCTCCATTTGTTGTAATTCCGTTGAGACGTTTGAGATTGTAATAATGTTTTACTTATCTGCGTTGTTTTTGAGTAATGCACGCAAGAACCTGCGGTATTTCACACAGACGCTTATTGTGTTAAGTCAAGGAGGGAAGAAAAGCAAAATACCTCCTCCTTAATTGCACATGTGGACCTATTCGCGTCCTCGTCCCCAAGCTTAATGGGAAGCGGGCGTGACAAGGAGTTTGCAGTAGCCTTCTCACACACACACACACTCCACATTTTCCTTACCGGCGACGAGATCTGGTAGCGGTCCTCCCCCCCCCCCTCTCTCTCTCTCGTTTGGCAGAAGTTAGAGCGAAGGCGGTTGTACGCGCTGAGCAAAACCGTCGGAGTTTGTGGTTTTTTACTCACCGCGCACCACCACGCACCACCGGGTGTATTTTTTGCCATTTTCGAACCGTTGTGCACGGTAAGCAATTCTGAATGGTAAACTTGTAAATAAACCGAATGTCGGTTCTACGCGCAAATAAAACGGAATGTGCGCGTAGCAACTCCCTAAAAGAAATAGAGAGTGTGTTTAGTTCCACATTGGTTAAAATACAAAATGACAATTACCTTTTTTTTTGTGTGGAGAAACATTGGAAATAAGAAATGACTATTACTTTAAAGTCAATGTAAATTTCACACACATTATCTAACCCCTTCCAGCGACCAAAACATTAATTGATTAATTGACGGGCAACAGTACTTTCAAGTTGGGCTGCTCTCGGGAAGGGAAAGATAGGGACGTCCATACCATCAATTTATTAGCAAAGGTGACATCAAGCACTATAAACAACAATCACATGTCTCGGCACGCTCTCACCCCATCTCGTCTTCTTCAGATCCACAGGAGATCAAGAAATAATTAGAATGTCGACGCGTTCGATGGTCGATTCTCACCGTGACGGCGCGGAGATCTGCACGGGCCGCGAGGCCTGCAGGCAGAAGGTGAAGGAGCTCCACGACGAGCTCCGGCTCCCCCGGGGACTCCTCCCCCTGACGGAACTCAAGGAGTTCGGCTACAACCGGGCCGCAGGGTTCGTGTGGTTCCGGCAGGAGAAGGCCATCACCCACCGGTTCAAGAAGCTGAGGGGCCACGTCACCTCCCTCGCGGCCGAGGTGACGGCCTTCGTGGAGGACCGGCGGATGAGTCGGCTGACCGGGGTGAAGGGCAGGCAGATGCTGATGTGGTTCGCGGTGTCCGAGCTCTTCATCGACGAGAGGGATCCGGAGACGATCACGTTCAAGGCCAAGGTGGGGGTTTCCAGGTCGTTTCCGGTGTCGGCTTTTGATGAGGACGAGGAGGTGGACGAGGCGGCGGACGAGGAGGCCACCGCGGCCGCGCAGTGATGTGGAGAGGCTACATATATGTTGAAGGTCAGAGGTCGGCGGATTATTAATCGGATGGGCAAGTGTTTCATGGATGTCAAATAATTAAATAAATATGTTGGATGTGTGTGTGTTTTGTTTTGATACATCGGAAAGAAATTTGATGTGTGTTTTGTTTCGTGCAATTGTGTGGTTTATGCATTATATTGGAAAAATCCACTCGCATACTACTGAAGGAAAAACTTTTGGGCCAGGGACATGGTAAATCCCATGTAGACAACAAATCTTTGTCTCCTTTGTGAACTCTTTTCTATTCTTCTATAAATAAAGGCACGTGTCTCCCTCAAAAACTAATTCAGAACACGTTATCAGCATGCTCTTCCCTGCATGAGAGAGACCAGATGCTACGAAAGCATTGATAGAAGACGAAGGACGTTTCGCGTGCGGACAACTAAACGAAATCAGACGTCCGTCTTCGTCGATCTTGAGGTATACATAAAAACCCAATATATTTTATCATGATCATGATATTTATCACGTAAAAATACCCAAAGTCATACTAAATCAAACAACAACAAAAATAGATGGGGAAATGTTCGACGGCCATTGGCCGCCGACCCACGTCAGCTGACAGTACACAAAAAAGAATTCAATTGGCTGGCTGACCGGTGGCCTCCATGCCGCAGGCACAACCCCCTCCGTCCACCACCACTTCCCTAGCAGTGGCAGTATTGCGACAACAACAACAACAAAACTCTAATGTAGGATTTTCGAAAAAAGCAATTTTTTTACCAGCCGGCCGCCCCAAGCCGTGGTCACCCTACCGCTGACGTAGTGGCGGTGCGTCGCCGTCACAAGCGGTGTCGTCCCAACCCCACTGCACACGCTCACGCTGTTGCAGAAATGGGGTGGTGTCTCCGCTGGCAACGACCGCCGCCCCTTAACTAGGGTTTGGCCCGAGGGCCTTCGGCCCACAAAACAAATAAAAAAGGGATTTTAGTAGCGGGTCGAAGCCTGCAGCTTATAATGTGGACATCGGCCCACAACTAAACCAAAAACAAACAAAATTTGACTACGGCCCGAAGATCGCAGCGACAGCCCGCGGCCTTCGGCCTGCGGGCATATGAAAAAATAGGGGGGGCTGGGGCAAGCCGAAGCCCTCAGCTCTTGCTGCGAGCCTCGTCCCCCTTGAAAAAAGAGAAAAAAAACGGGCAGAGGGATACGCTGGCCGATAGGCCGCAGCTTTTACTGCGGACCTCGGCCCCTGAAAAAATGAGAAAAGAAAAACAAAAAAAGAGAAAATGGAAAAAATAGGGGGATGTGAAGAAAAATTCTTAAAATAAATATATTGGGGCGTGGCTTAGATTTTCAATTTTTTTTCTAAACTAGACCACATTACATACGTCTATAATTTATTTTAGAATAGTACTCAATTGTGATATCTATTTTAGGATCATATTAATATGCTGCATATCACGTAATGTCTGGCATGTTTTCTGGGATATTTTTCTGCTTATTGTCGTAAGCATTTGCTTAATAATTATGAAGATCTAGCGACCGCTCTATCATTAGTTACCTAACCTAAAAATGTTTGACGTTGTCCCGCAGTCCAATTAATTATTAAGCATAAAATATTTAAATTTTCATATCATGAGAATGGTATATGTCTAACATATGTGATAAAATGTGATAAATATTTCTTGAGCACACAATTTGGCCTGAATGGCTACATTGTGGTTTTGGATTGGCCTTTTAAGTCCCACTTTTATTTTTCTGTACTTTTCTTTTTTTGAGAGAAAATATAGTGAGGAATATAATGTAATGACTAAGACCGATGGTGATTTCCATGGAGGCTGAGGCCACCCCTAAAGAAGAAGAATTTTTATGGGACCTACGTGGTTTTTAAAGTTATATTTTTTTCTCTCTTCATGTAAAAATGGACGGTATAATTTGGACTTTAGACATTATTTATTTGTGATGACTGACCGATCCACATAATTAGCTTATTCATTTTAAATTGACTCTGCATGGTATGTTTTATAGTTTTATATATTAATTCAGGCAAATTGTGCTTTTTTAGATAAATGGCTAAAATGGCACGTGTTGATTTCGAAATTCTGGAAGCCTCTGGGAAGAACTACCTCAGCTGGCAATTGGATGTCAAATTCCATTTGCGCACACAATCCCTCGGTGCCACAATTACAAAAGAAAATAAGACAACGAATATAGATAAAGCAAAATCAATAATCTATATTCATCGCCACGTAGACAAGACCATTTAAAGTTTGAATACCTTACGATCAAAGATCCACTTGAGCCGTGGACTGCCCTTGAGGATAGATATAAACATCAAAAAGATGTTATACTCCCAAGGGCCTGATATGAGTGGGAGAACCTGAGACTGAAATATTTCAAATTCCTAGCGGAGTACAACTCAGCTCTGTTCAACATCACCTCACACTTGAAATTGTGTGGTGGAACAGTCTCAGGAGAATGTTAGAAAAGACTTACATGACTTTTCATGAAAAAGATGCAATACTTATGCAATAAACCATGAATAAAAGTTCACTAAGTATTCTGAGCTACTTGCATGCTTATTAATGGATGAACAGAATAGAGAGCTTCTCCTCGCCACTCATAATATGCACCCTTATGGCACAACCCCTCTCACAAAAGCTCAAAATACATCTTCCAAGCAGAAGAATAAAAGAAAAGGAAAATTTCAAAAGGGTGACCAAATAAGAAGCAAGCTAGAGGCGAAAGCCACCAGAACAACAAAAATACAGGGAAGAAAAATTTCACATGGTGTAGAAACGAAAACAATAAAAATTAAGCAGCCCGACAAAGAAGGATTGGGAAGACCAGTGCCATCGATGTGGCATGACATGACATTGGTACAAAGTGTACAGAACTCGCATGACCTTCAAGATTTGTATAAAGAAAGCTTGAAGAAGAAAGTTGAGTCAAATCTGATGGCCAATTACTCCCAATCTCCAGTATAGTTTACTGCTGCAGATTTCAAAAAAGATGACTTGTTTGATTAAATGCATTTATCTTAGTTAAATAAACATTGTCATGGAGAGTATTTTTTTATAACTATGTACAGTTTTATTTCCATTGAATTAATAAGTTATATTTTGCACACAATCTTATGCTCTTATATGCTTCATCTTTGACTATATGGATTGCTCTCATGACTGCATAGTAGACAGTGCCTCTACACATACAATCCTTCAAAATAAATGTTATTTCTATAGCATAATACCATGTGATAGCATAGTAAATACAATATCATGGCCGTCAAATATAATCGAATGACCAGGAAATGCAACTTTGTTGCTACCAAATGATACACAAATAAAAAATTAAGGATGTATTATTCTCTCCGAATTCAAAAAGAAACTTATTGAGTTTCAAGGACATCTGCCAAAACAGATCCCACTTAGAAACTGACATCAAAAATAACAAAGAATATTTTTATGTAATGTCTCGAGAACATGGACGAAAATCCATACTTGAGCAATTTGAGAGCGTCACATCAGGCCTTTATCATAAAAAAAATTCAGAGAGAGGAAGCAAATTTAACGGAGCACCTTAAGTGCACGATATCATCCAAGTTTTTACTTTGGCATCATAGACTTAGCCACCCTAGATCGGTAATGATGCATCACAGCATATCCCAATCCTATGGACACAATCTAAAATACTCAAAGATTCTTCTAAAGGGTGAATTCCCTTGTCTCCCTTATTATAAGAAAAAATTGATTACAGGGCTATCTCCCACTAAAGGTGGATAATGAATCTCCAAGCTTCCTCGAAAGAATTCAAGGAGATATAAGTGGACCAATCCACCCCCTAGCGGGCCTTTTCGGTACTATATGGTAATGATTAATGCATTCTCAAAATGGTCGTATGTATTTCTACTATTCACCCACAATTTAGCTTTTCCAAAGCTATTGGGACATATAATAAAACTGCGGACGCATTTTCCAGACAACCAAATAAAAAAATTCGTCTGGATAATGCCGGAGAATTTTCCTCCCGGTCAGTTCAAAAATACTACTTATCAATTGGGATAGAAGTTGAACATCATGTACCACATGTTCACACCAAAAATGTGTTAGCTGAGTCACTGATAAAAAGATTTTGATGGATTGCATGTCCATTATTGATGAAATCCCAGTTGCCGGTGACTGCATGGGGACATGTAATCTTGCATGATGACATGCAATCTTGCATGTGCTTCATTAATAAGACTTAGACCCTCTGAGAGTCAGAGTTATTCTCAATGCAACTTGTATACGGAACACCACCAAATATCTCTCATTTGAGGATTTTTGGTTGTGTAGTTTATATCCCAACAGCACCATCGTAGAGGACAAAAATGGATCATCACGTTGTCTATGAATCTATACAGGGGTTTACTCACCCTCAATTATAAGATACCTAGAACCCCAAATGGGGACGTTTTCAAGGCACGTCTTAAAGACTGTGAATTTGATGAGACGACACAACCCAAATTAGGCCTAGATTCAGAGAATTCTGGCGATTCATAAATTATATCATGGGAAACAAAAACATTAACCCACTGTGATCCGAGAACTAAGCAATATGAAGAAGAAATCCTAAAGATTCTCCACATTCAGAATATTGTTCATCAGTTACCGGATCCATTTACTGACAATAAGAAAATTGTCAAGTCACACATCCATGCTACTAATACTCCAGCTAGAATTGACATCCCCGAGAATGGATGCAATGCACCAGCAGTAGAAGTGGCTATTCCTCAAATAAGAAGAGGCAGACCACCAAGCTCCAAGGACAAAGTCCAAGAAAAAAGAAAACCCCTGGAGGTCTAAAGACAATACCACCACAGCAAAATTAGCTCAAATCCATACCATCACTCCTTCTGGAATCCCATGAAGAGGAAAATCTGTAGAAACTGAAATATTATTAAATTTTGTACATACATGGAATGTATCGGGCAGAAAAAGCATAATCGTCGACGATAACTTTACGTTCTATATTTTCATTAACGTCGCTGAAAGTGATGATAATGATCCACACTCTGTTGCTAAATGCAAACAGAGAAATGATTGGCAAAAGTGAAATCGGGCAATAGAAGCAGGGCTGGACTCGCTTAAGAAACATGAAGTAATTAGACCAATAGTCCAGATGATGAGTGATTATTTTATACATTATAGTGGGGGTTATTCATGCATTACCTAATATAAAATCCCAATTTCTATATCATTTCACCATGTTTCCGTTTCTTTTCACTCTTTGGGTGTTTTGTGCATTTCAGGATGAAAACAAGCTAATTGGAGCTAATTGGAGTCAAGAAGTGAAGAGACAAAGCAAGACGAAGTGAAGGAATCAAAATAAAGAAGATTTGAATATAACTAGACCCTACTTAACTGTGTGTGTGCTATCACATATGGTCATGTGCAAGACACTGGCAGTAGCAAGGATTGGAAGCGACACATGACCGTGTGTTTTACCCACATGATCGTATGAGGGAGAATAATATAGAAGAGTTGACAGGGCCGAGCACATGGTCGTGCGAGTCGCTGAAGACATATAATGAAAAGATGTCACACGACCGTGTCATCCCGAATACGGCCGGGTGATTGTCTAGGAAGAAACGACATAAACAAGGGTTGCTAGAAATTTTAGTGACACGGTTGTGTCGTCCCTGACACGACCGTGTCGTCCCTGACACGACCGTGTCGATCTAAAGCAATAAGAGGGTCATGTTATATGATCGCGATCCCCGAGTAGGAACCAAACGATGATAATAAAAACCACAGCGCACGGATCGGGTGTAGTCGCTTATGGGTCGAACACAAGGAGGTGGTCAATGAGTATTGGTTCCTATAGGTCTTCGAAAGAGATCTATGCGATGGTCACAGTGAATTGCCGGTGAATGGTAGAAAGGTGTAAACAAGGGATAAAATCTCTAGGGCGTGGGGAAGCCCCGCCATTTGACCATGGTTGACGGGTTCATTGGGACTCGGGAGAGGTCGTATGACCTAAGGGCATTTACATATCCCCCACTGTCGTGATGCATGATAGGTTATTCCATTATGTCATGTCCTATCCCCACTGTCACGATGCAATGATAGGCCAACCCAACCTACACCGATGTCGGTGGTTCTCTGATGCATCGATGTACGTCGGGCGCATTACGCTCGACGAATATCCCCAATCTTCCTCCCGCCCACAGTGGCATTCAGTGATCAGACCTACATTGGGAGAGCTCTAATCGATGCCTATTGGCATATCAGTCACACAGATAGTATGGATCGCCATATGGATCGGATCCCCGGGTCGGTCCCGACTTTTGATTGGCGGCCGACCCGATCGCCCCGAAGAGAGGGGGTCGAATCTACAACGATAATAATCGTCCCAATGTATTCCTAATCTCAACTACCCCAGCAACCCAATCAGTTATTTGGTTCAACCTATGGCTCCAGTCCAATGGGGTTCACTACCCATTAGAATAGAGGGGGATTCTAGCAACGGATAAGCGTCCAAAGCCATGAATTCAATCAACAACAGTAATAGATGATGAAACAATCACAGCAATAACAAAGAGGGAAAATTTCTATTAAAGAAACAAAGAGTATTATGTTATGAGTGAGGGAGACTTATGGTCTCCCCTCCCTCATTATTCACCATAACACCCCACTACCATGTAATGGGGTGAACCCCTGGGCTACTAGGTGTTACACCGTAAACTATGAATGAATAAAAGGATACCATGGGCTATTGCCATGGTTGCTCTTTCTCCAAACACGTTATTAGCACGAAGCTCTAGAAAATTCTTTTTGAGCCACAAAATTTTATTCCATCTTCCCCACATATTTTCCCTCTTGCGAAGCAATCTAGTTGTTGCGATAAAGTTTTTGCGATGACGAGCGATCGATTATTTGCAAGGCATTGCGAGAGCGGGGATTATTTTTCCTATCTACGGATTTTTTTGGTTCTTCCCTAGATCATTGATATAGAGGTATGTTTTTTCCCGTAGATATAGATTATGGACCATAAAATGTTTTTATTACATATGTATGTTGCTTGTAATAATCAAATCAAAATATAAATAAAATCTATTTTATTACAATCAAAAAAATATCTCCATTATTGTTTTCATCTCTATTGATGACCAACCCACCTGAAGCGGCATGCCATAAGATTTTTCGGCTATCGCCCGAAGCGATCGCTTGCCCGGAATATATTGCTGGAAATCAGGACAGATTTACATGCTCATTATTTTATTTATTCCTCTTAATCTAGAACTGATATTGTTCTGAAAATTTTATGGCTAAATGTTTGGACTATTTTCTACAACTTTCATGTTGTGAACTTTGTCTAAGTCGGACTGTAAATATGAGTAAGAATTTAATCTAACATGTCTGATTTTATCCAGTCTGAACACCTTTAACGAAAACAGTGATAAGTCACTCAATACTTAATGAAATTTAGTGTTCTTGGTCATGTTGGAATGATAATTTCAAGATCTACAACTTTGTAGTTTTTCACTTTTGCTGAATTGAACTGAAATTAGGAGTAATTAAGTCATGAAATCAATGCAGTTTTTGTTTTCAATTCCAGCACATGTACACTTTAGCGTAAATTCTGTAGAAAATAGAATACTAATCTAAAATTCATAAAAATTGATATGTGAACCCAGGACACCTATATGTACAACTTTTATTTACATTGAATTGTTACATTCTGTACAAAAATATGGAGGAATTTGCTGTTAAACCTGACTGTTATGAAATTTCCAGCCAAGCTGAAATTTGTGGGAGTTGGATTTTGATTGTTTTTTGTCCATATAATATTAATAACATCACTATTTGCATAATTATTACATTGGATTAATTAGTGTTTTATGATTAATAATTATGAAAGGTCCTAAGATTGCTCTGCCGTTAGTTATCTAACCTAACGGTGCATGATATGTCTCCTCGTGGCCTAAGTAATAATTAAATATTTTAATTTTTCCATATAATTACTTGCATGTGATGTTGCGCAATGATTTAAGCATGTGTTTGTTGCATAATTTATAAATTGCGTGGATGTTTAATAAATTACGTTGTGGTTTTGGATCGGCCAGTTTGTCACCATTTTATATTCCTTGCATTTTCTTTTCTTTTTTAGAGAAATTGAATTGTAGTGAGTATATATTTGTATAAGCCAAAGATCGGAGTATCTTTCCTTGAAGACGGAGGCAAAATTGCAAATTTGCTAGGACCCCAATAGGTTTCCAAATTGTACTTTTCCATTTTTGTCTTTTGTATTCTCTGGACTGTATATCGTATGGACTTTGGACTTTATTATGTGGTGACTGGCCGATCCACGCAACTAATTTATTAATTTTACATGAATTTTTAATATGCTTTATTATTAATTCATGTTATTTTAAATGCATAGATAATATGGCAAAAATAGCGAGCGTCGACTTTGAAGTTCTCGATGTGGCTGGAAAGAATTATTTGAGCTGGCATGTGGACCCGAAGTTCCACTTGCGCACACAGGGCCTTATGGCCATAATCTCTACTCCTATGCCTACGGCTATGGCCACGACAACGGGCACTGCTGAGGTAGCTTCAACACCAATAATCTCTGATGTAGATAAGGCGAAAGACATAATATATATCAAGTGACATATTGATTGGACTCTGAAGACCGAATATCTCACTGTAGAAGATCCACTAGAGTTGTGGACTGCACTGGAGAACAGGTATAAGCATCAGAAAGATCTGATCCTCCCACGTGCACAATATGAGTGGGAAAATCTCCGACTTCAGGACTTCAAGTTCGTTGATGAGTATAACTCAGCACTTCACAATATCACCTCACGCCTGAAGTTGTGTGGTGAAGAAGTCACGCCTGAAGTTGTGTGGTGAAGAAGTCACGGAAGAACGCATGCTGGAAAAGACTTACACATCCTTCCATGAGAAGGATGCAATCCTCAAGCAACAGTACCGTGAACGCAACTTCATCAAGTACTCTGACCTGCACTCCTACCTTCTCATGGCAGAGCAGAACAAGACTTGATACTATCCACACACCTACACCCTGTAGGCTTAGCTTCTGTCCCTGAGGCTCACAAAGTTTCTTCTCAGAAGCAGAAGAACACACAGAAGTGGAAATTCAACAAAGGGAAAGCCCTTAAGAGGCAGGCCAGAGGTCCTCTTCAGAACAACAACCCTCCATAGAGCAACAACAATGAGGGAAAGAAGAAGCTCCAGTGGAAGAAAAAGAACACTGGACAGACGTCTATTCCCAAGAACAATTAGGAGGACAAATGCCATAGATGTGGCATGACTGGACATTGGTCCAGAAACTGTCGTACTCCACGACACCTTCAAGATCTGTATCAGGCGAGCTTGAAGTCTCCCGTTGAAACAAATCTGGTGGAAAACCAGCCGTCAACCAAGTTCACAATGGACGACTTCAAGAATGACAACCTCCTAGACTGATGTCATATATATCTGTTATGCATTTACTTTATCTGTTATCAGTACTTCATCTGTAGTTTGCTTAATCATGTTACATCTTTCCTTTTCAATAATGAATGTCTTTCTTTTTATTAAAGTATTGAATTCATGTTCTATAGATGAAGTGTGAGTGCCCAGTGGACAGTGCCTCGACGCACACAATCCTTCGCGAAAAAAGCTATTTTATTAGCTTAAATGATTATGACGGTCCTGTCATTACTATTTCAGGAGTGTCAAACATAATTGAAGGATCTGGTGAAGCAATGATTTTGCTTCTAAATAACACGAGACTAATAATAAAAGATGCATTTTTCTCTCCTAAATCAAATATGAATCTGTTAAGTTTGAAGGATATTCGTTTAAACGGATATCACTTAGAAAATAAAGATATAAATGAGGATGAATATCTGTATGTTACTTGTCAAAAGGACGGTTTAAAACTGTCTTAGAACGATTTAAGGCAGTCCCTTCGGGTCTCTATCATACTCATATTCAACCTATAGAAGCTAATTTGACTATGCACCAGAAGTGACTTTCATCGCCAGGATTCAAACTCTGGCATAACAGACTTGGTCACCCTAGATCGGCAATGATGCACCGCATCATCACCCAATCTTTTAGACATAATCTGAAGAACCTGAAGATTCTTCAGAAGGGTGATTTTCCATGTCTATCTTGTTTCAAGGGTAAACTAATAACGAGACCATCCCTACTAAAAGTGGGATTAGAGTCTCCTAGCTTCTTGGAGAGAATACATGGGGATATCTACGGGCCTCTTCACCCTGCAAGTGACCCATTTCGGTACGTTATGATACTGATAGATGCATCATCAAAATGGTCTCATGTGTGCCTCTTGTCCACCCGTAACCTAGCTTTTTCAAAGCTATTGACACAAATAATTAAGTTGCGGGCTCATTTCCCCGATAACCATATCAAGAAACTACGTCTTGATAATACAGGAGAATTCATTTCTCAAGTCTTTTAAGACTATTGCCTAGCAACTGGCATCGAAGTTGAACATCCAGTAGCACATGTTCACACCCAGAATGGGTTAGCAGAATCTCTGATAAAGAGACTGCAATGGATTACACGTCCATTGCTGATACAATCACAGTTGCCTGTTAATGCTTGGGGACATGCCATATTGCATGCCACATCGCTGATCAGAATACGGCCATCTGGTGGCCATATTTTATCACCGATGTAGCTAGCGTATGGTGCACCTCAGAATATCCCTCATTGGGAGTGTTTGGTTGTGCAGTCTTCGTCCCTATTGTACCACCTCAAAGGACCAACATGGGTCCACAGCGTCGTTTGGGTATCTATATAGGGTTTAATTCACCCTCTATAATTAGATATCTTGAACCCCTGGCGGGTGACGCATTTAAGGCACGTCTTGATGACTGTGAGTTTGATGAAAATATTTTTCCAAAAATAGGCACACAGTCTAAGAAGCCAGAAGCTTCTGAGACCATTTCTTGGGACACAAAGACTTTGTGTCATTATGATCCGCGTACTAGTCAATGTGAAGATGAGATCCTGAAGATCCTTCATCTTTAGAATACAGTATATTTACTACCGGATAATTTTACTGACAACCAGAAGATTGTCAGATCACACGTCCCTGCTACCAATACGCCAGCTAGGATTGACATTTCCAAAGATGTATGCAATCCACCGGCAGCAGAATTGGATTTACCTCAATTGAAGAGAGGACGTCCACCAAGTTCGAAGGACAAAGCTCATCGAAAAAGAAAAAATCCTGGAGAAATAAAGATGAACCCTACACAGGATGCTGAGCTCAGACCAGCTATCTCTCCCCTCCTACATTCCCCTGAAGATGAAACTATATGAGAAATATCATTAAATTTTGTACGTACTGGGGAGGTCCTGAACAGAAAAAGCTTTGTCATTGACGATGAATTTGCATTCAATATTGTCGTGCACGCATCTGAATATGATGATGACATCGAACCACGATCTCTTGCAGAATGTAAACGCAGAGAGGATTGGCCAAAGTGGAACGAGGCAATATGAGTAGAGCTGGACTCATGCTTGAATCGCGAAGTTTTTGGACTAGTAGTCCAAACACCTGAAGGTGTAAAACCTGTGGGTTATAAGTGGGTTTTCATCAAAAAAAGAAATGAAAATAACGAGATCGTACGCTACAAAGCACGGCTTGTAGCACATGGATTTTTCCAACGACCGGGGATAGATTATGAACAAACATATTCCCCTGATATGGATGCGATCACGTTCCGATTTTTATTAAGCCTATCATATCTGAAAAGCCTAGAAATGCAGCTCATGGATGTTGTGACTGCATGTCTATATGGCAATATAGATAAAGATATATATATGAAACTCCCTGACGAATATAAATTACCTTCGGATATAGCAGAGAGACCTCTGGATGTCTACTCTGTAAGGCTTCAATGATCATTATATGGTCTTAAGCAATTGGATAAAATGTGGTATAATAGACTGAGTGATTTTCTTGTGCAGCAGGGTTTCACCAATAATGAAGTCTGCCCATGTATCTTTATTCAAAGCTCGGGAACATGATTTGTTATGGTCGCCATTTATGTGGACGACTTAAATCTCATTGGATCTCCTGCAGAGATTGCTAAAATATCTGCAAGCCTAAAGAATACTTTTGAAATGAAAGACCTAGGCAAAACAAGGTATTGTCTTGGCTTACAGATCGAACACCTACGTGGTGGTATCCTGTTACACCAATTCACATATCCAAGGAAATTACTGAAAATTTTGATAAATGTCATCCAATAAGTACACCAATGGTCGTTAAATCTTTGGATGTACATAAGGATCCCTTTCGTCCGCTGGAAGAGAGGGAGGAAATGTTAGGTCCTGAAGTACCTTACCTTAATGCCATTGGAGCACTTCTATTTCTTGCTAACTGTACGCATCCCGATATAGCGTTCTCAGTGAATCTTCTAGCCAGATATAGCGCATCACCCACAAAGTGCCACTGGAACGGAGTTAAGCAGCTTCTGCGCTAACTCCAAGGGTCAATTGACCTGTGATTATATTTCCCTAAAGGTGGATCTCCCACTTTAATTGGATATGCAGATGCAAGTTACAAGTCTGATTCTCACACCGAGAAATCACAAACTGGTTTTGTGTTCACCTACGGTGGTACATCTATCTCTAGAAATCTGTGAAGCAAACCACTACAGCAATCTCTTCCAACCATTCCGAGCTCCTCGTAATCCATGAAGCAAGCAAAGAATGTGTATGGCTTCATTCAGTCATTCATCACATCTTAGTGACTACCGGCCTGAAGACTGGTGACCTTGAGCCAACCACGATATTTGAGGATAATGCAGCCTGCATAGCTCAACTACAGACTGTTTTCATCAAGGGCAATAAGACGAAGCACATATCTCCTAGGTTCTTCTAGACGCAGGAACTACAAGAGGAGAAGCAAGTCGAAGTACTTCAGATTCAGTCTTGTAATAATTTAGCTGATTTGTTCACTAAGGCCCTGCCTAGATATACTTTTGTAAAGCTTGTAAAAGGAAACGGGATGAGACAGCTGAGAGACCTACAAGCCTGAAGCTTGTACGGATCAGGGGGAGTAACCTGTGGGTTGTACTCTTTTTCCTTAAGACTGTTGGGGTTTCCTATTGGGTTTTCCACAGCTAAGGTTTTAACGAGGCAAACACGTTTACTCTGGATCCAGAAGTATCCACCGCATTAGAATCATGAATCCTGAAGCATTCATATGCTAAGTCCATGGTAATGGATAGATAAGGGGGAGTGTTATGAGTGAGGGAGACGTATGGTCTCCCTCCCTCATTATCCACCATAACACCCCACTACCTTGTAGTGGGGTGAACCCTTGGGCTACTATGTGTAACCCCCTAAACTATGAATGAATAAAAGGATACCATGGGCTATTGCCATGGTTGCTCTCTCTCCAAACAAATTACTCTATTTAACGTTTAGAACAATAAAAACGACAGAATAAAAGAGTTAGGAATCTTACAAAACAGCCCAAACCCCCAGAAAACTGGAAAAACTCCTTAAAATGAGATTCTTCTCGGAGGAAGATGAAGGGGCGCTTATATTCACGCGCCCAAAAGACAAAAATGCCCCCCAGATTCACCCTAAAAGGCATAGGAAAGGAGTTTGACATGACCGCGTCAAGAAATGACACAATCATGTCATTCCCAAAAACAATATGATATTGGAGGCATGGCCATGCGGTCGCGTCAAAGGAGATGCAACCGCATGGAAGAAGGTTACGCGGCCGCGTCGTATGTTGACACGGCCGCGTCATTCCGCTCTGGAAGCTGTAATTTTGCGGACGCGTCGTCCAAGATAACGCGGCCCGCGAATCTCTCTAGTATTCACTCTTCTTCTTTGCTCCAAAAAAATTCTCTGACGCCGCCGTTTGGTTGGAATTAACGCGGTTGCATTGAAGTTCCTTCTTTGACATATGACGCGGTCGCGTGGATATGATGATGCGGCCGCATGAAGCTTTATTCTTCACAAAATGCTGCCCTCTTGCACAATCGACTCTCCGGCTTCGCTCCTTCCGCCTCTTTGCACTTAGATCTCGTTATATGATCCCAAATTGATACATATCTCCTGCAAAGCATGTGAGTGAACACAAAGCAAAAGAAGAGAGAAAAACGAGGGAAAACAGGGATGAATAGAGAATGAAAGGACGTAAAATATGCATGAAAAAAGGTGGAAAACTACATACAATTAACACTCATCATTATACATTGAGGTTACACAACCGTGTCGATTGCTCGATACGCTCGTGACTATTGGGTCAGGTTTTTCCTGAACCCATTAGGGTTTTTAGGACGTATGTAAGCATGTTTGTGTGCCATTTTTGACGGGGATTCTTCTATCTTTCATAATTCCTTCACAACATTTAGTTTAGGAGTAGTTTAGGAGTAGATTAGGTTTTATTTGTTTCTCTTTTCTCCGAAGAAAACTTGTATCAATTGGAGATTTTTGGATTGCGAATTTTGATCATAAGTATTTTCTTCTTTTATTATATTTCTTATTTGTTCTTTACCATCTTTGCAATGATTTCTTTGACGTATATGGAGTAGTCTTCTTCTAGGGCATGTGTTGAACCCTACTGTGGTTTGAGAATGGATGAATTGTTTTGTTTTGCTTAATCAACTAGTGGTTTGCCTTGGATGATCCTATTATCAATAAACATTGGTTTCCCCTTCATGGTTAATTAGATCCAGCGGCCAACGACAGTTGGGATCGATCGATTTTCAATCACTTTATTGATCCATACTATTTATGTCGCAACGACAATTGGGCCTATTTTAGAGCATCCAGGTAATGACCTAACTTCTATCCACGATAGTGACATGAAGAAAGGTTGGGGATATATTGTTGTGTGTCATGCACGTGTCATGTATCGATTCGCAACGACGGTTGGCTTTGCCATACGATAGATAGTCCTATCATGCACTACGACAGTAGGGGATAGGTGTCGACATCAGGTGCAACAACCTCACCCTAGGATTAATTCAATAACTAGACAAATGAGTTCATTTCCATATTTAACCCACAGTAGAGGGGATACCTAGCCCTAGAGCTTTTCTTTTATCTTATCTCCCCTTGCATAAATATCTACGTAACTAACTATATGTAACGCCCCGCCCCCCTGGGATACTCGGGAAGTACGAATCTGTCTCAAGTTCTCCTAGAGATGCGTGTGTGATAAAAGAAAAGAGGGAGGGAGGGAGGGAGGGGGAGGGGAGAGAGAGAGAGAGAGAGAGAGAGAGAGAGAGAGAGAGAGAGAGAGAGAGAGAGAGAGAGAGAGAGAGAGAGAGAACTATAGAGATGCAGGTCCACTGCACACTGCTGGGGTAGTACTTGTAATGTTCCGAACAAGCAACCAACACAAGGCCAACACAGAACCACAACACAGACAACCAGAGAGAAAACACCGAAACAACAAAGACTATATCTATATCATCCATCATTATATAACATCCTATCCATCCCTTATGCAAGCTTATATCAAGTGGGTCTATTGGAAGTCTTTCAAGAGGGATTAGTAAGCAAGTTGGGAGCTTTCTTGAAGGAGATTTGATGAGTCATGGAGAAAGTTCAATCTTAGTGTTTTAGAGGAGGAAAAATAGCTTCATAAAGGTAGGAATCCCTCTCCATCTTGATATATCACTTGCAAGTTAGTGGATTTTAGTTTAGAGTTGTTGCTAATATGTTTTTCAATTTCCACCAAAACTGTCCTCTGTTAGACTGTGGATATATATATTATTTTCAGTTCGAATAAAATCCTAAAAAAATTATATTCATGTAGGTCTCATAATTCTAGTCAAAACTCATGTATGGTGTTAAATATAGATTCGACCAAATTTTGATGTTAAAATGACTTAGGCTGCAACAGAGTAGAATTTTGCCAGTTTGGACACCCGACACTGAATCAACTATAACTACCGCTGTACTTATCAGAATTAGGTATTTTAGGATAATTTGGATAACTACTCTTCAAGATACATAATTTTCATGTTTTTCACTTCATCCAGATCTGACTACAACTAAGAGTAATTCACTGATTGAGTTGATGCAGTTTTCTGTTTTTCTGCAGAATTTCTATCTGATACTAGTTTGGTCACCATAAATCACACACTCATGATTGTTTTTTGAAAATTGGTGGGTGAATGTAAAACTTGCATATCTACAACTTTATAGTTGGGACTTTTCTCATATGATGACTAGAATTCCCTGGAAACAGCACTGTTTGATGAACTTTTATAATTTCCAGCATCTTACTATGTGCTATAGCTTTTGTTTCATATAATGCCATTGGCAGTTACATGATGTTCAATACAAGTCTTGGCCTACGTTTCATGATGCTATGGTATTTATATGATGTTGTGAGGTTGGCTTGGTTGTGGATTTATGGAAGTCATGGACTTTTTGTTGTGATACATAGAATTGGAAAAGGGAATGCATAATGAGATGCATGTCCCAAGTATGTTGAGAAATGTGGCAAAGAAGAGATTAGAAAGAAAGTGCTATCGCCATGCCGATATGATGATTTCCTTCATATGTATAACTTTCATGTTAATGCATGTATGTTTTATAAGTAAACAAATGACTCGGTCCTCTTAAAGGAGGGTGAGCTACAAACATGGGGTTGGGGGAAAACTGAGTATCAAGATGGCATATGGGCACAACTTGCTATGTGGTTTCACTTGCACTCCTGACGAGCTAGCATGGCAGGGAGTGGATAGAGTTTTGGGTCCCTTTTGTAACAGTGTATCTGGGGGGATCATGGCCCCTTTTGTAACAGTGTATCTGGGGGGTCCACAGCTTCCACCCACCTTACTGGGTGAGGTCCAGTCCCCTATGTTCTACTCGATACCCGGGTTCCGAGAAAAAAAAATCTAATTAAATTGAATCTTTTCCTTGCACTTTGTTGATGTGCTCTCTTCTATTTGTATGGCTCTTGTAGTTTCATTGTTATTTGCTTGTTGTTCCTTTCTTTAGCTTGCACATATTGTGATTTACCTTCCTTGCATTTGTTACTACTTGTTGTTACCCCTTCCTCTTTTTACCCCATTGCATTATTATGTATACTCGTATGTTTGTGCTATTATTGTAACCCCTTCCCTCGTACCCATTTACAGTTCTGTGTACTCTTGTTATTGTTATCTTGCCATGTCATGTTCGCTGCATATCTAGCACGTAATTGCATAGTAGGGAATGACATCTGATGTGGAGGTGGATTTCCTACTGGGTCATGCGTTGACGTGCCCCACCGTTGACTTTTCAGATATTTAGGTGTTGAAGTGGAAGCAGATGGAGTCGGTGAAGAGCTGGGCTTGTTGGATTGTAGGATGGGGTGGTGAGGGGTAAGTGTAATGCCATGCTAAGCTACTGCACAAGTACTAGAGGGGGGGTGAATAGTACTTTAAACTAACAAGGAGGATAATTCCTAATTATCTTGCATTCTCTACCAATTAATGCGAAAATGCGGAATAGTAAATAATCGACAACAAATAAACAATCGCAAACAAATGATATTACTGGGTTCGGATCCACCCAAGTCTCCCCGACTTGTTCCCGGTGATCCTACGTCCCAACCACCCGGATCCCTTCCGGATACTTGAGTTAGAAACCCTAACTCAAGATTTCCACTATGAAATACTTGTGAAGAACCTTCACCAAGTCAAATCATACACAAAGGAATTTGTGACTCCCACAACCCGGGATCACAAACACACTCTCACAACCGAGAGTGAATCACTTACAATATCAAAGTAAATTGAAATGAAATGCTTACCACAAAATACCTATTACCTTGAGTAAACTTACGATTTAGGGCAAAACGGATTTTGGGGAAGATGAAGAGGCACCAAACCCTAGCTCCCAATAAATGACCAGCAATGGAGAGCTATGAGGTTGTTGGTGACCTATGATCAAGCACTTGGCTTGGAAGACTCTCAATCAATGAATCTCTCTTTTGAAATGAGTGAGGAAGAGATTCTTGAGAGGGAAATGAATGAGCTTTAAATGAGATGATAGCTTTTTCTTTGAACTCTAAACTTCTCCAATAATCAGCCTTTTTTGTGCAATGAATGCAGCTCATTAAGTATTTATAGGATGGGGGAGAGAGGGAGAGAAAAACGTTTCAATTAAAGCTCCAACGGATCTATTCTGATCGCAACTAGTCGGTCAAAGAACAACCACCGACCGACTAGTTCATCAACTAGTCGGTCAGTCAAATAGCATGAACCGACTAAGTGGTGAACAGGGAATAGGTCGAAGTTCAGACAAGCAGAACTAGTCGGTCAAAGCACACTTGCCAACCGACTAGTTTCACAACTAGTCGGTCAGTGAGATAACTTAGACCGACTAAGAGATAAAACAAATAGTCTGAGTACAAATTGAATTAGTCGGTCCAAGAACAAAAGTTGACCGACTAGTTCATCAACTAGTCGGTCGCCAAATGTGCATAGACCGACTAACGATAAACAGTAACTTGGCATGAACAGTAGAAGCTCAACTAGTCGGTCTAAGAAGGATCACTGACCGACTAGTTCACCAACTAGTCGGTCGGTGAGTCAACGTAGACCGACTAACTGTAAACAGTACTGAGCTATGAATTGAGAAGGCAAACTAGTCGGTCCAAGAAGGATTTTCGACCGACTAGATCACCATCTAGTCGGTTGGTTCTTCTTCTTGAACCAACTAACATGCACAAGAAGTCGCGAATCGAAGCGCGATGCTTCAGGAAAGTTTGTATGGACTTCTTACAAGTTCCTAGCTCTAAGATAGGAGTGATATGAAGATTAAAACGTAAGACCTACTCAAGGCTTAACATTCTACGGAACGAAGCTAAAAGACTATAAATTAAACTTAACGAACCGTCTTCGAAAGCTTCGATCCGAATCTTCATGACTTCTAAAATGGTCCAAAAGCTTCAACGAAGCTTTAGGCATACGATCATGGGCTTTGAGAAGTCTCGAGACGTCGCATTTGATATTCATAGAAGTTTGTCGATGATCTCCATAATTGCGCTCACAAAGAGTTAGTTCACGATATATTTATGTTTGTTCATCATCCAAAACCAAATCCGAGGAGTCCAATACTCAACAGTAAGGAGAGTGGCTTGTACCTTTGGGGTTTGTTTGGGGTCAGTGTGAGCTGTTGTTGTATAACAGATCAGATATATAATGGGAGGTTGGATCATATAGAGATCAATGTTTCTGAGTTTCAATGTTTTCTCTTGGCTAGTTCTGTTGTTCTCTATGTTGTTTATGTTTGTCTTTGTGGAACATTACATGTACTACCCCAGCAGTGCGCAGTGGACCTGCTCTGAGTTCTTTTCGTTCTTTCCAAACCCGCCTCTCTGGGAATAGCCGAGACGGATTCGTACTTTTCGGGTACCCTGGGGAGTGGGGCGTGACACTATAACCTAGTATCTGCTAGTATTTGGTCAGACACCTCCCTGTGTTTGACCCACAAGAACACCATATGCTTGCTGTATAAATGTAAAACTTATATCACTAGCCACCAAAAGGTGTCAAACCAATGTGATATAAATGGATATCTGTCAAATAAAGAATTAAAAATAATGATATCGCATGCTACAAAGCATGGCTTGTAGCTCAGGGATTTTTTCCAAAGATCGGATATTGACTATGAAGAAACATACTCATCGAAAGGATAAGATTGCAGCTAATAGATGTTGTGACTGCATATCTATATGGAAATCTCGATAAAGAGATTCATATGAAACTTTCCGATGGCTTTCAACTGCCTACAACTGTAAAAAAATAGACCACGGGACGTCTATTCTGTTAAGATACAAAGATCAATATATGGTCTTTACCTATCGGGAAGAAAGTGGTATAACAGACTTAGCGAATTTCTTGTACAACAAAGATTCCACAATAATGAAGTCTACCCTTGCATCTTTATAATAGCAAAGGGAATATGATTCATAGTAATTGCAGCCTACATAGATGACTTGAATCTCATTGGATATTCTAAAGAGATTACGAAGGTATCTGAAAGTCTAACAAAAGAATTTGATATGAAAGACCTAGGCAAAATTTTTGTCTTGGCTTACTGATTGAAGATCTGAAAGTTGGAATCCTGTTACATCAAATCACATATACTAAGAAATTATTACAAAGATTTCATATGGACCAATGTCATACATTAAGTACACATATGGTAGTATGATCTTTTGATGTACATAAAGACCACTTTCGTCGCTGGAAGAGGGAGATGATATTCTTGGTCCTGAAATCTCTTATCTAAGTGTAATTGGATCACTTCTTTATCTGGCTAACTATATGTGTCCCGATATAGCATTCACAGTAAATTTTCTAGCCAGATACAGTGCCATGCCTACAAAACGCCACTGGACCGGAGTTAAGCATCTTCTGTACAACATCCAAGGGTCAACAAATTTGTGCTTATTTTATAAAAAATAATCATCCTCCACACTAGTTGGCTATGCAGATGTAGGTTACAGGTCCGATCCCCATATTTAAAATTCACAAAGTGGGTACGTGTTTACCTACAGTGGGTCAGACATCTCATGGAAATCTGTAAAACAACATCCGAACATTCAGAAATTCTCGACATCCTTAAAGCAAGCAGAGAGTGTGTTTGGCTACACTCAGTTGTGCATCTGATCGCCTGCAAACTAACACCTAGAACTCACCTAGCAATGTCACGAACACCAAGTGCTAAATATATCCCAAATGTGAATCCCCGTCACTTTACGCAAGCATACGATGTCAAGTAATAGTATAAGAGATATCGATCCCATATGAAAGGTAGAGATGTTATTGTCTTGGGTTATTTTTAAATCTCAGAATGTAGGTATCAGTTGGTTTCGAAAGATTATTTGTTTAGGATTTTGAACAATTAATAAAGACTAAGTCTTTAGGACTCACCACTAGGATCGTCGGATGTCGATGCTTGGTTATGACTCTTACGTTGCATTGGCGTTATAGGGATTGTCGCATCTAAGATGTGGAATTTATGGTTCTAAGCACCATGAATCTCACACGGCACGGGCATTAAGAATCAACAATATTCACACCACTCTCGTGGATGGAATGAACTCAGCTCATGCCACTCTCGTGGGTTAGAGCTTCGATGTATTTTGGTGGCTCTTATTGACGCAATGGCAATAAACGACAATTAGTAATATAGTTCATCGTGGATCCCATCAAGACACGAGCCGGGCATGGTCACGAGTCCCAATTGAATCCACTAACTCCCTAATTAAGCCTATAGGATACTCCTTAAGCCAATCGATTCCACCGACCGTGGGCACGATCTCAGTACGAGTTCTCCTACAAACTTTGCAAGATCAACCAAAATACTTTCCTTTTATACCAACACAACCTAAAAATCCTAACTTTGCATCTCAATCCTAAAATCCATAGGCTAATCCATTAGGCTTAGATAAAACTACTCACGCATCATAGAAATAACATCAAAAGATTCAATAGATGCAATATAATTCATCATAGCAATGGAAAACATTAAAAACAATAGAAAGTGTAGAGAATTGTTACCAACGTGTCGTAGAGTAATAGCAATCCAAAGAGAATTAAGAAGACAAGATTCCTTGCGTGAAATAGCAATAAAAATCCAAGCTTTGCTTCATACAAAATAGCGACGGCACAAATTCTCAAAAACCTAATTAAAACTAAACTAAGAGTTTTTCTAAAGTTCCTCTCTAAAATAAAGCTAAAAATATCCTTAAATACATAGGGTAGAAGTCCCCAAAAATCTCAGAAAATCTGGGTACTTGGGCCCACAAACTAGGCTGGTCGTGTCGTGCAACTCGACCGAGTAGCATAGCCTGCTCGGTCGAGTCAGCTACAGGCTCCGCTTGCTACTGCTTCTGTGTCTGGCTGGTACGGGCCACTTGGTCAAGTAGCCCCCTTCTCGGTTGAGTTACAGTAGATCAAAACTTCCTCCAAAACGTCGCTCTGTTTCTTTACGACTCGGGTCGAGTAGGTGAGCTGATCAATCGAGTTGGGATGCCTTGGAGAGAAGCTCAAAATCTTCATCTGTTTGGTGCGAATCGGGTCGAGTCGGCTGTCTGCTTGGTCGAGTAGGTCTGAGCTGTTCCCTATGCGATTTCAGCGTGTCAGCTCGGTCGAGTCACCTGGGAAATTGATCTCAACTTTTCCATTTCTCGTTCTCTTCTCCTCCTCTCCTTTGATCTTCTTCCATTCCACGGTGAACTCTCATAGAGCCTTGCCAATGATGTCTCGGACGTGTCGGATGTGTTCATGTCCCAAAATAGCTCCAATTCGTGTCAAAACTCCTGAAAATTCAAAAGGCTATACAAAACTCGAATAAGGCGTTAGAAGCGCGATAATATGTAAAAATATGGAGTTTAAAGGCTGATATGACATGAAATGATGCGGTAAAAACATGTATAATGTGGACACATCAGCATCACATCCTGATGTTGACCATATTGAAGACTAGTGATCTTGAGCCTACCACCACGTTCGAAGACAATGCCGCCTATATAGGCCAGATACGAGGATGTTACATCAACGGAGACACGACAAAGCATATTTCTCCAAAGTTCTTCTAGACACATGACTTGCAAAAGAATGGAGAGGTCGATGTGACGCAAGTACAATCTAGTGAAAACATTACTGATATATTCATAGTCTCTTCCTACATCCACTTTTAGGAAGTTGGTACAAGATATTGGTATGAGGCGCCTAAGAGATCTGAAAGCCTACGAGCTTATACATATCAGTGAAGTTAAAGGAGAATTGTACTCATTTTCCTTAGCTATGATTTTTTTCATAGGGTTTTCCATATCCAAAGGTTTTAACGACAAAAATCTCATTAACTCGGGATCACGAAGTATCCACCCCTTGTGATACTCACAAAATACTTAGAATCTTAAAGTATTTATGAGTAGAGTTCACACTTATGTCGGGATAAGGGGGAGTGTTAAGAATGTGTTATGTAGGCCCATGTAAATGCACATGTAAGGCCTATCCTACCCAGTAGTAGATTAGGAGTTTGTATCCTACATGAACACTGTATCCTACCATTGTATGAACTCTTTCCTATTTTCATATAAATAAAGGTCTGGGGAGTCCCCCAAAGAAACTACTTCACAACACCCTTTACTTTTTTCTGACTATAAGAACCATCCATTTTGATGTTCATATTGTAAAATATCAAAACACCAAATATCCATCTTTAGAGGTGGATTCCGCAAGCTCCTTTACCATGGGCCATAGTTGATGCACCGTAGTAGCTCCTGACACAAGACTAATAATTTTATTACACAAAAAAATTTGAATATATCCAATTACATCTCCATATTTGATTTGCATTTCTTCTTCCTCTTTTGTCCATTGTGACTCGGGTGTGGTAGGTGGATGATAGGGCTTTTTCACAAATCTCCACAAGTTAATATCTTTGGAGTGAATGCAGACTTTCATATTTCTTTTCCAATCGATATAATTTGAGCCATCGAAGATATGTGGAAGTTGTCTTCGTGTTGACGCCATCTTGTAACCTCGCTCCGATACCAAGTGTCGAGACCTGAGATTGCAAAGAGAACACTATAGGGGATGTGAATAGTGTTAAAACTTTACCTCTAGAATTCTCCCTAAGATTAAAATTTGTGTTACCTAATATCAATCTTAATCAACAAGTACTTACAATAATAAACATAAGCAGCGGAAATAATGTGCAAGTAAACAACAATCGTAAACACACAGATTTTTATCCTGGTCCCTCACAACCTAGCTACGTCCAGTCCCCAAATCTCGTCGAGTTTTAATCCACTATTTTCGATAAATAGTACAAACCACCTTACATTCAAAGAGGATTTTCCATTGCCTCACAAACCGATGACTTTTACAGACTCCTTGCCTACAACAAGAGTTTACTCACCACCTAGCCTCCAACTAGGATTTACAAACCTTAACCTACGACGAGGAAATTCATCTTACAAATATCCAAGAAAGAGATACTTACAACCTTTTGAAGATTTACAAATACATATAGCCACTTGATGAAGCCCTTGTGTAGTGATAGTTATAGGAGTGAATTTGATCTAAAAAATAAAAATCTTTAGAAGCTTAAGAGATCAAAAATAAACTTGGTTTAAATATCTTTTAAAATATAACTTCAAAACAGAGATTAAAACAAGTTTTAATGAAATCACAAAAATTCTTATATCCAATACATATATGCGTGAATATCGTGGCTAAAAGAAACTGAAATCCTTTTGATCAAATAAAATATTGAATTTAAAACTTGATCAAAACAAATAACTTGAAATTGATTCTCTACAATATTAGCACTTGGGCTTTATAGAGATCAGTATTCAAGATTTGATCTTTGAAAGAATATAAATGAGAAAGCACAAAGATCAAAAGGAAAGCTTGAAGTTTGAATCTCTAAAATAAAAGCTTTAAGCTTTGGAGATCAAATCAAGTTATTGTTAGACCAATAAAATAAATAGAATTAGTAAATAATTTTCAACACAAAAATTAGAACAAGTCTTAAGAAGACTGTCAATAAAAATGAGAGAGGTTTGAGAACTTTTGAGCAATATAGTGATTTTGAAATGAATAATTTTTATGTCTAAAACCCTTTGAAAGCTTGGCTATTTATAGAGTAAAAAATAATTCAAATTGTGCTAAAAATCTCATTTCAAACGGCTAGTAACAACTAGTTAATTTGAAGTCAAACTTTCCTTAAAAGCTGAAAGTTTTAAAATTTGAAATCAAGATTCCATAAAAGCTACATAAAAATACTTTGAAAAAATGGGTAAAAAATTAAATATTAATATAAAACATTTTAACACATTTTAAAAATATTTTAAAATCATTTTGGGATATTCTAAGTGTGCGTGGGTTTTATCATGGGCTTTGACAATCTAAGAACTTACACTAAGTCAAAATTCTAATTCTTGACATTTAAACATTGCCATGCAATTCTTCAATGTTTTTGTCATTTGTTTTGGCTTCCTTGAGAGCTTTTGTTCTCTAACGCCCTTGCGAATGCTTTACCACACTTGATCTAAGCTTTCATCTCTTGGATCCATGCTTCTGCTTGGGTGCCTTTTTACTACATGCTTGGGTGCCTTTTTTGATTAAGCTTCTCCATCATATGCTTCATCACATATATTCAAGATACACCTCCTACACATAAACTCAATGAAAGCATTAGTACCATAATATGTTGCTCATCATCAAAATAACCACGTGGTGTAGACTCAATATCCACCAATACACACACGCGCGCGCGCGCACGCACACACACACACACACGCGCGCACGCACACACACACACACACACACACACACACGCACACACACACACATGAGTAAAATGTGCATGTGCACATGCGCTGGTAAGTTACCTGCGCATGTGCACAGGCACACCCCTCCCCCACAATTGGTTTTTGGATTTTTTTTAATAAATGATTGTACACCACATTGATGATCCACATACCAAAAATCAAGTGAATCCAATACTTTTTGAGCCACCATCTACCCCTTGCAACATCAACGGCATGAAAACTTTTTGAAAAACTGTTGAAGTTGCTAGGGATATGTGAGGGTTCAAAAAGTATTGGAATCACTTAATTTTTGGTATGTAAATCATCCATGAGGTGTACAACTACATAATGAAAAAAATCCCAAAAAATTTATGTGAAAGGGGTGTGCCTGTGCACATGCGCATTTAACTTACCTGCACATGTGCACATGCACATTTTACTCTCTCTCTCTCTCTCTGTGTGTGTGTGTGTGTGTGTGTGTGTGTGTGAATACGGATGTGTGCTGACAGCACAGGAAATTTTAATGTGCTGTCAGCATTTAGGGGGTTAAAAACATTTTTTTTAAATTTTTTGGAAATGTTTTCTACAAACTTGTTGGCTACCTCCTCACCAAGTTTCAAATGAATCCAACACTTTTTGAACCGCCCCCATGCATTTCAAAAAGACTGCTCAAGTTTTGAAACGGTTAGCATAATCTTTTTGAAATGCATAGATGGAGGCTTAAAAGGTATTGGATTCACTTGAAAATCGGTGCGGATGTAGCCAACAAGTTGTAGATCACATTGCAAAAAAATAAAAATAAAACTTTTTGACCCCCAAAATGATCGGCACACCTTCATATTCCTCATGTGTGTATGTGGCGGTATTCTTTGTGAAAATTTCGCACAAGAATACAGTGTGAAATATTTTTTTGAAATTTTATTTCAAAAATTTTTAATCATTCACTCCCTATAGTTATATATCCTAGAGAAAATAATGAGTGAACCCTAATGGAATTTGACACTCGATCAAGCCATTACAAAATTTATCTGTTTTAGAACAATAGAACGTTTTGTATCGGTTTGATCGAGGGTCAAATATCCCTATGGTTCATTCATTATTTTTCCTCGTGTGTATAATTATATGGATTAAAGAATGAAAAAACAATTTTTGAAAACAATTTCAAAAAAAGAATTTTGCATGGGTATTCCTAAATTTTTCATACAAGAATACTAGTGAGTATATATATGTGTGTGTGTGCGTGTGCGCGCGCACATGCGTATATATGCTCTCGTTAAAAAGTTCATTCATTGCTAATTTATCACTTTTATTTTATACTGTAAAGTGTAAAACACCATAAATCTCGTGTTCCCAAACTGATTAACTCAGTCATCTAGCTGTTGCAAAAAAATTTATTGCTACAAAACTATTAAATTTGTGACGAATGGATGAACGATCAAAACAATAAAGAAAGAGAATGTTCTTATGCTTGCTACATGGCACAAACAAACGACAAGATAAACTCTACCTTTGGTGATGAAGATGACAATAATGATCTACTTCCTGTTTACAATGATTTAGCTAAAGATTATAAATCATTGAAAAGTAAATTTAGTTCTTTGGAGCATGATCATATGAGTTTAAAGAAAGATTATAATTCACTTCTTGTTGATCATGATAAGTTGAAAAGTGAGCATACTGCGTTATTGAATGATTATGAATGTTTAAAGCTTATGCATGATGAGTCTCTTTATAGATTGAATAATGAGAATAATGGCTATCATACGCCATATGAGAGCTTCTCTCATACGCCCTCTCACATAAAGCACCCAAGTACCACCAAGTACTAGCCCATGTGGGCTTGTACTTGGGTGCTTTATGTGAGAGGGCGTATGAGAGAAGCTCTCATATGGCGTATGATACCCATTAATCCCTTGAATAATACTAAGTTTATTATTGAACAATTGAGAATAGATAATGATAGATCAGCTAATTGAAGAAAAATTTTCGTTTATGAATGAATGCAAGAGCAATAGTCGTAGAAATAATTTGTTGTTTAATGATTTGTCCTTGAATAAAAGTATGCATGAAGAGCTTATTTCAAAATTTGATAATTTCAAGCGCGATGCTAACTGGAGTACTTTTTCTATATGCAAACATGATTACATGCCTAAGAATGTTGTTAGAGACAAAAAGAATCATGTTAGAAAGAATATGCATGTTAATGTTGTTAGAAAGAAATACGCTTTTATGTATGGTAAGATTGCATGCAATAAATTGGTGAAATCCAATGTTTCAAATAGCTCCATTCATAAGTTGGATTCTAATAATAATGTGAATATGCATCCATATGCTAAGAATAATTCTATGACCATGCGTAAATTACATGATAATATGTGTTGGGTTCCTAAGGATTTGAGTTTGAGTGATAGAAATGCATATATCCATAATTTTGTAATGAATATGCATTATTTTAGAAATTCTTTGCATGCTAGGAAAACAAATCATAAATGGGTTTGGGTTCCTATTGGATGATCTTGCATGAACCCAATAATGTTGAGTATTTATGCTTATTGTATATTTTTAGGATAAGTTTAAGGCACATTGAATATCATTTCATTGATTAATAATATCTTTAATCCCATAGACCCCACAAAGAAAGAGTACCAAAATTATTTGTTTGATTTTTAGGTACCATAATTATAAGTGATTAGTAAAGGAGCTCCTAATGAATCTTAAGTTACATGCATGGATTATAGGGAAGACCAACTTCAATGATGCAAACATTGAGGGGGAGCCAATGTAAGAAAATTTTCTTTTATAAAAAATATTTTTTATCACCTGGTGTTAGAGCTTTGTTGCATAAGATGTATTTTATCATTAGAACTTGGTATAATTCTTTTGGCATCATACCCATGTTGATATTGAGTCACATACACTTTTAGAAAGAGATATGTATGTGTAAGAGTATTTTTTTGGAGGGGGGTATAATTGATATTAATTAGTTTTTACCTTTTTAATGATGCCAAAGGGGAGAGAGAATATGATATGCACACATATGCACATAATATTCATTGCATAGTTTTTAAGTTTTTATGCAATATGTTTTCATCATCAAAAAGGGGAAGAATGTTGGATATTGAGTATCCACCCGTGGTTATTTTGATGATGAGCAACATATTATGGTACTAATGCTTTATTGAGTTTATGTGTAGGAAGGTATCTTGAATATATGTGATGAAGCATATGATGCAGATACTTAATCAAAAAAAGGCACCCAAGCATGTAGCAAAACAGGTACACAAGCATGAAGCATGGATCCAACAGATGAAAGCTTGGAGCAAGTGTGGTAAAGCATTCGCAAGGGCGTTAGAGAACAAAAGCTCTCAAGGAAGCCAAAACAAATGACCAATATTTGAAGAATTGCATCGCAAGGTTCAAATGCCAAGAATTAGAATTTTGGCTTAATGTAAGTTCTTAGATTGTCAAAGCCCATGACAAAGCCCATACACACTTAGAATATCCAAAAAATGATTTTAAAATATTTTTAAAATGTGTTAAAATGTTTTATATTAATATATAATTTTTACCATTTTTTTCAAAGTATTTTACGTAGCTTTTATGGAAACTTGATTTCAAATTTTAAAACTTTCAGCTTTTAAGGAAAGTTTGACTTCAAATTAAGTAGCTGTTTGAAATGAGATTTTTAGCATAATTTGAATTATTTTTACTGTATAAATAGCCAAGCTTTTAAAGGTTTTAGACATAAAAAATTTTCATTACAAAATCACTATATTGCTCAAAAGTTCTCAAAGCTCTCTCACTTTTATTGAAAGTCTTCTTAGGCCTTGTTTAATTTTTGTGCTGAAAATTCTTTACTAATTCTATTTGTTTTATTGGTCTAACAATAACTTGATTTGATCTCCAAAGCTTAAAGCTTTTATTTTAGAGATTCAAACTTCAAGTTTTATTTTTGATCTTTGTGCTTTCTCATTTATATTCTTTCAAATATCAAGTCTTGAATATTGATCTCTATAAAGCCCAAGTGCTAATATTGTAGAGAATCAATTTCAAGTTATTTGTTTTGATCAAGTTTACATTCAATATTTTATTTTATCAAAGGTATTTCAATTTCTTTTAGCCATGATATTCACACACACATATATATTGGATATAAGAATTTTTGTGATTTCATTAAAACTTGTTTTAATCTCTGTTTTGGCGTTATAGTTGAAAATATATTTATACCAATTTTATTTTTGATCTCTTAAGCTTCTAAAGATTTTTATTTTAAGATCAAATTCACTCCTATAGCTATCGCATACACAAGGGCTTCATCAAGTGGCTATAGGTATTTGTAAATCTTCAAAAGGTTGTAAGTATCTCTTACTTGGAGATTTGTAAGATGGATTTCCACAATGTAGGTGAGAGTTTGTAAATCCTAGTTGGAGGCTAGGTGGTGAGTAAACGCTTGTTGTATGCAAGGAGTTTGTAAAAGTCGTCGGTTTGTGAGGCAATGAAAAATCCTCATTGGAGGTGAGGTTGTTTGTACTATTTAACGAAAATAATGGATTGAAGCTCAATGGAGATTCGAGGACTAGACGTACCCAGGTTATGGGGAACCAGAATAAAAATATATGTGTTTACGATTGTTGTTTACTTGCACATTATTTCCACTACTTATCGTTATTATTGCAAGTATTTGTTGATTAAGATTGATATTAGGTAACACTAATTTTAATCTTAGGGAGAATTCTAGAGGTACAGTTTTAACACTATTTACCCCCCTCTAGTGTTCTCTTTGGCATCTCAGGTCCCAACATATACGTCTGTATATGTATGTATGTATGTATGAAAATGAGATAGTGAGATGATTTCGCACGGTATTCTTGTGCAAAATTTTCACAAAGAATACCTCATGTGTGTATGTATATATGTATAGGTATTTTTTTTGAAAAGTAAGTGTGTATGTATAGATATGAATAGGGACTACATCATGGCGGGGCTAACAAGTAGGAGAGACGAGGGACAGGCTGGGGAGCAGTCACCCCACACAAGGCCTACCAGGTGAAGCCAAGAAGACAAAAGAAAAGGAGAAAACCCTATGTTGGGGCGCGCACAAAAGACGGCCTACAAAATTCCCCAACTCTAAAAAAGGGTGATATCCACAGGGTCTAAGTCATCCGGGATACAACCGGCCAAGGCGTCTGAGATGTCCAGCGAGATCCTAGCCAGTAGGGCTGTCGCAGGGGATCTGAGGGATCTGAAGATGCGACAGTTCCGGTCTATCCAAATGTGCCAAACCGTTGCAGATAAGACCAACAAGGAGAGCTTGCCTCTGGGGGTGGTCTTCCCCCTAGCTCCAAACCGCCGTCTCAGCATGTGAGCTTCAACGATGATGGATTTGGAGCCAGGAGGGAGGCCAAGCCGAAGCCTGCAAGCCTTCCAAACAAAAGCACTGAACTCACATCGGAAGAAGATATGGCGAGCCGACTCAGGGAACAAACCGCAAAGGGTACAAGTAGACTGGTCCTGAATACCACGCCTGGCCAGCTGCTGGGTGGTGGGCAGGCGATCAGTGAGGGCATGCAGGATGGTGAGGGAGAACTTGGGCGTGTGCCCAGGGAACCAGACCATGGGGTAAGTCTGGTGGTGGGGGGAGGGAGAGCAGCGACGTGTAGAGGACCAGGCAGAGCGAAGGGAGCAACCCCTAACTGCTATCCATTCCCAGGTGTCAGGACCATCCGACATAGAAACCGTGTCCAGCAAGGTAGTAATGTGAGCAAGCTCAGCATGGAGGGACCAGGCACTACCATCCCAAAAGTCAGCAACGCGGCGGTACCGTAAGGGCCGGGGAGGAGAGTGCAAGTTGGCCAAAGGGCCATATGGACGCCATGGATCATAGCAAAAAGAAGTGGAGCGGCCATCACCAACCACCCGACGAAAGCAAGTAGATGCCAAATCCTGACATCGAAGCATATGCTTCTACATCCCTGAGTCCAAGACCGATGGCACACACTGGAATAGGGGGGTACTCTTCAGATAGGCACTGCGCATGTAAGATGCCCAAGGGGAGGAAGAGTGCAAGTGTCTCCAGAGGAGCTTTGCACCCGTGGCAACACCCACCTCGCGGAGACTACGGAGACCAATCCCCCCTTCCGACCTCGAAAGACACATGTCCTCCCACCGCCAAAGATGGAGTTTCGACCCCCAAATAAAGTCCAGGCACAGACGGTCAATCCTAGCGAGGACAGAGATAGGAATGCGGGAAGACTGTATCCAATAGGAAACAAACCCATGAATGACCGTGCACACCAGCTCAATACGCCCTGCCATGGACAGAAGCCTGGAAGAACAGCAAGAGACTTTGGCCCTACATTTGTCAACGAGCCTTGAGAAGAGCTTGGCAGCAGGATATGTGGAAGAAAGGGGAAGTCCCAGGTACTTGACAGGAGGATCCTCAATGGGGATGCCAAGGAGAAGTGAAAGTTCTATACCAATGTTACACCCCTTTCTGAGCATCAATTTGTTCTTCCCTATATTCACCTCAAGGCCTGTCATAAGATGGAACGATGACAGGAGATGGCCAAGGCCCACAAAGGAGAACTCCTCTGCCCTATAAAAGACAAGCATGTCGTCGGCAAAGAGCAGGTGAGACAGGATCCCCTGCACCCCTCTCTTAGGGGGACAGATGACTCCAGAGGTAGAAGCAGTGTCCATCAAGATAGTGAAGGCCTCCATACCTATCAAAAAAAGGAAGGGAGACATGGGGTCGCCCTGACGAATCCCTCTGTTGCTCCCAAAGAAGTTTGTAGTCGAGCCATTGACGAGGACAGAAAAAGATGGAGAGTCCACACAAGTCTTGACCCAGTGAATGAAGGTGGGAGGAAACCCAAGGCACCCCATGAAGTAGTAGAGGAACTCACGGTTGACACTATCAAAAGCCTTGCACAGGTCCAGCTGGATACAAGCCCTGGAGCCCAAGGAAGCAGCGTAGTCCTTGATGAGCTCATGAGCAAGAAGAGAGGAATCAAAGATCAGGCGACCCTTGATGAAAGCTGACTGATTCCAGGAAATGAGGCCAGGAATGACCGCAACCATCCTCCTATTAAGGACCTTTGAGATGATCTTGTAGATGACATTGCAGCAATAAATGGGACGGTAGTCTCCCAGAGAGGATGCCGAGGAAACCTTGGGGATCAGAGTGAGAAAAGTATGATTGATCTGCTTTAGAATACATCCAGACGAAAAGAAGGATCGCATCGCAAGGAGGACGTCACTACACACAATCCCCCACATCTCTTGAAAGAAAAGAGGAGGAAAACCATCAGGCCCGGGGGGTTTGTCCTTATCCAAGGAGAAGAGAGCCTTCTTGATTTCCTGGTCTGCAACAGGGCCACCAATCCAATCATAAGAGCCCGGGGATAGAATATGCTTGGGGATAATCTCGGGGAAGGAGGAGGGGTACGAGTCCTGGTGGAATAGAGCGGTGTAGTAATCAATGCTTCGGCCCGAAGAGAGTCGATCAGGGCAATTGGGTCCCCCTGGCCCAATCAAGTGCAGGAGAATGTTGCCAGCTGCACGGTCCTTTGTCGCAGCATAGAAAACCTGGTATTCATGTTCCCCCGGGAGAGCCAAGACTGACAGCTCTTCTGTTTAGCCTGGCTCTCTTCACACACCAGACTAGAAGCAAGGAGATGTCTGAGGGCACGCTCCTGATGCATGAGATCCGGGCAAGAGTGGAAGTCAATGTCATCATGAATGGAAGAAATATCACTCCTAATGGTATCGGAAGGGGGAAGGGCCTACGGGCAAGGGGCCAGGCACGGATGGCCGCCTTGAGGGCCTTGAACTTGGTGATGAGTCTGAGCATAGGAGAGCTAGAATAATGACCTCTCCAAATAGATAATAGAAGAGCGTAGAATCTTGGTACCTGGAGCTAGTGACCAAAGAATCTAAAGGGCTTTGGGGCCCGAGTTGGGAGGAGGGATTACCTGAATAATAAGTGGAGAATGGTCACTAGTAGTCGGAGGGAGATAGGAGGCATAAGCATCAGGGAGAACCTCGAGCCACCCAGGATTCACGAGGGCCCGGTCAAGCCTACAAGAGATCCGAGGGCCGCCTGTTGCGCAGTTGCTCCAACTAAGCTGATCACCAATACAACGAATGTCATCCAACCCACAGTCCTCAATGCAGTGGTTGCAGTCTGCCAACATGTCCGAGGTGAGACTCCTCGCCCCACCTTCTCCCCATTAAATCTAGTGACATTGAAGTCACCCAGCACCGCCTATGCCTTACCAACCACAAGTGAGCTATCAGTGCAGAGAGAATCCGATAGCCGTAGCATATCGAAAGCCAAGTTTGATGCATAAACGAAGGATATGGAGACAGGAAAACCACCACTGTTAACACAACCAAGGGTGACCTATTGCGCCGAGGAAGATATGACATTGCATCCCAAAACCATCGGATCAGCCACCACCCAAATACGCCCTTTAGGGGCATGCGCATAGTTTTGGAACGAGACCCACCCCTTGGGATAACACGAGGGAACAATATGTCCCAGCGGATCATGAACCTTCGTCTCCAATAAGCCCACCAACGAAGCTATATATTTCCCGATATGATGCCGAACATCCCTTTGACGAGCACAAGCATTAAGGCCCCGCACGTTCCAGGCAAGGGTAGACATAATCAAGGAATGGGGTCTTGGCTCCTTGTCTGCACACGAGGGGGGCCAACCCTTTTTTATTTGGCTTAGGGGATATTGACAAGGATTTTTTGGAGGGTTGGACGTAGGCTGGGTTAGGGGTAGTGGCAGGTTGTGGGCATGGGTTTGGTGGCAGAGAATTTGGGCTAAGGCGAGGAGCACGTGACGGGCTAAGGGCGGGGAAATGACTGTCAAAGTCGCGGTCGGCCAACTCCTCCAAGGGGAGCAAAGAATCGCACATCCCAACCGAACCGACTGCATTACCGTCAACTACAAGGCACATGGAATCCTCCCCCTCCCCCACAGCAGATGAAGGAAGCTCACTCTCAATGAAGAAGCCAAAGCAGTAAGGGGTGGGCAATGGATCAGTTGCTGGGGGTCCCCGACCATAGATGAAGACGCGGCCAGGGAGGGGCTGGCCACATGGAGAGCATCCAGAGGCACAGAGGAACAGCCGCTGTCCAAGACTGGGGACGAGAATTCCAGCAGAGACGGACAGGAGGGGCAAGTTTGCCACGTGGCTAGGAGGGGGGCTGCTCTTCACGGGAGAGGAAGGAGGGACGGTATCCCTCGAGGGAAGGTGCACAGCAGGGGCCGGAGACTCTGGAATCGGCAGCAGCTGGCCGGCTTGTGGGGGGATCCGCACGCCAGGGACAGTTTTTGGAGGAGGCACAGCGAGTCTAGGATTTGGAGAAGCTTGAGTACTGCAGAGGGGGGAACTAGTGACGGGAGGAGCCTTATAGATTGCAGAGATGAATCAGGGGGCGCCTGTAGAGGGGGCTGCAATTTAGAGGAGTCCATCATGGAGAAGGAGGCCGACGGGGAGGCTCCATCATACTGGTTGGCGTTGAGAACAACCTCAAAGGGGGGATGGGGAGACGGGGACAACATCCGGTTGAGGGGGCTAAACATGTCGTGTTGGCGACTCACATTGGGAGAGATGATGTATGTATATGTATGTATATGTATATGTATATGTAAGTAAGCAAGTAAGTATGTATGTATAGGAAAATGAGATAGTGAGATGATGAGATGTGATCTTTATAATGTGAGCTAGCCAAATCTATTTTCCACATCAATAATCGGAACCGTTCATTTTGCTCTATTTACCAAGTGATCTTTTTGTCGCAAAAATTTTGTTGTTTAGAGATTTCTATAAAATGCACTAATTGTTTATAAGATGGATGGCCAACAAGCTACATGCAAAAGTAAGAAAATTTGAACGGGTTTAGCCATAAGATGTTGGGATTTAAAATATCTAATTTTTAGGGTATAGATCTATCAATATGTTCTTCAAGATGAATGGTGCCGATCGTTGATTGGTGTGGACTAGATCAAGATAAAAATCTTAGCTCACCATTTCACCATATCATTAATCTATGCACACAAACAGAAAAATATATGTGCTATCAGTGCAAGAAAATTTTCTGCACTGATATCATATATCCATTGTATTTCTTATTTTTTTAAAAAAAATGGGATATGTTCACATCATGAATGATTACCATTGAAAAAATCAAGTGAATCCAACACAATTTGACCATCGATCTACCCGTTGTAAATTCAACATATTCAGAACAATAGAAATTTTTGCAATGAGGGGAGCCTGGGTCAAATACTCCTAGGGTTCATTTATATTTGGGGTTTGGTGTTTGGCGTTTTAGAATGTGTGCAACAACCTAGAATTTTTTCTCAATGTTTTTGGATTTTTAGAGCCGACAGTGCAAGAAATTTTCTGCGCTATCCACTCATACCCATAAATCTAATATGTGTGTGTGTGTGTGTGTGTGTGTGGATAATATATTTTCTAGAAGTATGTATGTATGCGCGCGTGTGTGTATGTGTATGAGAAAATGGAAACGTGAGTGTCATGGGAGAAATTTTCTCCTATGGTGGTAAAAATTTCACTCGTTAGATACTTTTTGGATGATCAACATCGTTGAAGTTACTCTACATGTCCCAAAATGTATATAAATAAAAAAAATCTTATGATTCCCAAGTTATTTATAAATTGGAACTTTGAAATTTTTAACGGTTATGTGATAATAGAACTTTTTTCACCTTCTAAATCATTATCAAAAGGCCTTTGGGTTCACCATATTTGTGGTGTTTTAGGGTTTTAGAATAAGAAAGATCAACTTGAATGATACTAATCATCCAAAATATATAGAGATTAGATGTTTTGATTGTCACATAAGAATATTTTCCATGGGACATACTATTTCTCCCACTCCCACTCCCACTCCCACACATCACCCACACACACACACACACACACACACTCTCTCTCTCTCTCTCTCTCTCTCTAGTCATTACCTGTCACTTATGGTCACGTGGCATTCAAATTGTTCACATAGAAAATTTCAACCCATTCAAAATTCATCCCACCATTCAAAAAAATTTCCCCAAAAAAATTGTAATACATTCAATCTAAAATTTATTTCACGCGCTAAAATTTAGTTCCACCCAAAAATTTTAGTTTCCCAAAATTTTGTTACCTCAAGATTTACTTCCCAATATTTTCTTCCCTCCAGATTTAGTTCTTCCTAAAATTTAAAATTTTAGTTCCAAAAAATTTATTTCCCTTCAGATTTACTTCTCCTGAAAATTTTTAATAAAAATTTACTTTCCTTAAATAATTTAGTTTCCCCCAAAAAATTTAGATACCCCAAAATTTATTTCCCTCAAGATTTATTTCCCGTTAAAATTTAAAATTTTAGTTCTCTTCAAAATTTTGTTCTCTACAAAATTTTAGGGATTTCTTCCTAAAATTTTAGTGTTTTTCCCCAAATTTTTTACAAATCATCATCTTTAATATTGATTTCTTAAGATTAAATCTTAATCGTCTTTCCACCCACCTTTTTGTCCTAGTAAGCAAACACATTCTAAAACATCGCTTATTTGTTTAAAAAAATTTAAGTTCCCCCAAAGAATTTAGGTTCCACCAAAAATTTTAGGTCCCCTAAAACTTAGTTCCCTCACGATTTAGTTTCTCATAAAATTTAAATTTTTAGTTTCCTCCAAAATTTAGTTCCCTCCAGGTTAGTTCTCCACAAAATTTAAGCATCACCCCCATTTTCACAAACTCTTATCCTAACCATTGATTTCTAAGATTAAATCATAACCATCTTTTTACTCATCTCTTTGTCCTGTTCAGGAAACACATTCAAAAACACCCTTTATTTGTGTGCGTGTTTGAGAGAGAGTGTGTGTGTGTGAGTGTGTGTGTGTAGAGGTATGGAGGTCAGCTAGCCATAGTGGAATTTCCTTTTTGTCTAGCGCACGTCCATCCATTTCCCCATTTTTGAAATTTTTTTATAAGCCGTTGTACACATTCTAAAACCCCAACACCCGAATATGGATGAACCCTAGGGTAATTGACCCTCGATCAACCTGTTGCAAAAAGTTCTATTGTTTTAAAATTGTTGAACTTACAACGGGTAGATGAGCGAGCAAAACTTCTAAGATTCACTTGAAAATGTGTGGTTTGGGGTTTTAGACCATAAAGATCAAAATGAATGGGTCAAATCAAAGGGAAAAATAAGGGGTGGATTTCACGCTATTAAGGAAATTTTCCTCATGTAGCAGATACCCATTCCACACCCACCCAAATATATATGTCTGAATAATGTATACGTGCTGCCACAGTTGGAAAATTTTCTCTGAAATATTTCCCCAAAAAATTTACTTCAAAATTTAAATTTTGGAGGAAACTGTTGAGAGAATTTAGAAGAAGAGTAAACAATCTCTCATTAGAAGTAGCCATGGCACAAGCCATGGCTCTATATATATTCAATTAGAGCATATGAGTCTAAGGGACTCCCCACTAACTTAGTGGGGAGTAATGGTGAGATGTTGAGGGGGGAGGCCAAAGGCCTCCCTCAACTCACAACACTCCCCCTCATCTCTCCATTATCTTGGGTTAAGCATATGAATACTTCAGGATTCAGTATGCTAATGGGGTGGATACTTCTGGATCCAGAGCCACTGTGGTTGCCTCATTAAAACCTTAGCTGTGGAAAACCCAGTGGGAAAAACCAGCAGCTTAAGGGAAAAGAGTACAACTATCGAGGGACTCCCCCTGATCTGTACAAGCTTCAGGCTTGCAGATCTCCTATGTATCTATACAATCATCTCCTATTCATCTATACATCCATCATGTTCTGAAAGAAAATACAATCATCACTCATCTATACAAGTTTCACTCATTTAGCGGCTATAGTAAAGGAGTGGAGCTCTGGAGTGGAATGCTCTTCGAAGTTTGGTAGATGACGCCACTAAAGTATTCATTGAATCAGTCTTCAGTGTGTCTGCGAGGTACTGCTGGACCTGGCTGAGCGTTTTCAATTCTTGCTTCTTGGATGATGAGCTTCTCAGAAGATGTAGACATTGGAGGATGATGTGTAGATATTTAGGAGGTGGCCGGCCTATTGTGTTTTAGTCATCGCGATGATCTTTAAACCTGCATATGCGATATATATTCCTTGACCCCTGGAAGTTACGCAGAAGCAGCTTATCCTTGGTGTAGTGGTGCTCTCCAGGGCAACACTTTATCTGGTTAACAACTTTACTGCAGACGTTCTATCAAAGACATGTGCAGTTGGCCAGATAAAGAAGTGTAATAAGTACACTAAAGCTAGGCTCTTCGGGACCTAGGATGTCCTCCCCCTCTTCCAGCTACTGGAAGGTGTCATAAATAAGCATACATTTTTAATAGGATGCAACTGGCCATCATTCTTCATAAACTCCAGGTGTATGAAGGATATTAAAGGATTCCACCACGAAGGTGTTAAATATATAAGCCGAGATAATACCTTGTTATACCTAGGTTTTTCATTTACAATGTATGCTTAAAGCTATCTGATTTCTAAATGGTCTCTGCAGGAGATCCTATTAGCTTTAAGTCGACCACATGTACGGCGAATATCACAAATCCTGGCAACGATCTTTCGAAAAAGATACACAAGCAGAATATTGCTTAAGATAAACTAATGATCTTTGTAGCCTTTATGGAGAAGACGTTTCTATGTTTCTCTTTCATCTCTGGGGGTAGAGTATACCCTTCTGGAAGTTTTATATAGATCTCTATATCTATATTGCCGTATATATATGCAGTCACAACGTCCATGAGCTGCATGTATTGGCTTTTTTAGAGAAGTTTAGGCTTAGTAGGAAAATGATCACATTTCCTTCATTTAAATTTCTTTATGAAATCCGAATTATATTCCACAGGTTTTTACACATTCAGGTGTATGGACTACTGGTCCAAAGACTTTGCTTTTCAAGAGTGAGTCCAGCTCTACTCTTATTGCCTCGTCCCACTTTGGCCAATCTATGCGTTTACGCTATAGAAAAGTGGGTAGACGTCATCGTCGTATTCAGCGACGTGAACGGCAATAGCGAAAGCAAAACCGTCGTCGACGACTGTGCTATATCTGACCAGTACCTCTCCAGTACGTACGTAATATAATGATGTTTCTCCTGTTGTTTCCTCTGTAGGGGAAATTAGGAGGGGAGAGGTTGCTGGTCTGAGCTCAACATCCTGTGGTTGGATCATTTTGATACATCCAGGAATCTTCCTATTATGAGGAATTTTATATTTTGAACCTGGCAGGTGTCCTCTTTTCAATTGAGGTACAGCCAATTCTGCTGCCTGTGGATTGCATCCATTTTTGAGAATGTCAATCCTAGCTGGCGTATTGGCAGCAGGGACGTGTGAACGAACAATCTTCTGGTTGTCCGCAAATTTATCCGTCAATTGATGTACTTTAGTCTGAATGTGAAGGATCTTCTGGATCTTAACTTCACACAGAAAAAGTATGCGGATCATAACGAGATGAGGACTTTTGTGTCCCATGATATGGTCTCAGAAGCTTCAGGCTTCTGCGTGCCTATTTCAATGAGATTTTGCTCATCAAAATCAAATTTATCAAGACTTGGTGGTAAACCATAAGCAAGCATCATCAGCAATAAGATATGGCAACAAGCGGGCCGTATCGTGATAAGCGATGCGGTATGCAGTGTGATGGTCCCCAAACATCAACAGGCAACTGCGATTTTATAACGGACGTGAAATCCATTTGAGTCTCTTTACCAGAGACTCATGAGCTTGAACATGCTGCATGATGTTCAATTTTAATGCCAGTTGCTTGGCAGAAGTCTTGAATGATATGTGTAGTAAATTCACCCACATTACAAGCTTTTGAGAAAGCTAGGTTGCGAGTGAATATAAAGGCACACATAAGACCATCTAGTAGATGCATATATCAGTACAGTAATGAAGTACTGATTATGGGCCATTTGTGAGGTGAATAGGCCCGCAAAGGTCACCATGTATTCTCTCAATGAAGCCAGGAGACTCTAAACCCACTTTCAGGAGGGAAGGTCTCTCTATTAGTTTTCCCTTATGACAAAAGGGGACAAGGAAACTCAACCTTTTGAAGAATCTTCAGGTTCTCCAATGGATTCATTTGATGATGCGTCCATCATCGTTGATCCAGGATGACCAAGTCCATTTTGCCAGAGTTAAAAACTATGGCAAAGAAAGGCACTTCTGGTGCTCAGTCGAGTTGGCTTTCTATAGGATGAATATCTGTAATTATAGGGGCCCGACGGGGGGTCCAATGAAATCGTAAGTAGATGGTCTTCTGGCCATTCTCTTGACGAGTTACATATTGTTATCAATATATATTATCCACAATTTTCAAGTTATTTTCATTAAAAGAAATATCCTTGAAAATTGGAGATTTCCTATATGTTTAAGAGGAGAATTTGCATCTTATAGTCTCGTTGTATGTGGAGCAATATCAATGCTACATCAGTGCAACGAGGCACCGTCCACAATATTCCATACTTCATCTATAAGTAAAACGAAATTTTATTTAAGTCAATGAAAACGACATTCAAAATAAAAGTTCATACTTAAAAAAATTAAAGATGAAGCAACATTGAATTTTAAATGCATAGATAAAAGATGAAGCTTAATCGAGCAAGTCGTCGTTCTCGAAGTCTTCTGCAGTGAACATCGTTGGTGGCTGAACAGCCGCCAAGTTTGTTTCCGGCAGAGACTTCTGGCTCGCCTGATATAGTTCCTGGAGGTGGCGAGGAGTGCGGCAGATTCTGGACCAATGGCCAGTCATGCCGCATCTATGGCATTTATCCTCCCAGTTCTTCTTAGGAAGTGACACTTGGTCAGTGTTCTTTTGCTTCCATGTGAAGTTACTCTTTCCTTTATTTTTGTTGTTGGACGGGGGTGCTGCTCCTCGTCCATTCTTCATCACAGCTTTCCCTTTGTCATTTTTAGCCTTCTTCCTGTTTTTCCACTTTTGGGGAGAAACGTGGTGGGCTTCAGGGATAGGTGCAGTGCCAGCTGGACGTAATTTATGAGTTGTGAGCAGTAAATCTCGATTCTGCTCTGCCCTAAGGAGGCAAGAGATCAGATCAGAGAATTTCGTGAAGTTGCGTTCACGATACTGCTGCTTGAGGATTGCATCTTTCTCATGAAACGAGGTAAATGTCTTTTCCAACATGCGTTGTTCTGTCACTTCTTCACCGCACAACTTCAGGCGTGAGGTGATATTATGAAGTGCAGAATTATACTCAGCGACAGACTTATAGTCCTGAAGTCTGAGGTTTTCTCACTCATAACTGGCACGCGGTAATATTACATCAATTTGATGTTTATACCGTGCCTCCAGCGATGTCCACAGCTCCTTTGGGTCCTCTACCGTTAAGTATTCGGCTTTTAAGGTCCGATCTATATGTTTCCTAATGTAGATTATGGCTTTCGCCTTATCCACATCGGAGACAGTGGTAAGAGTGCTACTGCTAGATGTAGCAGAAGCATCGGCTGCTGCTGGAGCCGATGAAGGAGCCAAAATTGAGCCAAGGAGGGCCATCGAACACAAGTGGAACTTCAGGTCCACACGCCAACTCAGGTAATTTTTTCCTGCTGAGTCAAGGACTTCGAAATCGACGCATGCCAATTTTGCCATTTTATCTACGCAATTTAAAATAAGCATGACTTAATTAAAATTGAAATTCATGCATTAAAAATAAAATAAGTAAAATGTGGGGATCGGCCAGATACCCAAAGAAATACAAGGTCCAAAGTCCGAATATACAGTCCATAAACAAAAGAAAAATACAATTTGGAAACCCAGAAGGGTCCCTATATTTTCCAATTTTCGCCTCCATCTTCATTTATCGGTACACCGGTCTTTGGCATTAATACATTTAATTCTCACTTACAAATTCTCTCAAAAAGAAAATAAAATTGCAAGGAATTTAAAAAGGGTATCAAATTGGCCGATCCCAAAAATCACATTTTAGCTTATATAAATATCCACGCAGTTTATAAATGCTACGGGCACAAAATAAACAACCACGCATGCATATAACACATGCATATATAATATGGAAAAATAGACTATAAAATATAATAATCTCTCGGACCACGGGGAGACGTCATACACCGTTAGGTTAGTTGACTAACGGCAGAGAGGTCGCAGGATCCTTAAGATAATTATATTTTTGAAAAAATTCTAAAATTCCATAAATTAAAATAATGCAATAGTGTTATAATTTTTTAGCAATATGAAGTGACAAGCTCATAACAACGAATTGATATAAATTAATAATTTTAATGAGGCTGCAGGCCCATAAATATTAATCTGTGTAATATTTCATTTATAATTGGGCTGCAGGCCCATTTGCCAAAAATCAACAAAATAAATATTGCAATGAAATCTACTAGGCTTCTAGCCATAAGAAGTCAAATTTAAAATAAAATTGTTAACATTTGGGCTGCAGGCCCAGTGTTAAAATTTTAATTAACACTTTAAAGATTGCAATAAGAATTAATGGGCTTCAGGCCCGTATTTAGTCGGCAAAATATATTAAGTACACAAAATTTACTGGGCTTCTGTCCCATAGAATGTATATGCATTTGTGACAGATGGGCTTCAGGCCCAATAAAAAGGCTAAAGATTTTATTTTAATTTAAACACAATTAGCCTTTAACCCCATTTTTTTTGGGGTTGTGGAATGCCAAAAACCCCCAAACCAGAGGATGACCCCTCATCTTCCAAAAAATATAGGTTAAGCATGATGGTTACATGGACCTAACCAGAATGCTAGCTGGGCCCTTTTACTGACAGGTCGTGTTGGGCCTCGTCGCCGATGGGCGCTATCCAAGACCGGTATCTCCACTACATATAATTTTACTACAGACAACATTTGCAATATTTACACTGCTGCTAACCAAAATAGCTTCTTATTTTGTTCTCCAAACATTTTGATGATTGCGATATACGATCAAGATCTCATACATCTTATTCCCCGACACCACCTTAAAGTCCATGTAGTTCGAGGATTCCACTCGGGTACATTCAATTGGTTGGACGTGTGGGTCAAGCACTAATTACTCAGCTAATTAATTAATAGACCACTTAAGTAGTTGCGATCTGAGTAAAATGAGTAACTTTAAACTCTCTAAGTAAAATTTATAACATCCGTAATTAAGACCCGTGCACTAACATTTGTGATGATTAATATTATGGATCTAAATCTCTTTGGCTAGGTGCAGAGACATGTGGATAAATGGCGGTTGCGATTCACTTGTATCGGGGACTCATTTCTATAGAATGCGTTACAGGTTAGACTGATTCAGAGTTAAATGTAGATGAATGCCAAGCAGAAGATTAAGCATGATGGTTGAATGTACTGTGTCAGCCCTTTGTTCATCTTGCTAACGCAGACGGTTCTTTAATAAGCTTCAACTAGCTTTTACCAAAGCATTGCGACAACTTTCAACATCAAGCTTTCTGGGCAATTTTAAATTCAAACAATGATCAAGAATATGCCTTACATCTTTGAGCACTAGCTTGCACACAAGCACAGTCTCAAGATCGAACATCAACCATGCCAATGACTTACTAGTGCCTTTGTTTTCTATTTTCACCACTTTGGTATATCGCAAAGAAGTTTCTCTAAGAAGTTGCACAAAGATATTATTCAATCAATGGTAACAAAAGCAAGTTTCTCCACTTTGGTATATAGCAGATTTAAACAAGCCCAAAAAAATAGGCTATATAAAATCGTAGCTAAATTTATTATTTTTTTGTTTGTAACTATCTACGGGATCGATAAATATTACCTCTAGATTAAAAATCTAGGGACGATCGTAGAAATAGAAGATCCGTAGAAAGCAAAATCCACGATCCTAATACGCCGAAGATGATCGCCGCAACGAATCGCCGCAACGGTACGCCGCAACAATAGATTCCTTCGCGCGTTTAGGGGTTTGATTTTTGAGAGGAGACGGTATGAAAAGCTCAAAAAAGATAAAAGCGTAGGTGCTGATAACGTGTTGAGAGAATTTAGAAGAAGAGTAAACAATCTCTCATTAGAAGTAGCCATGGCACAAGCCATGGCTCTATATATATTCAATTAGAGCATAGGAGTCTAAGGGACTCCCCACTAACTTAGTGGGGAGTAATGGTGAGATGTTGAGGGGGGAGGCCAAAGGCCTCCCTCAACTCACAACAGAAACTAAATTTTCCCTAATGTTGTGAACTGTCACGCCCCGCTTCCCAAAAGATTTGGGAAGCGAGACATGGCCAGCCCGCATGGACTCGAGCCATTGAGGCTCGGGGTCCAATAAGCGTCTAGGCAAGTTATGATGCGGAGGAGAAGGTCCGATCGAACAATTTAGCATGAAACAACAGATATAGCAGCAAAAGATACTATTCAAATGCAGAAGGTAACTAACAAAGAGTTTAACATAAAAGCTAAAACTGTACGTACCGGAGGCAACTAAAGAAGAAAAGTCTGCTGGGGTCCACAGGTTGTGGAAGCTCGGTCAAGTCTGAGACATGTGCACAACACATGTCAGCAACGAACTAATGAGACCATAATTAAAGCAGTTATACAATTCTAGCAGTTCTATATGGAATTTAAATGACAACCTACACAGGAGTTCTAGAAAATAGGAAATAAGTAAGGGTTGTTCTAATCGATCTGCTAGGGGTGTCCATCTAGTCAGATCGTCTAAGAGTTGTTCATGTAGTTCTATCAATCTGCCAGGGGTGTCCATCTGGTCAGATTGTCCAAGTCTAGAAAAGGTCAAATGACCGGAATGCATCCCTGCGAAGCAGGCAGGAGTGCACCAACTGCGACACGAAGACAAAGCCTAAGGACTCAAGCTGCGTAGGCGGAGGGGAGCTACCCCCCAGGCCCAGCTAGACTCTTTTGTCCTACCCCACCCGCGAGTCGTTTGTGTTATGGACACGAGCCAACAAACGCTCCATCTAGACACGAGACAAGACAAGGATCACGAATGATACGTCGTATCATACCGGAGCGCACCAGTCACGGGTGAGCCAAAGCTGGGGAGCACCAGTTCTCAATGGTCACCCCCGTCGTCGATCCGAAACAAATCATTAATCATGAATGATACTACGTATCATACCGGAGCGCACCAGTCACGGGTGAGCCAAAGCTGGGGAGCACCAGTTCTCAATGGTCACCCCCGTCATCGATTAACTAACCGTAAGCGAGTCGTCTCTAGGCTAGCCAGCAGACGCTCCACAAGAGTAGTGCCAACCTCCGTATAGGAGAGGCCCACGCCTGTGATCTTCTACAAAGATCCACACAATTAAAATGCCTGGCTTATTAATTAGCATGCGAGGTTCAAGTTGCATCTTAAAAGTGGGTTCGAGCAGAAAGTAACATGCGATCATTTTCAAGTATTTTGCAGAAATAAATCTAGCAGTTCTAACATCAATTCTAGAAAAGTATAAAAGCAGTAACTAAAGTCTCATTCCTTGCCTGAAAGATTCCGGCAAGTATGTGGTCCAGCAGGGTTTGGGTCAACCAACGGATCTACGGAACCTGTACAATAATCCTATCATCACAGTCATGCATTCTAACATCCACAATCAACCTAAGATAAGCCAGATTAACTGGGCCCGCTCTGGGTCACCAGACCTATGGTATACTGCCTAGTTCGATCGATCAGTCCATCAATCCTATGTGCACAGTAGAGTAAGTCCATTGATCGATCGAGGCGATTTTCTAATGAGTTCGTTCTATGTGAGTTACTTCATGCAAGTTGGTCCTAATTACTAGAGCAACAAAGGCTTTTGAGAATCGTTACCTAGCCAGATGCGAACGCTCCACGTCGATGACGATTCTGACACAACGCCACGTCACCCGACGGTAGGTCAAGGGTGGAAGGCCTGGAGCACAGATTTCCTATCAGCGATCAGATTCCAAACAGTGGGTAGCGCGCCGGTAGGCATCCCTACGGCTTCCGGGAAGCCGTATCAACGAACCGGAACGGACGGCTTGACGCACGCAAGGCCTACGACGTTGAGAGTCGTAGGAGATGCTTGCAACGTCGGAATACACCCTTAGGAACAGCAGGGGGCTGTCGGAAGACCCCGACAGCGAGAGAGGATGACAAAGCGACGATACGACGTGTCGGGACGTCGTAAAATGCGTAACAGCGAATATACCCGCTGTTTCGAGTCCCGAAGGCCTGAAGGTGGCTGTGGAGAGCAGAGGGGGACCAAGGGGAGTCAACGGCAGCAGGGGAGGTGGCCGGCGACGGCGGCAGCGGTGGCGGCGGCATGCTACTGCTGCTGCTGCGAAAACACAGCCCCCACGACCCCTTTTCAGCGGCCTGCGGCGGCTAGAGGGGCCCCACGGTGGCAGCTAGGGAGGAGGGGAGGTCGGAAGGTGAGAGGGGCACGTCGTCGGCCGAAGGTGGTCGGAGAACGACGAGAACAATGGGCTAGCGGCGGCTGTGCGTGGAAACAGGCAACCTGGCGGCGACGGCGGCGGTTTCCGGCGACGCAGAGGTGGGGGAAGGTCGATGGATGGTCGGGGATGAGGATAAGACCCGTCGGTGACGACTAGAAGTCGGAGAAGCAAGGAGAACGGCGGAAAAATGTGTTTTGCGTGAGGAAGAAACCCCCCTAGGGCCGGCGCATGGAGTTTCTTTTGGGTTGCTGTTAAACCTAGGGCCTAGGTTTAATTAATAGGGGAGTGAGCACGTGATGGAGGGGTGTTGGGCTTTACTTGCATGTGGGCTTAACAATTATAGGGTATATTGTTTTAAGAAGTTCTAGTATCTATTAAAAGCCCATCACAACCAATTTCCCCTCCATGCATGACCAAGGGTGCGGCCAAACAAAAAAATAGGTTGAGTCCAATCTAAGGAGAATATCTTTACTAATAAGAATTATTAAGGGGATTAATCTATGTGGACCTTAGGGCTAAAAATGCAATAGATTGGGCCAAAAAGTGAAACGAGGTCAAACGAAGTCCAAAAATCGTAAGAAAAATACTGGGGTGACGGAACGACGAGAGAAGGAAGACGGAGAAGACTGATCACAATTTCGATGACGAGAAACGAAATTAAAAATAAAAACGTCTCTCGTCAAAAGTGAGAATCGCGACGTCTCTCCAAACAAGGTCAATTCGTGGGAGAACGACCCGCGAAATGACGTTGCGAATCAACACCAAAATCCTAATACTCTCAGAGAGGGTCACAACGACATATCACACGATAGGGTTCGGTTACAGACAACGCCTAAAATAAATACGTGCATGAACAAGAATACGTGCACGTAAAGTGTATAAAGGGTACGGGGTCCAAGGGCGACGGTGGTTCTAAGTGGTGCACACGTCGGGGTTGGCTTGGGTTGACACGAGTCACGGAGGCTATCTATAGGTTCAAGCAAGGTTCTAGGGTCCTACTGCGTGTACAGACAACATCTGCTATGCACACAGACCAAATCACTTTACGCACAGACCTAATTGTTGTGCACACACAAAATTCAAATTGGTCCGAAAACAGGCCGTTACATGAATGGAAATAACCAGAGTCGGTTAGGATTGCGGGTATCTTAGAGATACGCCCATATCTATGTATTCTATCTTTCTACTCTTCTACCATGCCTATAAATAAAGGGCTGGGGGTTCCTCCCCCAGCAGTTGATTCATAACACGTTATCAGCACGAGCCTATAAAAATTTTCTTTTCCACAAATTTTTTTTTCGTTCGTTGCGAAGGCGAAGGCAAGACAGGAGATCCACGAGCGCGGTGCTAGGCTTCCTCAATCGAGTGTCGTCATCCACGTAGGGCTTCGTGCAACCGTCGCTATATCCGGAGGACGGATATAGAGGTAAAAACACTAAAAACAATGTTTTTAATCATACGTATGATTGCGCTACCCCTTGATCTCGCAAGATCAATATGGGGATTATTTGTCGCCTTGAAAACGACGGATCTTTCATCCCAAAAATACAATTTTTAGGGTTAAACCCTAACTTTGAGTCCGCCGGTGTCTTGCCGCCGGCCTTACCCCCCGCCCGAAAGGGCGGCTGCCCCACCCTTCGCCCCCCCCGCCTGAAGCGGGGGGCGGCCCGCCGCACCGCCTGAAAGGGCCTCTGCCCCGCCCTTTGCCCCCCGCCTGTAGCGGGGGGGCAGCCCTCTGCCCCCCGTTTGTAGCGGGGGGCGCCCCACTGTGTCGCCCGAAGGGGCGGTCTCCGACCGCCCCTGTCCTCTTCTCCCCCCGCCTGAAGTGGGGGGGCGACCTGCAACTCCGCCCGATAGGGCGGTTCCGACCGCCCTTTTGCCCTCCCCCGCCTGCAGCGAGGGGGGGCGGCCATCGGCGACCGCCTCCGGGCGGTTCGCCCTCCCCCCGGCCCGCCATCGACGGTAGAAAGGGGGCGGCGGTGGCGGCTAAACCCTAGCCGCCGCCCCTAAGCCCAATTGGGCTTTTTCGTGGCCCAAATCAAAAAAAAATTCTCTTTTTTTTGGCCTGCGGCCCGAAGCCCGCAGGCCGAATCCAAATCAAAAAAAAATTTCTTTTTTTGGCATGCGGCATGAAGCCCACAGGCCGGCCTGCGGGTTTCAGCTCGCAGGCCAAATTCGATTCAAAAAAAAAATTTGGCCTGCGGCCCGAAGCCCGCAGGCCGAATTCAAAACAAAAAAAATGAAGAGGGGGAGGGGCAAAGGCTATAAATAAGCTTTTAAAGGCACTTTTTGGGCCAAAAATTAATCTTTAAAGGGCATTCAAGGGCCTAAAATTCGTGAAATATATCACGGTTTCTAATTGGGAAATTGTCAGGTTTTTAAGGGCTTATCGGGGGCCTTTGGGGGATATTTGGGATGTTTTAACGAGGAAAACACTTTTTCCTCCTACAACGAAAATGTCTATTTGGGGCTCTTAATCAATTTTATTGATTAAACCCACTCATTACAACCCTTGCATCGTAATGATCTTTTCTTTACATGCTTTACATCACTGGCAAATTCTGTTGGATATTATATGCGTGGTTGTGCATTATATTTAACCTTAATAATTAGGAAGATCCTGCGACTGCTCTGCCGTTAGTCAACTAACCTAATGGTGTATGACGTTGCCCAGTGGTCCAATAATTATTAAGTGATTAAATTGTTTATCCATCTCTGCGAATATTAAATGCATGTGATGCATGTGATGAAAATGTCTGATGAAAATGTTGATGAGCACAATATTTCTGTATGAATGGCTAAATGTGGTTTTTGGATCGGCTGTTTAAGTCCCACAGTTTATTTCCCGTACTTTTCTTTTATTTTTGAGAGAAATTGTAGTGGGGAATTTATGTAAATGTCAAAGAAAGGAGACCAACTTCCATGGAGACGGAGGCCACACTTGAAGCTGGAGATATCCTATGGGACCCACGGGGTTTCCAAAGTTGTATTTTCATTTTTAAAGTTGCAAATTTGTATAATTTGGACTGTGGACTGTGGACTCTTTCTTGTGGGACTGGCCGATCCACACATTTAGCTTTTCGTTAAATATTGCCTCCGCATGAAAATGTTTTCTTTGATTAAATATTAATTCATGCATGTTTGTGCTCTGCTAAATAAATGGCTAAAATTGCAAGCGTTGATTTCGAAGTGATGGATGCATCAGATAGAAACTATCTAAGCTGGCAGCTAGATGTAAAGTTTCACCTGCGGGCAAAGTCCCTCGTTGCTGCTGTGACAGAAAAAGAAAATGTTAGCGATATAGAGAAGGCGCGAGCCATCTTCTATATTCGCCGCCATGTGGACAAGGCCTTAAAGGCTGAATACCTTACAGTCGAAGATCCACTTGAGCTATGGACTGCCCTTGAGGACAGGTATAAACATCAGAAAGATGTTATACTCCCAAGGGCACGATACGAGTGGGAGAACCTGAGACTACAGGACTTTAAGTCTATTGCTGAGTACAACTCAGCACTTTTTAGCATCACATCACGCCTGAAGTTGTGTGATGAGAAAGTCCCAGAAGATCGCATGCTGGAAAAGTGGTACACGTCTTTCCATGAAAAAGATGTGATACTCATGCAACAATACCGTGAACGAAAGTTCACCAAGTATTCGGAGCTGCTTTCATGTTTACTCATGGCCGAGCAAAACAGAGAGCTTCTTCTCGCCACTCACAATATGCGCCCTCCCGGCACTACCCCCCTACCAGAAGCTCACCATTCCTCTTCCTTCAAAAAGAAGAGAGATAATAAAAGAAAATAAAGACCACAGAAAGGGGGACAACCGAAAAGAGCCAAGGGCCAAGTACAGCAGCGAAAGAATGAAGGGAAGCGCAAGTTCACCTGGCGCAGAAATGACAACAAAAAAAAATGATGCACCCCCACCCAAGAGGGATTCGGAAGACCAGTGCCATAGCTGTGGCATGACAGGCCACTGGTCCAGAGTGTGCAGGACTCTAGTGCATCTCCAGGAGCTTTACAAACAAAGCAAGAAAAATAAAGCTGAAACAAACCTGGTGACATCTGATGCTCCAGTCAAGTTCTCAGCTGACGACTTCGAAAATGATGACTTGCTTGATTAGCCTTTATTTTTATCTTAGCAATTTGTTTTGAGAATAATTTATGACAGCATTTGAATTGTGTAATTTGTTCTAAATGAAAATGTTTAGTAGACGATAAATGAAAATGTTTATCTGAATATGCATGTGCCTAACGATTCATCATTTAATAGATGAAACTGCTCTCATAAATGATTAGTGGACAATAAACACGTACAATTTTTCAATACAAAGCCCAATATCAGGGCCATATTGAAGATCCAGGGAATGCAACACTGTTGCCCCCAAATGACACAGAATCAAAAGGATGCACTAATCTATCTGAATTCCAAAAGAAACTTTCTAAGTTTCAAGGATATCTGTCTCAACGGATTTCCATTTGGAAACAGCAAATGTAAATGAAAAACAAATTACTGTATGTAACGTCTCAAGAAAAAGGAGTAAAATCCATATTTGAACGTTTTGAGAGCCTTACAGGCCTCTACCATACAAAGATTCGGAGAAAGGAAGCGGAATTAAACTGAGCACCTGAAGTGCCCGACATCAGCCGAGTTTTTACTTTGGCATGATAAGATTTGGCCACCCATGATCAGTAATGATGCACTGCATCTTATCCTATGGGCATGACTTGAAGAACCAGAAGATTCTTCAGAATGGAGAATTCCCTCGCATCCCTTACTATAAGGGAAACTAATTGCAAGGCCATCTCCACGAAAAGTTGAAAAAGAATCTTCACGCTTCCTCAAAAAGAATACAAGGAGATAGATGTGGATAAACTCCACCACCCCTAGTGGTCTATTTCGGTACTTCATTGTACTGACAAATGCATCCTCAGAACACTCGTGTGTGTGTGTCTACTACAGACCCGCAACTTAGCTTTTCCAAAGCTATTGGCACAAAAATAAATATGTTGCGGGCACATTTCCCAGACAATTAAATAAAGAAAATAAGTCTGGTTAATGTTGGGAAATATACCTCCCGGTCATTTCAAGAGTACTGCCAAATAACGGGAATAGAAAATGAACACATAGTGCCGTATGTTCATACCCAAATATGGTCGGCAGAGTCACTGATAAGTAGACTCCAATGGATTGAAAGTCCATTAAATCCCGATTGCCTATGGATGCATGGGGACATGCAAATTTTGCATGCTGCATCGTAAATGAAAATATGACCCTCTGGAGGTCAGAGTCTCCAATGCAACTTGCATATGGAATGCCACCGAACATTTCTCATCTGAGAATCTTCGGTCGCGCAGTTTTAAATCCCCATTGCACCACCAAAGAGGACCAAAACGGTACTCAACGTCGCCTAGGTATCCATGCAGGGTTTGACTCACCCTCACTTATAAGATACCTAGAACCCCAAACAGTGGACGTATTTAAGGCACATCTTGAAGACTGTGATTTCGATGAGACGAGTTTCCCCAAAATAGCCCAGATACTGGAAAATCTGGTGTGAAGCAAATGTTAAAGTAGGATACAAAAAGTCTGACCCACTACGATCCGGTAAAAAAACAATATGATGATAAGATCCTTAAGATCTTACACATCCAGAACACAGTTCATAGATTACCGGATTCGTTTACTGACAACCAGAAGATTGTCAGATCACACATCCCTACTGCAAAAAATCCAGCTAGGATTGACATCCCCGAGAATGGATGCAACCCACCAGCAGCAGAAGTGGCTGATCCTCAACAGAAAAGAGGCAGACCACCAGGCTCCAAGGATAGAAACTCATGGAGACCTTAAGACAATACCACCACAGGACAATGAGCTCATGTCCACGCCCTCACCCTTCCTGGAATCCACTGCAGAGGAACTGCCGGGAAAAAGTGAAATTGAAAGTAAATGTTTTACGTACTGGGGAGGTGTTGGACAGATAGAACATAAATTGTCGACAAAATATTCACGTATCATATTGCCATATACATCGCAAAAGCGATGATGTGTATAAATTATCATTCCATACTCTGTTGCTTGAATGCAAACATAGAGATTGGCCAAATGTGGAACGGGGCAATAAAAGATGAGCTGGACTCACTTATGAAACGTGAAATGTTCGGACCTGAAGTCCAGACACTAAAAGGTGTCAAACATGTGGATAAAATAAATTATTGCACATATAAGAAAAATAAATACAAAATCGTATGCTATAAGGTACAACCTATAGCCCAAGGGAAAATTTCGCTGAAACTAGGGATCGAACAAATCAAAATGAGCATGTCTCATAAATGATGCATCAAGTCTCCATTAGTTATCAAAAGCGAATACCTTACGATTTGGCAAAGGAAAACTTTGGATACACTGTTATTGGATGTTGTGACGGCATACCTTCGTGGATACCTTGGTAAAGATAATTTCCAAATTTCCTTAAAAGCCTGAATAGACCTCGGGACGTCTATGCTATCGAAGAAAAACAATGAAAATAACGTACAACCAAGAGAATCGCTTGACAAAGCAATGATTTCTACTGAAGGTTGTCTTTGCATCTGAGCAAAGAGCAGGATTTGAGATCATAGTTGTAAACAACTAAAATCTCATCGGATCTCCAAAAGAGAAAACCGAAACATCTGTTCAAGCCTGACTTTTAAACATGTAATAAAAAGACCTAGGCAAATATAGAGTCATGGCTCATAAGAGTCCTGTTACATACGCCCAGAAGTGCATTTGAGAAATTAAAGGGACCATTGGCATCCAAATTACACCTATGGTAGTATACTTAATGGATGTACAAAAACAACCCTTCCGATCGCTGGAAAAGGGGGAGGATATAACTGGTCCTAAAGTCCCTTATCTCAATGCAATCAGGCACTCCTGGCTAACTACACACGTCCCGATACAGCAGTTGCAGGAAACTCATTAGTCAGAGATAGTTGGCACCTAACCGGGCCATTAGACTGGAGTTAAGCCTTCTGCGCTTCATCCAAGGGTCAAAAGGTTCGGACTTACAAAATGAAGTATCATCATCCAATGTTCATGCAAATGCAGGTTTCAGGTCCAGTCCCTATACTGAGAAATCACAGAACAGGTACCCACATTGGGATGGCCATCTACTGCAGATCTGCAAAGCAATTTATGAAGGTGACATCATCCTATCATTCCGAGATCCTCACCACACCAATGGTGTATTTGAGGGCGCCTGCTGGTACATCACATCCCAGTGACGATTGGGATAGAGGCTGGTATTGTGGAGCTGACCACATAGTCTGAAGACCACATCAGAGGTGACGATACTTAGCACACCTCTCCAGAGTTTCTGGATTCAGCAGCTGCTTAATTGTGATAACTTTGTAATCTGTGTATATTTTCGGAATGTTGTAAATAGGAGTGATGAGATAAGCCTAATAGATCTTAAAGCCTAAGAGCTTTTACAGATCAGGGGGAGTTGAGGGAATTTGTACTCTTTTCCCTTAGCTATGGTTTTTCCCACTGGGTTTCCATAGCCAAAGGTTTTAACGAGGCAAATCACATCAACTCTGGATCCTGAAGTATCCACCCCTCTGTGACGCTCAGAATCCAGAAGTATTCATGAGCAGAGTCACTTGTACGAATCAGGGGGAGTTAAAGAGCGTTTGTACTCTTTTTCCTTAACTATGGTTTCTCACACAGGGTTTTCCATAGCTAAAGGTTTTAACGAGGCAAACCTCACCAACTCATGATCCTGAAGTATCCACCCCATGTGAGACTATTATTACGGTCAGAATTCCGAAGTACTCTTGAGCAGAGTCCACACCTATGGCTGAATAAGGGGGAGTGTTGTGAATGGAAATAACCAGAGTCGGTTAGGATTGCGGGTATATTAGAGATACGCCCATATCTATGTATTCTATCTTTCTACTCTCCTACCATGCCTATAAATAAAGGGCTGTGGGTTCCTCCCCCAGCAGTTGATTCATAACACCTAAAATATTTTAGAGAAAAAAATTTCAACCAATTCCCCAAAATATTTCACTAAAAATTTTCCCTAAGAACATTTCCTAAAATACTTCAAAATATTTTCGGGGAAATTTTTTATCTAAAATATTTCCACAAAAAAATTAATTCAAAATTTTACTTCAAAATTTAGTTCTCTCTAAAATTGGTTCAAAATTTTTGGTTCAAAATTTTAGGCCGGTAAAATTAGCCGATTTTATGACTATTCTAAAACATTGATTTTGCAACCAATTGACGTATGGCAAAACAAATCCAAATTAGTTGAAATTTTGTTTGGATGTAGTTTTGAAATGTTAGATCACATCCAGCTATTTTCTATTTAGGTTATCTAATTTTAAATTTGGTTGGATGGATCCGCATGTTTGATCCATCCAAATGGATCCTAGTCAAACTATATATATATATATATATATATATATATATATATATATATATATATATATATATATATATATATATATATATATATATATATATGCATATGTATATTTACATGTATGTGTGTATATGTGTGTGTGTGTGTATATATATATATATTGGAAATAATAATGCTTCATTAACTCAAAAATTAATTACAATATACACTTCAGAGGCAATATAGTGATCCAAACTATTTTTGGACGTAGATAGGAGAGATGCAACAAGCATCGACATCCCCAGCTAGTCAATCCTAGGATAGACCATTTATAGTCCCTGAAAACATGTCCAAATCTCAATACAAATTAAGAGCAGTTCCCTACAGCTATGCGAAAGTTTTGTTTCCCTACCTTCCATCTGATAGAAGCACTAGGCACTCGAATATCTGCATAAATATATCGAAAGATGAGAACCTTGTGTTTACTAGTGTTGTTGAATACCCTTCGATTCCTTTCATGCCATGAATGTCATATCACTGTACAGTAAGACAAGCGACACCAAATTTTTTACATTATTCTTGAACCGATCACGAATTAGGAGCACTTCTTCTATAAGAGTCCCAATAGGCACATGGGATAGACCAAGCATTAGGCAACAAAATTCCCACGAATATGATGTAAAAGGGCACTCAAAGAATATATGGTTTGTAGTTTCCATAGAATGCTGATAGAGAATACATGAACTATTGGAAATTGGAATATTCTAATTCATCAAGTTCTCATACGTTAATAGTTTATCATTAAGTGCCATAAGAAAGCAGATAGTCATTATTTGGTCAACAATGAGAAAATCAAATCACATCATAATATGGAACAACTGGAGACAATGAACGAATTGCATCCCATGTTGAGCTAAGCAAAAAAAAACCGGGGATGCTTTCCAATAAAGAGTAAAGACTGTGGGATCACTACTCACCTCATAAAAGGATGCTACCAAGTTCTTGGAGGATAAAATGAATTTCTAAGTATCTGAATGGGCTGGAGATATAGTGAGATCAACTCCATCTTTGATATCTGTACGTCGCATAAAAGTGGCCCATAGAGAATTTCAGTGCATAAATCTCCAAAATAGATGAATTCCTGCAGCTTTATTAATGGCTGCCAGTCTACAAAGTCCAAGCCAACCCTCCTTTTTAGGTTTGCAAATATTGTTCCAACTCCATACACGCAATCTGTTATTCCAAAAGAAAGAGGCACATAGCTGCTCAATAATTCGAATGACAGAGTTAGGATCTTGAAAGAAAGGCTCCAGTAGGAAATCAAATTATATATGACTAATCGTATAAACTCCACCCTGACTGCCAATGATAAATGTTGGGATGTCTAACCCTCTAAATACTTCTTATACTTATCAATAAGTGATGAGTAGTGTATCGCCTTCGGATATAAAATAGATAAGGGAAGGTCCAGATAGTGAATTGGGAGAGAACCAAGAGGGACACTAATTACTGCTGCAATCTCAGGATAGGTAGGATACCTCTTGCTACAAAAGCGCTTACTTTTATCTTTGTTAATATGTAAATCCATTGTATAACTCATTGAGTCAAAAAGGATATTCAGATTTTTTGCAAACTTTAAATCTTCATGACAAAAAATTAGTAAGTCATCAGCAAATAATAGATGTGATGGTGTCGGGATAGGATACCTCTTTATTAGTTTAACCAACCCATCAAGCACGGCCAAGTCCATCATAATGCAGAAAAATTACATTACCAGTACAAACAATTAAGAGGATAATGGATCACCTCGCCTTATACCTCCATTACGAGAGAAGAATCAAGATGGCAAACCATTAATGAGCGCAGAAAAAGTAAGACTAGACATGCATTCTCTAATCCAATTAATCCAGAGAGCAGTGAAACCAATATGATGCATCTGGAATAGATAAATTTTCTGTTGAGAGGATCAAAGGCCGTTTTATGGTTTATCTTAAGGCACAAACGATTACCAAGAGTTTTATTAAAGTCTTTAGCAAGTTCATAGCCCAATAAAGAACAATCATGAGACGACCCTTCAAAAAAGCAGATAGATGTGGAGATATGAGCTCAGTTATAACTTTTTGGAGTCTGTTATAAAGAAGTTTAGAAATAATCTTATAGAGCACATTGCAACATGAAATAGGCTTGTAGTCGTTGAGAGTGTAGGCTGATTTTGTCTTAGGCACCAGGTAAAGAAAGGTATGATTGAGTTATTTTAAAATTCTCCCAGAGATAAAGAAGGATTTCACTGCATTTATCACATAAATGCCCACAATATCCAAATTAGACTGATAGAAGAACATGTTGTAGCCATCTGGACCTAGTTCTTTATCGCTTCCAATTGAAAATCCCTTGACTTCATTTCCTCAGAAGAGACTGGATGAATAAACCAAGCAACTGAAGCATCAGTTAACTGTTACTTAACTGAAATATAGGGGAAAGCATTCCAATCGTCTGTCTAATTGAAAATATTTTTGTAGTAAGAAGTAGCTATGGAACGAATATCTGCAGTACAATCTATAAGAGTGCCATCAGAATTAAATAAATGAGCCATGGAGTTCTTGGAGTATCTAAATTTTGTAGCTATGAAAAAATAAGTGTTTTTGTCAACCCCCGCCAGCCAAAAAATTCTGCTCTTATCAACATTTAGATTTCTCCAGCTGTAACCATTGATCTAATTCAACACTTAACTGGCATAGTCGATTCTTGTTAGCCAATTGAGAATACTCCATATCCTTTGCTAGTATCTCAGTTTGCATGCTTCTTAGTTCTTTGATATGCGAAGCATGGTCATCAAAAGGACCACGTACCCAAGATTTGAGAAAGATATTAACCTTTTGAGCTTAAAAACTAGCTAAAATTGGGGAACATCACACGAAGTAACACTACATGCTCTAAGCAAGACCACTAGAAGAAAAAGTGTAATTAGCGTCAGTTTTTTTTCTTAGCGTCGGTTATAGCTGACGTAAATACAAAATTGCATTGGTTGAGAAATTGACACTATCCGAAGTTGTCACCAGTGCACTTGCGTCGGTTACTAACCATCGCGACTACACTACATTTGCATCAGTTTTTAACCAACCCAAGTGCATTAGCATCCGTTATAACCCGACATGAATAGGTCCATTCAATTGTATCTCCTCCTGCATTTGCTTCAATTTTTAACCGACGCCAATACACTCGTTACATTTGCGTTAGTTATGAACCAACGCTATTGTGTGGTATTTGTGTCAATTTATAACCGAAGCCATATGCTTTTTAAATTAATGTTTTAATAGTTTTAAATTTATAAATATGTTGTGAATGGATATGAACCAGAGTCGGTTAAGATTGTGGTATCTTAGAGATACACCTATATCTATGTATCTTATCTTGTAACTCTCTTATCCTGCCTATAAATAAAGGGCTGGGGGTTCCTCCCCCAGTAGTTGATTAATAACATGTTATCAGCTTGAGCTTCTAAATAATTTTCCACAAAAATCGATCGTTGCGAAGGTGAAGGGAGACGGGAGATCCATGCACGTGGTGCAAGGCTTCCTTAAACGAGCGTCGTCATCTGCGTAGGCTTCGTTCAACCGTCGCTATATCCGGAGGACGGCTATAGAGGTAAAACCCGCTAAAACGCTGTTTTTATCATACGTATGATTGATCTACCCATAGATCTCGCAAGATCGATATGGGAATTGCTAATCGCCTAAAATCGACGATTTATTCGTTAAAAAAATCATATTTTTAGGGTTTATGATGAACCCTACCCCATGCCCGCCGGCTTTCCCCCACCCATTGCATCGCACCCCCTGAAGGGGGGCGACCGACATCGCAAATCGGACCCCCGAAGGGGGGCGACCGTCGTCTACGAGGCTGGCCCCCGTAGGGGGGCGGCCATCATCCGAGGCCGGGGGTGGGGTGCATCCATCGTCTGCGAGACCGTGCCCCCGTAGGGGGACGACCGTCATTTGAGGCCGTGTCCCCCCCGCCACCCCCGAAGGGGGGCGGCCGTCGTCTGCGAGGCCGCCCCCCGAAGGGGGGTGACCATTGCTACAGGCCGCGCCCCCCGTAGGGGGACGACCGTCGCCCTGAGCCGACCGCCCCCCCCCTGCCGCTGTCCGACGGCAATCCAGGGGCGGTGATGGCTAACCCTAGCCACCGCCCCTTAACCTATTGGGCCCAAAGCCCAATTTCGAAAAAAACTTGGAAAAACAGCCTTGCGGGCCTGAAGCCCGCAACCAAACTGCGAGCCTCAGGCCCGCAGGCTTGATACACAAAAAAACCTAGGGGGCTAAGATATAAGCCTTAAAAAGGCCTGTTGGGCTAAAAATTGATTAAAACGGCGTTTTGGAGAACCTAAAATCCATGTAAAATCACGATAAATTATGGGGTCGAAATGGGTATTTTGGGGGCATTTAGGGATAAATAAGAAAGGAAAAATTCTTCCTTTTTACAAAGAACATGTCTAATTGTTGGGCTCTTTTCCAATCTTTTTAGATAAACCCAACTAGCACAACACTTGCATTAAATGATTTCCTCTGTAAAATCATTAATATATGCTTTGCATCATTTTGGTTTATTCTGCGGATAAACTATGTATTGTTGTGCATATTTTTTTTAAAACTTAATAATTAGGGAGATCATGCGACCGCTCTGCAGTTAGTCAGCTAACCTAACGGTGTATGACATTGTCCGGTGTTCCAATAATTATTAAGTTATTAAATTGTTTATCCATCTTTGCGAATATTAATGCATGTGATGCCTGTGATGAAAATGTCTGATGAAAATGTTTGATGACCACAAATTTTCTGCATGGATGGCTAATTGCGGTTTTGGATCAACTGTTTAAGTCCCACATTTTATTTTCCTTCACTTTTCTTTTACTTTTGAGAGAAATTGTAGTGGGGAAATTATGTAAATATCCAAGACCGAAGACCACTTTCCATGGAGACAGAGGCCACAATTGAAGCTGAAGATCTTATATGGGACCCACGGGATTTCCAAAGTTGTAATTTCTTTTTAAAGATTTCATTTGTGTAATATGGACTGTAATGGGACTTTGGACTTTTATTTATGTGGGACTGACCGATTCACGTAATTAGCCCTTCATATTAAAATCGCCTCCGTATGAAAATGTTTATGTTTAAATTATTAATACATGCATATTTGTGCTCTGCTAGATAAAATGGCTAAAATTGCAAGTGTTGATTTCGAAGTGCTGGATGCATCAGGGAGAAACCATCTGAGCTGGCAGCTCGATGTAAAGTTCCATCTGCGGGTTAAGTCCCTAATTTTTGCTGTAACCAAGAATGAAAAAGTAAGCGATATAGAAAAGGCGCAAGCCATTATCTATATTCCCCGCCATGTGGACAAGACCTTAAATGCTGAATACCTTACGGTCGAAGATCCATTTGAACTGTGGACTACCCTTGAGGAAATGTATAAACATCAGAAAGATGTTATACTACCAATGGCACGATACGCGTAGGAGAACCTGAGACTGCAGGACTTTAAGTCCATAGATGAGTATAACTCAGCTCTTTTTAGCATCATACTCAGCTCTTTTTAGCATCAACTCACGCCTGAAGTTGTGTGGTGAAAAAGTCTCAGAAGATCGTATGCTGGAAAAGACGTACACGTCTTTCCATGAGAAAGATGCGATACTTATACATCAATACCGTTAATGAAAGTTCACCAAGTATTCTGAGCTGCTGTCATGTTTACTCATGGCTGAACAAAATAAAGAGCTTCTCCTCACCACTCACAACATGCGCCTCCCTGGCACTGCCCCCTCCTAGAAGCTCATAATGCCTCTTCTTCTCAAAAGAAGAGGGACAACAAAAGAAAAGAAAGACCACAGAAAGTGGGACAGAACAAAAGGGCTAGGGGCCAAGTCCAGCAACGAAGAAATGAAGGCAAGCGCAAGTTTACATGGCACAGAAATGACAATAAGAAGAATGATGCACCCCACCCAAAAGGGATTGGAAAGGCCAGTGCTATAGCTGTGGCATGAAAGGCCACTGGTCCAGATTATGCCGAACCCCGCAGCATCTCCAGGACTTAAATAAAGAAAGTAAGAAAAAGAAAGCTGAAACAAACCTGGTGACATCTGATGCTCCAGTCAAGTTCTCAGCTAATGATTTTGAAACAGATGACATGCTAGATTAGTTTTCTACTTTATCTTAGCATGATGTTCAGGATATTTCCACGTTATGAGAGCATATTATGTTTTTAAATTCGAATAAACAAAGTGTTATGTTCCTGAAATGCAAATGTTTTATTCATCTTTTAGACGGATCGCTCTCATGACTGCTTGGTAGACAGTGCTTCGACACATATGATCCTTCAGTATAAGTGCTATTTTCATAGCATTATACCTTACAAAAGCCCTGTAAATACTATTTCTGGGCCAACGAATATTATTGAAGGTTCTGAAAATGCAACTTTGTTGCTCTCCAATGGAACAGAAATTAAAATTAAAGATGCACTATTCTCTCCGAACTCCAAACGAAACTTACTAAGTTTCAAGGATATCCGCTTAAACGGACTCCATTTGGAAGCCACAAATGTAAATGAAAAAGAATTATTGTATGTAACGTCTCAAGAAAATAGAGTAAAATCCATACTTGAACACTTTGAGAGTCTTTCATCAGTCCTCTACCATACAAAGATTCGGAGAGAGGAAGCTAACCTGACGGAGCACCTGAAATGCCCGACAGCTGCCAAATTTTTACTTTGGCATGACAGACTTGGCCACCCTAAATCTGTGATGATGCACCGCATCCTAACACAATCCCATGGGCACAACATGAAGAACCTGAAGATTCTTCAGAAGGGAGAATTCCCTTGCATCCCCTGCTTCAAAGGAAAATTAATTACAAGGCCATCACCATTAAAAGTGGATGTCGAATCTCCAAGCTTCCTCGAAAGAATACATGGAGACATATGTGGACATATCAACCCCCTAGTGTGCCTTTTCGGTACTTCACGGTACTAATCGATGCATCTTCAAAATATTCATATGTGTGTCTACTTTCAACCCGCAACTTAGCTTTTCCAAAGCTACTGGCACAAATTATAAAGTTACAGGCGCATTTTCCAGACAACCACATAAAGAAAATACGTCTAGATAATGCTGGGGAATTTACCTCCCGGTCATTCCAAGAGTACTGCCAGGCAACATGAATAGAAATTGAACATCCAGTGCATCATGTTCATACCCAAAATGGGTTGGCAGAGTCACTAATAAAAAGACTCCAATGTATTACACGTCCATTGCTAATGAAATCCTAGTTGCCGGTGGATGCATGGCGACATGCAATTCTGCATGCTGCATCGTTAATAAAAATTAGACCCTCTGGAGGTCAGAGTCTCTCTCCAATGTAACTTGCATATGGAGGGCCACCGAACATTTCTCATCCGAGAATCTTCGGTTGTGCAGTCTACATCCCCATTGCACAATCACAAAGGACAAAGATGGGTCCTCAATGTCGCCTAGGTATCTATGTAGGGTTTGACTCACCCTCCATCATAAGATACCTAGAACCCCAAACGGGAGACGCTTTTAAGGCAGGTCTTGAAGACTGTGAATTTAATGGAACTGTTTTCCCCAGAATAGGCCCAGAAACTGAGAAATTTGGTGTGAAGCACATCATTACATGGGATACAAAAAGCTTGACCCACTATGATCCGATAATGAAACAATGCTGAAGATGAGATCGTGAAGATCCTCCACATCTAGGACACTGTCCACTGATTACCGGACTCATTTACTGACAACCAGAAGATTGTCAAATCACACATCCCTACTGCAAATACTCCAGCTAGGATTGACATCCCTGAGAATGGTTGCAATCCACTAGCAGCAGAAGTGGTTGCACCTCAACAGAAAAGAGGCAGACCACCAGGCTCCAAGGATAAAAATCCAAGAAAAAGAAAAATATCCGGAGATCTTGGGACAATAGCCCCACAGAGAAATAAGCTCATGTACATACCCTCACCCCTCCCGAAATCCATTGCAGAAGAACTGTCGGAAGAAACTGAAATATCATTAAATTATGTACGTACATGGGAGGTGTTGGACAGAAAGAGTACTGTCGTCGACGATGACTTTGCATTTCACATTGCTATTTACGTCGTCGGAAGCGACGATGATCATGATCCACATTCCGTTGCTGAATGCAAACGTAGAAATGATTGGCCAAATTGGAATCAGGCAATAGAAGCCGATCTGGACTCGCTTCAGGAATGCAAAGTCTTTAGGCAAATAGTTCAGCCATCTACATGTGTCAAAGCTGTGGGATACAAATGGGTATTCGTAAGAAAAAGAAATGAAAATAATGAGATCGCACGCTACAAAGCAAGGCTTGTAGCGCAAGGATTTTCCCAAAGACCGAGTATTGACTATGAGGAAACATACTCCCCGGTCATGGATGCGATCACTTTCCGATTCCTGATAAGCTTAACAACAACGGAAGGTTTAGATATGCAGCTAATGGATGTTGTGACTGCATACCTATACGGTAATCTCGACAAGGAGATATACATGAAACTTTCTGATGGCTTTTCATTGCATGCTGAATTCAAAGATAGACCTCGGGATGTCTATTCTGTTAAGCTCCAAAGATCATTGTATGGTTTCAAACAATCGGGACGGATGTGGTATAACAGACTAAGTGAATTCCTTGTATAACAAGGATTCAACAACAATGAAGTCTGCCTTTGCATCTCCATAAGAGCAAAGGGGAAAGGATTCATCATAATAGCAGTCTACGTAGACGATCTGAATCTCATGGGATCTCCTGAAGAGATTGCTGAGATATCTGTAAGCCTGACAAAAGAATTCGAAATGAAAGACCTAGGCAAAACGAAACTCTGCCTTGTCTTACAGATTGAACATCAAAAGACGGAATCCTATTACACCAGACCACGTATACGAAGAAAATGTTACAAAGATTTCATATGGACCAATGTCATCCACTAAGTACACCTTTGGTGGTATGATCTTTGGATGAACATAAAGACCCCTTCCGGCCGCTGGAAGAGGGGAAGGATATACTTGGTCCAGAAGTCCCTTATCTGAGTGCTATTGGAGCACTTCTATATCTGGCCAACTGCACACGTCTCGATATAACATTCACAGTAAACCTACTAGCCAGATACAGTTCAGCACCTACGCAGCGCCACTGGACCGGAGTAAAGCACCTTCCAAGGGTCTACAGACTTGGGACTCTTCTACAAAAATGGATTATCCTCCACACTTGTTGGTTATGCTGATGCAGGTTACAGGTCTGATCTCTACAATGCAAAGTCATAGACTGGGTACGTGTTTACCCATGGTAGGACAGCCATTTCCTAGAGGTCCGTTAAGCAAACCATGGCGGCTACCTCATCCAATCACTCTGAGATCATCGCCATCCATGAAGCAAGTAGAGAGTGTGTCTGACTACGGTCAGTTGTAAATCACATCCTAGTGACGATCGGATTGAAGTATGGGAATCTTGAACCTACTACTATGTTCGAGGACATGCTGCTTGCATAGCTCAGCTACGAGGTGGCTACATCAAAGGCGACAGAACAAAGCACATTTTCCCCAAATTCTTCTGGACACACGAGCTATAGAGAAATGGAGTGATCGATGTCAGACAAGTACAATCATGTGACAACCTGGCAGACTTGTTTACTAAAGCTCTTCCTACTACTATTTTTAGGAAGTTTGTACAGAAAATTGTGATGAGGCGCCTAAGAGATCTGAAAGCCTGAGTGCTTGTACAAATCAGGGGGAGTTGGGAGTGTTTGCACTCTTTTTCCTTAACTATGGTTTTTACCACAAGGTTTTCCATAGCCAAAGGTTTTAATGAGGCAAATCGCACCAACTCTGGATCCTGAAGTATCCATCCTCATGTGAGACTCTTACTACGCTTAGAATCCTGAAGTATTCATGAGCAGAGTCCACACCCATGGCTGGATAAGGGGGAGTGTTGTGAATGGATATGAACCAGAGTCGGTTAAGATTGTGGGTATCTTAGAGATACGCCCATATCTATGTTTCTTACCTTGTAACTCTCATATCTTGCCTATAAATAAAAGGCTGGGGGTTCCTCCCCCAATAGTTGATTCATAACAAAATATAATTTTTTGTGGAAATCATTTGATTACTATAATGCTTCACGAAATTATTTTCCATAACAATAACAAAAACCTTAATAACAACCAAATCTCAAAATTTACATTAGATATAATATTATAAAAATCCAAGGTACAAAAAAGATTAAAAATGTATTTACAAATCATAAAAATCCAAAGTAGCTATATAAAGCTGTGACAGTCTAAACCCATCTAGCAATCTACTTAGTAAAATCTACTCCTAATCTGTACTCAAGTGGCTCCACAAGTTGTGGCTCTTTCTCCTCATGTGACTCCACAAGTGGTGTCGACATTAGCTTGATTTGTCTCCTAGATGTCACTACCAGATCGACTTGACGATGTCTCACGAGCCCTATCTGTTGGAACTTATCCAACTAAGTTGGATCTTAATCCAACATTGGGCTTATATGCGATAAATAATTATATGGTGCTAACTGTCATATTAAAGCACAATATATAAGTGATCTCATTTATTAAGTTAAGTGGGCTTAAATGAGTCATATAGGTTGTGGGCCTTTATGTGTGGTGACTATTGGGCTTCAACTCGTTGATGGGCCGAGTTGGAAACCCTAGGGCTATGGAGGCTAGCCTATAAATATTAGCGGTCATGATCCCCGGAATACACGAACAAAGTTGAGCCGTCTTTTCTACGTCCCGTCGCTAGGAGAGAAACCAGGAGAAAACTAAAGGAGTTCTCCAACGGTTGATTCGTGCTATTCTGGAAGATCGTCCGTTGCGGTATCGTCAGGATCTTTCAGATTATTATAGCGATGGACTCAGGTACGCTTCCGCTAAACAGAGTAGGTTAATGATTTAAGATTCCGCATGTTATATATCTAGATCTGTGTTATTCGGTTTGTACACATCTAGATCTTTAGTTTCTACAAGTGGTATCAGAGCCAACATGCCGTGGATCTTAAATTTTTTGTCTGCTCATAGTAGATCTGATAAAAATCAGATTTTTAATCTGTTTAAAGTTTCGGATCTGTTAAAAAATTCATTTTTTATCAGTTATAATATTCAGATCTATGCAAACATTTGGTTTTTGATTAATTTTTCCATTAAAAAAATTGTTGGTTTTACGAACCCTAGATCGGGAGCGGCCCGCAGGCCGCCGCCCGACACGGCGAAAGAGGGGGCGGCTCTGCCACCTCCGTCAGGAGATCAGCGCCGGCAACGTCGGCGCCGACGCGGAACAGCAAGGGGCCTGTCGGACAAACAAAAAAGGGGGTTTTGGGGGGGCGATGCCGCCCCGTTAGGATTCCGGCGAAAGGGGGGCGGCGGCACCGCCCCCATAGGTTATCAACAAAGGGGACGGCCAGTCGCCGCCCCCCAGCACGGCGTTCCGACGGCGGGGGTACCCTCCCCCGTCGGTGCCGGCAATTACAGACCCCCACCTTTGGTGGGGGGGTCTGGCGACATGGCAGAGGAGGGGGGCCTCGTCCGCCTCCCCGACGGGATTCAAAGGGGAAAGGGGCGGCGGTGCGCCGCCCCATCATGTCCCCGTCGGAATCGGCGGGGGGCGGCGTCTTGCCGCCCCCGTCGACAGAGCAGGCGCCAATGGCGCCTGCCGCAGCTTTAAGGGGGGCGGCCCCGCCGCCCCCGTCAGAGGTTTTGGCGTCGGCCAACCGGCCGGCACCCGACGCGGGCAGAGGGGCACCTGGGGGCGGCGGCGGCGGCGGCGGCCCCCCTAGAAACCCTAAAGATCTAATGGGCCCTATTTTTTTCTCCCGTTTCCAGTTCAGCCTAATGGGCCGGCCCCCCTGGGCCGGCTCACATGCAATTTTTTTTTAAAAAAGGAATTTGCTGTTATTTTTAAAGGGGGCTGGGCTGTTAAATTGGGCCTCTTTGGGTTATTTGGTTGTTTTTTGGCCTATATTGCAAACCAGTTTTTAGCCTTCTTTTAGGCTTATTGCAAAACATTTTTGGGCACCATCGTGGCTAATTTTAGACCCAATTTTTGGGTCATTTGGACACAAATTTGGGCCTATCTTGGGATGTTTTTAACACAAAGTTAGGGAGGAAATAAAAGGGCAATTTGTATATTTCTATTAAGTGTACTTTTTGTATTAAAATTCACATTTTAATTCAATTTTAGGCATAATTAATTATATATATCTCTCGAAATAATTTTATTTAAAAGGACAACCCACCAAAGTGGGCTCCATCGTGGCAATTAATTTTATTTCGATATATATAAAAGGCTACATACATGCTTGGCATGAAAATTTATCGCCTAAAGTTTTGAATTTAAATTCATGAAATGAGGATATACATGATTAATTGTATATATATCGATCCTTTAAGCCCAATTTTGTGTGTTAAATTTCAGTTCATTCCAATTTTTTAATTCTTTAGGCAAAAAAAAACTCAGTTAAATATACATTTCGAAATAATTCTAATTTTTGTGAAATTCCACCAAAGTGGATTCCACTATTAAAATTGTTATTATTTCGGAATGTAAACAGATTAAAATACATACACAGTATGATCAGTTGCCTGGATGAATTTTAAACGGATCGAAGGAGTAAATAAAAGGTTTTCAAATATATTTACATTTAAGTTCGGTTTAATTTGAATTCAATTTTTGGGCAAATTAGTTTATATGTTTCAAAATAATTTTAATTGTTACGGGATCCCACCAAAGTGGGCTTTACTGTTAAATTATTATTATTTCGTAACATAAACGGTAAAATACATACTATCGTATGATTGGTTGTCCAAAATTGAATTTAATTTGGATTGAAGGAGGAAATAAGACTTTTATATATTCCTCCTCAAAGATAAAATTTTGTGTTAAATGTGCAAAATAAATTTAAATTCTAAGTTTAAGGCTTAAAACCATATATATATACTTCGGTATATAACAAGTTGACTTCATACCTTTGGTATGAAGATTCAGTTTGCCTAAATTTAGATTTCAATTAAAAACACAAAATTCAGGTGTTTTCTTTGGGAGCAAATAAAAGGATTTAACATATATTTCTCCTCAAAGAATAAGTTTAAAAGGCCTTAAAGAATTATTTTTGTGCACTAACCATCAAGCAAATGGCCTTAAGGAAATTTGACACATTTTAAAGTTATATATAATGGGATAGGGTGTGTATTTATATATATATCTTTCTATGTATGTTCATATACACATTAGTACACCTATATACCCCATTTATAAGAAGAAAATTTGTGTTGAAGTTATAGATTTTATTTAACTCAATATAAATTATTAGAAGGATGGAATAAAAGGTTATTATATATATTTCCACTTAGTGTAATCATTTTGTGTTAAATTTGGTTTAATTTCAATTTCAATTTTTGGCACAATTAATTATATATTTCGAATATAGAATGATTAGATCATCAACTCACCAAAGTGGGTTTTCTTGTGAAGATCAGTTCTAATCTCGAAATATAACAAGTTGAAAACATACTTTTGTATGAAAATTTTGGTTGCCTTAAATTTGATTTTGAAGAAAAGTGGACTTGAATATCTCCACTTAAAGTATATTCATGTATTAAATTGCGACTTAGATTCAAATTGTGCAAAGGTATATATTTTTGAGATGACTTTGTGCAATCATCATCTCGCCAAAGTGGGCTCTGTTGATTTGCATTATTTCATTTCATGAATATAAAAAGAATCTAATGTGCCCATGATTTGCGTAAGAATGCTAAATCGGCCCAAAGGAAGATTACCGTTCTATACCATTTCATGCGCACCTGTGGCAATAGACAAGGTGATGATTAGTGAGTTCAATACATGCAAATTTAATTCGGCCCAAAGGAAGTTTTATTTTTGGCATGTTATTATTGTCATTGTCTGATTGCTACAACAAGATGTCAGTGACTAGTCAATAGATTATCCAAAGATAAATATTGGACTAGTGGGGGATGTCTTGAGATGGGAAAATAGCATTAATTTGAATTTGGTGTTGTTTTGTTTAATACTCATATGAACATGTTAAAATAGTTTACTTGTTCTCTTTTCAGCTATTATTCCTGAAAATTTTTCTGCCATTCCAGAAAATCTCAGGGACACTATTTCAAATAAAATTACTACAGCTAAAGGATTCATTTCTGATGTTGAAAATAGATTTGTCAAGAATGAAAGGGGTGAAATTGGTACACTCTTGACAATTCTAAATTCAATGCGGTATAAGGGTACGGGAAACATTAGGGAGCACATAGTGAAGATGTCTAATGTTGCTTCAAGGTTGAAAGCACTTCAGCCAGACCTCTCTGAGGCTCTGCAAGTGCATTTTGTTTTGATATCTCTTCCATCACAGTTCAACCAGTTTAAGATGAGCTACAATCTGAAGGATGACACTTGGTCTCTGGATGAGCTCATCTCGCACTGTGTCCAGGAAGAGAACAGGCTTGAGCAAGGAAGACAGAAAGTGCTCATATGATCTCTACCAGTAAAGATAAGAAAGGTATGCTGCGAAATTTGGTTTGATTCTAAGTTAATTTCTTTTCATGTAACCTTTGGTACTTATAGACACGTGATGGAATGATTTTGGTATAACCATTCACATCATTGTGTCTATGTAGGATTGCCTAAGATACCAAGAGCCAAATGATGGTGAAAGATACATCGATATAGGCAATGGTAAGATGGTTCCAGTAGAAGCAAATTAAATTTAGATTATTACTTTTAAATGCTAGAATGTATTTGAATTTTATGAGACTATTATGTACCGTTCTCAAACGGAATTTGAATTTCCATTTCTATTTTGAACAAATTTGGTTATAAGTGTTCAATTTTGAATGGAAAATTTGGTTGTCTCTTAATTCAAAATTAGTTTATTCTAGTTCTTTAAAAGATCATTATAATCTTCATTTATTTGGAAATGTTGTTTCATTAATAGAATTCCTGCATTAATGTACATGTGTTATAAAGAAAGAATTAACAGTTTAGAATTCAGTTGGTTATTGATTGCAGCTTATATCATTACTAAAGTTTCAACAAATGAATCAATTGCATGTTTGGATATGTCCAACTAAAGTAAGGCTTTATAAGCCTAATAAAGTAATAGGACATAATGCTAATGATTTTCTAATTTTGTTGAATAATTTTTAAGTTGATATTATTTTATACAATTTTACATAATCCCACTATTAAGTTAGTTTACAAATTAGTAAATGCACAACTATTTGAGGATGCTGAGTTTGAAGGGGGAAATTTAGTTAGTAACATTATTCTTGAAGAGGATTATATCCTCACAGGTGTTGTTGGCATTGTTCAGGATGGTATTCCTGACATTGTTCAAGACACAATAAATTCAAGATAATGTTGCAATTCCTCCCATTTGGGAAATTGTTCATAAGGACAAACTCTAGCACCTCAAGTAACTAATTACCATTTAGGAAAATCCATTAAAGAGATAACAAGTTTATTGTTGACATTAGGATGATGGAAGTTTGACTTACATCAAGTCATAAAAGGTTTTACATCTCTAAAATGGATTAATGCATTAATTAAGAAAGTCCTTGAATGATACTTAAAATCTTTTTCTCATTGCCATAAGGTTTGAAACCTTTTGATTGTAAATAGTTTTTTATAATCAAAAGGGAATTCAAAAGGGTATTAAGAAAAGATTTAAAGCGTATCACTCAAAGACTTTATACGGAAAAGAATGCATTAATGTGTAAAGAGACTTTCTATTGGGCTTTTCATGAAAGACTCTATAAGGTTTATAATGGCATTAGTAGAGCATTTCAATATCGTTACTGATACATTAAATTTCATCAAGTGATCACCTCGTTCGGTTTTGAGATGATATTTAATGATGTTATCTAAGTTCTGTGGGAGTATGTAATTTATATAATATCTATGTGGTAATGAATGCTAAGTTCTGTGTGAGACAAGTTTAGTCTCAATAATTGCCCTGAGAATAATCTTCAGAAGATTTCCTATATCTCACCAATAGGGAGTCTAAAGTATGCTCAGTTTTATATGCATTTGTTTATTGCATATATTACAGGCGTGTTGGACAGACTGTTAAATTCAGGAGTTGACCATTTGATAGCAGCCAAATGTGTCTTACGGTATTTATGGAGAACAAATGGGTTACATGTTCAAGGATCAGTAGTCAAAAGAGTTTGAGATCATTTTGGTATACTGACTCTGATCATTTATTGGAAGCAAAGAATGTATGAAAATCTATGTTAGGCGCCATCTACTAGAAGAGATCTAAATGGTCCCTTTATATAGTCTCTTCTGACATGGCTTTAGATTTCATATCACATTATGTGACATCCAAATCATGAAATATATCTGCATATTTTGTCACTATGCTGCAAATTAGGGATGGTGTTGAAACACCACACAGTTTATTTAGTGACAATGAAGTCTGCAGTTTTATATTCCAACAACAACAGGAACTCGACAAAGTTTAGATATTCAGAGATTAAGTTCCTAGATTGTTGATTAATAGGAATGTATAATTGTCTAATGAGCACATCGGAACAAACCATGTAATTACGGATCCGTTATAGTAAGGAAATGTCATCCAAAAGGTTTTATGAGCTAGCTACTCATGGATGTCATTTCATTAAGAACATTCAGTTTTGTGGGAGTTTGTTCTTTTGGGTGCTCATATGATAGACAAAATTAAGTCTCCAGCTTAAGCTTGAGGTGATTTTCTGATCAGAAATAAAGTTTTTGGTTTCAGTTCGGCTTCACTCCGATTTTGGTTTGTTTATGATCTCACTAAGGTTAAGGAGGATCAGTTGGAAATAGACATGTTAGATCACATTACATGTAATTTCCATGCTACACATCCACTTCATAATCCATATCATTCTTTTGTATTAGCACGGTGACCACTGATGGGTCGAGCTGCAATTGCTGCGGCGAAGATCTCCTTGATCCTTTGCTAATATAATTGATGGACCTGATTGGTTTTTTGACTCATTAAATAAATGATAGTAAGTTAAGATCTTATTCGGTTGTATGCACAACGAAATATAATTATAAATTTTAGCATATAGCCCAAGTGGGAGATTGTTGGAACTTATCCAACTAAGTTGGATCTTAATCCAACATTGGGCTTATATGCGATAAATAATTATATGGTGCTAACTGTCATATTAAAGCACAATATATAAGTGATCTCATTTATTAAGTTAAGTGGGCTTAAATGAGTCATATAGGTTGTGGGCATTTATGTGTGGTGACTATTGGGCTTCAACTCGTTGATGGGCCGAGTTGGAAACCCTAGGGCTATGGAGGCTAGCCTATAAATATTAGCGGTCATGATCCCCGGAATACACGAACAAAGTTGAGCCGTCTTTTCTACTCCCGTCGCTAGGAGAGAAACCAGGAGAAAACTAAAGGAGTTCTCCAACGGTTGATTCGTGCTATTCTGGAAGATCGTCCGTTGCGGTATCGTCAGGATCTTTCAGATTATTATAGCGATGGACTCAGGTACGCTTCCGCTAAACAGAGTAGGTTAATGATTTAAGATTCCGCATGTTATATATCTAGATCTGTGTTATTCGGTTTGTACACTAGATCTCGGTTTGTGCACATCTAGATCTTTAGTTTCTACACTATCATCCGCAGCCACTGTCTCCAGGCTAGCTTGAATTGCCCTATATACTTGGTTGTTAGATGGATCAGGATGAGACCCATGCCCTCTTCCCGTTACTCCGTCGATATCTGAAGCTAGTCGGTATCTGATCACATGAAGAACATGAGAAAAAGGATGACAAACACAAAACAGAAAACTATAACCCATGTGGCATGACAAAGGAAATTAATTAACTTTATGCTCAATCAGATTTATTATCATCATCATTAGAACTCCATGATTAAAATAGTAAGTTCCAGTGAATAAAGAGTGGCGCAAATATAGTTAGATCCTAAATGCTAGAATTCATAAGCTTCTTGATTTGGCTTGTCAGGATGTTTTCCTGATCAAAATGCACCATCCAGACATAACACATTGCATCCTGAGATAACCGATTCATACAGTCTAGAGGTTCATAATATTGGATGTATGTTTTACTAAATGTCGCAAGAGCACTTCTATCATGAACCATGTCATGTTGGGTACTAGTTAGATACACATCGGACACATGTATCGTGTGTATTTTCGGAATTTGCTGCATGTAAGCATGTCCATCCATTCAGTATGTCATACCCATGTTGGCAAGTCCAGAGCCATGCAACATATATGCTAACTATCCTCCGCCAATTATATTCAAGAATATTTACTCATCAGTTGATTCTAAAGCACTCTATATAATCAACCTAGCTGCCTCTGGACATCAATTGAGATAAGCGGATCAGGCTACTTGTAAACTTAATGAAAGCACACACACAACTGTGAATTGGGACATATGAGAATATAAAAAGTGCAGCAAAAGTGACCGGAATTTTTCTATAGCATGGATGCTTTAGAATTCAAGACAATGCTCAAATTGACACAACAGACTTAATTGATTCAGATTATAACATAAATGGCATATGGATTAGGAACCTGATTCAAACCTGGTAATGAAACTCGATTTGTTTGTTAACTAATGTTTTCAACTAACATTTTAGTGTAAATATATCTTCTTCTCAAAATAATGTTAGGAAATGATGTTAGAAGTACTGTGCCTCTAAGTCATCATAGTTACTGAAATAGTCATATTGCCCAGGATGATGCCTGCATATCATTGCCATAAAAGTTTATAACATGTCCAGCGTTAATTAATCCATTTCATTATAGTGTTCTGTAAATGTGACAAGTATAGTGTTCTGAAAAGACAGGAAAAATAAGAAGAGAAGCCCTATGAGAAACTTCTGTGGTTTCCCCATCATTGCGAAAGATCTCTTCAACACCTTCTGAGTGCACTCTAGAAGAACAGTGTGTGCCATCTCGTCAATCCAGTAGATCTGTATGTGTTCACCATTCCATTAACATCCAAAATTACATCAAAAATCTTTGAATTGGTAATCTTTATTTGTGTGATTTCTTGATACAAATTGAGCATATGTGTATATGGTTACGTGAAAGATAAAATCTTTGAATTTACATCCAAAACCCAGTAGATGATCTGTATGTATTAGGTAATCTTTAATAACAAACTCACCAAGCAAATGGATCATGTCAAGTCTATATCGAGCTTCACATAATCAAACAAGCCACACGAGAGCACATGTTTGTTATCATCAAACAAGAGCGAGCAGTCGCCAAATATACCAGGGATGGCCGTCGTGTTGGGGTCGCCTCGTCTAACTTTGATGTAAAAGGCCAACAATTCGCAGAGCCATGGAGATTTGAGGGTCTCGATGTGCAGGCTCTGAGCCTGCGCCCTGAACACCTGCCCTTGCTTAGAGTAATGAATCTGCATGCACAACATCGCCAACAATGAAAATGGTGCAGCTTCGTCGAGCAATCCAGCGCTGGCGAGAATCGCGCACCATGTCGTATATCTTCAGTATCTTTCTTCAGTATCTTCAGTATCAAGACTCCATGGTTTCTCTGCATCTTGCTTCTGAACCACATGAAGTACTTGCGAATGCATTTTTACAATCCCACAAAATTGAGCAACCATTCACCTAAGGAGGAGCATGGAAGACATAAATAATGTGAACATGTATACATAACATGGAAATTCCTCAAGAAAGGAGGACGTGACTGCACCTTGACAACACAATATGCTTAAATGCATATACATGTGTAATAAACAGAATGCGTGCATGCATGCGCGTGCACCTATATTTCTTGAATTGATAATTGGCTCCTTGTGTTGATGTAAGATCACACAATTTTATCAAATGAAAAGGAAAATATAGAAATCCAAGTGAAAATTCAAAAAAATTAGTAAAATTAACATCATAAGTATAACCCATGTTGTTGTGTACTAAAAGCAATTTCACATTAATGAACCCTCTAATAGTAGACACAAGAATGTAATTGCCCATTGTGTTCTATACTTCAGCCCAATGAGCAGTGTTCAATAAATCTATTCTAACAACACATAACAATGTGTAATTAATAATTATTTTAAGTACTTAGTAGAGAGAATACCATACTTGTGCCAGATAAATTTTCCCACAATAGGAGAGAGGTGTGAAGCTTAAACAGATAAACATCATGTAGGCATCAGCACTGCACAGAAGAAGGTCATCTAATTTGCCTGAAGATCCATACAGAAAATGTTGAAATGGCATTGCAACATGGACTCATTTTCTATATATAAAAGAAAGTCTGGCTTGTATTCAAGGATATCGAAGCGTTAGCTCACAATGGTAATTGTAATCTAATTCTAGAAATTGTTAACAAGGGTATACAAATCGATAAAAAGTCTTGTTTGATCAGGAAGATACAACATCTATAAAGGATACCTGGAATGTGGCGTAATCGAGATCATTAATGAATGCAGTTCAAAACATATGTGCATGTTTTCCAAAGCTCAAGTTGGCTCTCCACAAGCGGCATGTCCAAGATCCAATGAATGCACTGTATACAAACCCAAATAGGCTAGCCTGCAAAATACATCTTTCCCAGACAAAGGCACACTGGTTTGAGGAAGAGTCTGACCTAGTGTGTAACCTGTTTGGATACGTATTAAATATGGCTTTTACCATATTTGTATCAGAAATCATTTACTAGATATGATTTGGATATGGATAATTTTAGGAAAGGAAATCTCCTAACAAAATATATATTTAGATGACGCGGATACGAATACTGACAACACTGATACACATCAAATATAGACATATGGATAAAATGGAAACTAAAAAGTAACAAGTCTATTATACGTTTGGACTATTAAATTTGCACGTGTGGATTTATGCTCATAGATGAGGGTGATTAAATACAAATGAGTTATGTATATGATGTATCATATTTTACTGGATATATGTAATCTGTATCCTAGAAAAATCCAATTTTAATATCTGGATTCATGTCAGTGTCCTAAAGGATATGATATTTTGATATCCATGTCCATATCCTAAAGGATACGAATGTGTATGCAGTTTGGATAATCTGAATCTATACTATGGACGGATTCCCTCTGGAGTATCATCCTTGTCTGTAACCTATGATGCATGAACGGATTCCCTCTGGAGTATCATCCTTGTCTGTAACCTATGATGCATGAACGGATTCCCTCTGGAGTATCATCCTTGTCTGTAAGCTATGATACATGAACATGAACACATACAGCACAATAGACGACACTACACAATGACAGTTAAGAAAACTTTAAAAATGATAGCCATAATTGAAGTATCGTGTCTGATGTAAGTGCCTGACATGACACGACTCCATGGTTGAAGTATCCGTGATACCTAATCTCTAAATTTTCTTGTTTCAGCCAAGTATTCTATCAGTTCAATATCATTAATATCATGATTCCACCAATCCGGCCAAATGACCATCCATAGGCCCCCACTGCTTTGTTAAAATAAAACAATGATATCATTTTTAATAGCATCAGCGCATCTTCTGTGTGTCTTACATTTATTGACCCTTTGAACATGGAGGCAAGCAAGTCGGTTAAACTGAACTATTTGATATATTTTTGCATGAATATAGTAATCTAGTGACTTTGCATGTATTGCTTCTAAATCCAGACATTTTCAAGGCAGTGTGAAGCCCAAAATGCACCTGCCTTGAGCAATGCTAAGTTTTTTATACACAAGCTTCCTGAAGTTTCGACTTTTTATTAGACATTATTTTTTAAACTTTAAATAAATTCATTAACATAGAAGAATACAATTCTTAAAGACTAATTCGTGATCAATCAAGACATGAACAAAAAATTACCAACTCCGGACCATAACATCAATACAGTCCTTTATGGTAACATAGGACAGATATGTAGACAGAATATGTCAGAGCTTTGGCTTCCATTCTGGTATATTTGCTTATGTTTCTCTTTTTATTGAAGGCACATTGGTGAATCTGGCATTCTTGTCTCTTAAACTTAACACAGGATGCAAAAGCTTCGGAACCCTTCAATAGCTTGCCATCCATCCGACTACGCACACACACACTATCTCTCATATTTTTTGTTCTTTAATATTAAACTAACACTCCTGGTAGCTAACATGGAAGACTTATTCTGAAATAGGTGGCATTTGCTAGTGATACCACAATCAATTTTATAGATCATGTTTTGCTCAAGCCAATCTGTAAATACCTCGCTACTTAGGAATTTGCAATGACAAGAATTAACGACATGTCTGTGTTCACTCCGCACCAACCGAACACAAGAATCCCTACCGCATATGCAAACACTGCATCATACACATGCATAGACTCTATATGAATATTAAGAAGAATAGAATGTCACAACGAGACCTGTATCACACACAACAGAAAAGGACTTGCATGTAAATAGTTTCAGCATGCTTGCATCAAAATGGATAATTGCATTAGCTACAAGTTTGAATTCCAAATAGGCAGACCAACAGAAACTGAAATAAGCCCAAACTCATTTGCACATCAAATTCTATTGGGATTTTTGACAAAAGCTAACAATGTTTCCTGTACACAAATTTGACAAAAATAACAAAAAAATTGGCATAACTATCTATATATAATCATCATGTTAAAAACTGTGCCTGTACAATGAAGGGGAACTGCCCTTTGACTGCTCCACCATAATTTTCTTGATCTCAGGCTTCTTGGAGAATCGGCGATCTTGGCTAAACCATAATCTCAGGGACCTGCAGAACTTGCCAGAGGACAAGATGACATGCTTCCATTCATTTGCTTCTCCATCGGCCTCAACGCAGTTGATGTGGGGAGCAACTTTATTGTCAGCCTTTTGACGGGCCTGTTGGAAGCCATCACTCCATCACAAGGATTTGGCTCCAACTCCTTGGAGGCATCCATTGGGGCTGCATTGCCCCCGGGGACACACTCACTCTCACAGAAATCTGTTTCACATAGAGAATGGCTCTGCTTTCCAAATTGATCAGGTAAAATTTCCTTGGTGATGGATGTTGTTTTTCTGCTGATAAACCCCACTTCTTCACTCCATGGGCCCCGCCTCTGTTTGTTGTTGTTGGGAATTAAACGCCAACTTGGCTTTTGTCTCTTAGAGGAAATCGACAGCAGATGGATTGAAGCACTCCCATTTTCCAGAGAGCAATAGAGGAGGCTGCTGCCTTTGTTTTTCAGGGGGGAGAAAAGGAAATCCGGGGAGAGCCAAAAGGGTCTTGGATCAGAGAAGAAGAGTGAGAGCAAAGCTAGGTTTTTGGAAAGCCAAAAGAGCTTTGCTAGTGAGATCCAAGGTGAGTGTCTGCATTTCTTCTTCCGTGTTTGAGATCTAGAGTCCCTTGGGTAGCTTCCTAGTTTGGGGCTATATTACCAAGGAGTGATCTCTATTGGTGTGGGATTGGTCCCTTGAGGAGCTCTACGTGTTGTAGAGGCTTTGTTATCAAGGATTCCCACTTGGTTGAGAGTGTGTGAGCTTGGTGAGAGATCTAGGGTTAGGTCTTGTTGCTTGGAGCTATTCTCTCATTGTGGATGAAGAAGATGATAGGGTCGGTGTATGCCTTGTTTGATCGATAGTGGAACCGGGTGCATTGGATGCTGGATGTAGGTTGTTCGCAACCGAACCAGGGTAAATCTCTGTCTCTTTTGTATTGCCTTTATTTCGTATTATATTTGCGTGCTTACATTGTCTATCGCAAGATCGTCGAGGGAGTTGGTAGTTGGTGACAACTTTCTTTTGTGCCCGTGAGGTGTTTGGTTTTGTGCCTAGGTGACATCTCGGTGGAATTCGGGCTTGGGATTGTTGGCCACCGTTTCCGCGTATTACAGGTGGCGTTGTGTACCTAGCCTAAGTGTTGGGGAGGTGCACGGGGGATCCAACAAGTGGTATCGGAGCTTCCGGTTTGCGAAGAAGTGTAGTGCTGCGATGGCGTCTTGCTCATGTGAGGAGACGGCCGGGTGTTTATACGAAGTAGAGAGGCTAAATGGCCGGGACAACTATGGTCCGTGGCGACAAAAGATGGTGGCTTTGTTGAAGCACCATGGAGTTTACGGTGCCGTATGTGATACGGGCATGCCATGTAAAGCAACGGTATATGATAAGCGAATGATGGAGCTTAAAGCCCTCGGTGAGATATTGCAATCCTTAGAGGATGAGATTCTTCGGCAATTTGCCGATGTAGAGGTCGTGAGCGACCTATGGAGGATGCTTGAAGCTCGGTACTCGACCAAGACACCAATTGGACGAAGGTTGCAATTGTGGCAACGCTTCTATTCTCACAGGATGAAAAGGGGAACCTCGTTGTGGAACCATGTTGGCGAGATGGACCGTATAGTAATGGACCTACGGGAATTGGGGAGTGTGATAGAGGACGAGCAACATGCTATGGCACTATTGTGTTCTCTTGCTCCGGTGTATTCCAAGTTTGTAGGCTCGATGTTGAATGTCCGAGACTCACTCACGTTGGATGAGGTGAAGTTTGCATTTCATACGGAGGATTTCCAGAGTTTGGTGTTAGGTGACACCGATGGTTGTGAGGTACCCAATGTCATCAGAGGTCGCCAAGAGGGCGGACCCACTCCAAGATCCAAGACGGGCCGTTCCAAGAGTTGGAATCGGCGGGCAGCGGCAGCGGTCCAAGTCAAGGGACCGAGGTGACAACAAATGCTTTCTATGTAAGGAAAGCGGGCATTGGAAGAGGGATTGTCTGAGGTTGAAAGCGAGGACGTCGATTGGCATTGTGGAAGATGTTGCTCAGAGTTTGACTCATGTTGGAGCACGAGACAGGATATTTTCTGACGAGGATGATTGCTCGGTGTTTGCGGCATACTCCGTGGGAGAAGCGCAATGTTCGTGGCTATTGGACTCGGGGTGTTCATTCCATATGACTCCAGATAGGAGTGCGTTCGACTCATACATTCCATGCATTGGAGAGCGGGTTCTCGTGGGGATTGGTATGGAGTGCGAGCAGGTTGGGAGTGGCACAGTCAGAGTCAGGATGCACGATGGCATCGTCCGTGTGTTTGATGGCGTCAGACATGTTCCTGATCTTCACAGTGGCCTGATATCGATAGGAGCTTTGACCGGGATGGGCTACAGGGCAGTGATCGAGGATGATCGATTGCGTATTTCTCGCGGATGCCTGGTTGTCATGAGGGGGAAGAAGCGTGGCAACTTGTATGCGCTCGATGGGCACACAGTAGTTGGCGGGACTGGCAGATCACAGAAGTCCGAGAGTAGAGATCCAGCGAGACTGTTGCATCTCAGATTGGGGCATGCTGATGAGCAGAGCCTTGACATTCTTCAGAGGAGGAGTGTGTTCGGAGGTAATCGTGGGCTTGAGTCTTGCAGTGACTGTGGTGCAGAGCGGCCAAGGCAAGTGCAGTTTGGGACAGCTGTCAGACACAGTAGGGAGCCCCTAGAGTGCGTCTACGCCGGCGTATGGGGTCCATGTCCAGTTCCTTCCCTGGAAGGCGCGAGGTACTTCGCGGCCTTCATAGATGACTTCTCGAGGAGAGTCATGGTTACTCTCATGGGATCTCGGGAGGAGATCCATGAGAAGGTGCGGCTATGGAGGAGCATAGTCGAGAGGCGGATGGATAGACCCGTAGGAGAGATCTGTACCAACGATGTAGAGATACAGGATGTTTGCAAGTCAGAGGAGATCGCGTGTCGATACACCATTCTTGATGGAGACCCTCACGGTGGCGTAGCAGACAGTATGATCAGGATGTTGGTAGAGAAGACACGGGGGCTATTGAGACCATCCGGCCTTCCTAGGGAATTATGGGCGGAGACCCTTGCTACTGCAGCATACCTCATCAACCGAACACCGTCACTAGCTGCAGGTAGTTCTATTCCCGAGGAGTTATGGACGGGCAGAGTCGTTGACTTTTCGCACTTACGTATGTTTGGATGTCCGGTGCGGCCGCACAAGAGGGACGATGACGATGTAGGACAATGCATGCATGATTGTGTTCTAGTCGGGTACGCTAGTGGAGGTGCGAAAGGGTATAGGTTATGGTGTCCTAGTACCCGCGAGGTGATTGTCAGACGACACGTCATGGTTGACGAGTCTGCAGTGGTTAGAGCAGAGCAGACTCATGATGGTGTGCAGAGAACAGAGGACAGCCCGGTCTATAGAGAGGATGAGGTGATTCAGATTCAGACTCAGGCAGATGATCAGACACGTGTGCAGACGGACAGGGTGCAGAGTTCATCCGATGTGGTCAGTGTCAGTGATCAGCAGGTATCTCACGATGTAGCTCCAGGTTCAGTTCAGTTGGAGGTGCAGAGGACAGTGGTCTACGAGGAGGCGTTGCAGTCGGTCGTCGTATCGATGCAGTCAGTTGCAGTGTGTGAGGAGACAGAGGTCTCTCACAGTTCCAGCGTGCACGTTGTGGGTGCTCTCGAGGAGACCCAGCATGCTGAGGTGTGCAGCTTTAGCTTCGAGGTAGAGCCGTCAATCTACGGAGGAGTAGGGCAGTTGGGTTCCGCACCGATGCCAGAGGTTGCAATGGATGAGACAGAGGTCTCTCACGTTTCTAGCACGCATGAGTTGGTTGTTTCTGAGGAGGACCAGCGTGTTGGGGTGTGCAGCTTCAGCTTCAGGGTAGAGAGGTCTTCTGAGGAGCTTGACATCAGGGTAGAGCATTCGTTGTGCATGGTAGAGCAGTCTTCACAGTATGGGCACAGGCGATATGGCTCTCGTTTGGCTAGGGGTAATTTATCAGGCGCATCTTCTGATACTTCAGAGGCCAGACCTGTGGAGATGCAGAGGAGCAGGAAATCTGATAGCGTGGTGGAGCATGGAGACTCCCACGACAGTGTGGAGACTGCGATGGTGGTCCCAGGTGGAGTTGCCACTAGGGACATGGAGCTGAGAGTTAGGAGGCCACGTATCGAGTGCGTTCTCGCTCGATATATGGAGGATGCAGAGCCGAGTGAGGCTTCTTTAGTATGCGCTCATCTCTCACCTTCGGCAAGTTCATCACAGGGCATGGTAGGTGAGGACGATCTTCAGAGGCTAGATGTTGGTGCGGCGGACAGTTTGGCGCTTGTGTGTGCGCATTCGTGTTTTGAGTCGTCGGCACAGTCAGTTGAGGCGCGGAGCCGGTGGACGGCGAGTCTTGATGATAGACATCAGCAGACAGAGTGGATACAGACAGTGTATCGATGTGACCCAGCTGGGGTCAGTCTGCAGAGCAGCGGAGAAGACGGCGTGTTTCTCATAGATGATGGCCATGGCGAGCATGAGTTGCTCGCGGACCCGTAGGGTGATGATAGGGATGTTCATGGATCGACAGAAGGCTCATTGGACACTGGCACGGTGTCATTTGATTCATTCATGGAGTCCGAGCTCGCAGGGTTATCCTCAGAGACAGATGACTTTATCGCAGACATGGCGATGGACGAGGCGGAGATGCGTGAGGCTAAGCTCAGACGACTTCTGAGCTTGGCATGTCTCTCGGAGGATTGAGGCGCCAGAGGGCGCGATTTTCGATGCACATGATGGAGGTTCACATGTCCGATGGTCAAGGCAAGGTGAGTTCATACACGATGGAGTGATGGAGCTAGAGCTGTGCTGAAGTGAGTGTGTGGATTTATCAGCAGGGTAGAGTGTTGTTTTTCTGCTGATAAACCCCACTTCTTCACTCCATGGGCCCCGCCTCTGTTTGTTGTTGTTGGGAATTAAACGCCAACTTGGCTTTTGTCTCTTAGAGGAAATCGACAGCAGATGGATTGAAGCACTCCCATTTTCCAGAGAGCAATAGAGGAGGCTGCTGCCTTTGTTTTTCAGGGGGGAGAAAAGGAAATCCGGGGAGAGCCAAAAGGGTCTTGGATCAGAGAAGAAGAGTGAGAGCAAAGCTAGGTTTTTGGAAAGCCAAAAGAGCTTTGCTAGTGAGATCCAAGGTGAGTGTCTGCATTTCTTCTTCCGTGTTTGAGATCTAGAGTCCCTTGGGTAGCTTCCTAGTTTGGGGCTATATTACCAAGGAGTGATCTCTATTGGTGTGGGATTGGTCCCTTGAGGAGCTCTACGTGTTGTAGAGGCTTTGTTATCAAGGATTCCCACTTGGTTGAGAGTGTGTGAGCTTGGTGAGAGATCTAGGGTTAGGTCTTGTTGCTTGGAGCTATTCTCTCATTGTGGATGAAGAAGATGATAGGGTCGGTGTATGCCTTGTTTGATCGATAGTGGAACCGGGTGCATTGGATGCTGGATGTAGGTTGTTCGCAACCGAACCAGGGTAAATCTCTGTCTCTTTTGTATTGCCTTTATTTCGTATTATATTTGCGTGCTTACATTGTCTATCGCAAGATCGTCGAGGGAGTTGGTAGTTGGTGACAACTTTCTTTTGTGCCCGTGAGGTGTTTGGTTTTGTGCCTAGGTGACATCTCGGTGGAATTCGGGCTTGGGATTGTTGGCCACCGTTTCCGCGTATTACAGGTGGCGTTGTGTACCTAGCCTAAGTGTTGGGGAGGTGCACGGGGGATCCAACAATGGATGCTCCACTGGACCCTCCACTCGAGCCTTCACTCCCACAATCCGTACTGATGACACATTGACGCTTCCCTGGTCGTTGTTCCTCAGCATCCGCTTCAGGGCGCATCTTCCTCTTACA
>CM061136.1:13684020-13737026 GCA_030789695.1 Scilla litardierei | reverse complement strand
CCAACAATTAGACACGTTCTTTGTAAAAAGGAAGAGGTTTTCCTTTCTTATTTATCCATAAATGCCCCCAAAATACCCATTTCGACCCCCTAATTTATCGTGATTTTAGATGGATTTTAGGTTCTCCAAAATGCCGTTTTAATCAATTTTTAGCCCAACAGGCCTTTTTAAGGCTTATATCTTAGCCCCCTAGGTTTTTTTGTGTATCAAGCCTGCGGGCCTGAGGCCCGCAGTTTGGCTGTGGGCTTCAGGCCCGTAAGGCTGTTTTTCCAAGTTTTTTTGGAAATTGGGCTTTGGGCCCAATAGGTTAAAGGGCGGCGGCTAGGGTAGCCGTCGCCGCCCCTGGATTGCCGCCGGACGGCGGCAGGGGGGCGGTGGGCTCAGGGTGACGGCCGTCCCCCCTACAGGGGGGCACGGCCTGTAGCAATGGCTGCCCCCCTTCGGGTGGCAAGGCCTCACAGACGACGGTCGCCCCCCTTCGGGGGGGACACGGCCTCGGACGACAGCCGCCCCCCTACGGGGGGCACGGTCTCGCAGACGATGGCCGCACCCCCACCCCCGGCCTCAGATGATGGCCGCCCCCTACAGGGGGCAGCCTCGCAGACGACGGCCACCCCCCTTCGGGGGGTCTGATCTGCGACGTCGACTGCCCCCCTTCAGGGGGTGCGACGCAAGAGGTGGGGGAAATCCGGCGGCAAGGCCGCCGGCGGGCATGGGGTAAGGTGCATCATAAACCCTAAAAATATGATTTTTGTACGAATAAATCGTCGATTTTAGGCGATTAGTAATTCCCATATCGATCTTACGAGATCTATGGGTAGATCAATCATACGTACGATAAAAACAGCGTTTTAGCGGGTTTTACCTCTATATCCGTCCTCCGAATATAGCGACGGTTGAACGAAGCCTACGCAGATGACGATGCTCGTTTGAGGAAGCCTTGCACCGTGTGCATGGATCTCCCGTCTCCCTTCGCCTTCGTAACGATCAATTTTTGTGGAAAATTATTTAGAAGCTCGTGTTGATAACATGTTATGAATCAACTACTGGGGGAGGAACCCACATCCCTTTATTTATAGGCAGGATAAGAGAGTTACAAGATAAGATACATAGATATGGGCGTATCTCTAAGATACCACAATCTTAACCGACTCTGGTTCATATCCATTCACAACATATTTATAAATTTAAAACGATTAAAACATCAATTAAAAAAGCATATGGCTTCGGTTATAAATTGACACAAATACCACACAATAGCGTTGGTTCATAACTAACGCAAATGTAACGAGTGTATGGGCGTCGGTTAAAAATCGAAGCAAATGCAGGAGGAGATACAACTGAATGGACATACTAATTTGGATGGACATACTAATTTTCATGTTGCAATGTGCGGGGGTTGACTGGCGGGGGTTGACAGAAACACTTATTTTTTCATAGCTACAAAATTTAGATACTCCAAGAACTCCATGGCTCATTTATTTAATTCTGATGGCACTCTTATAGAGTGTAGTGCAGATATTCGTTCCATAGCTACTTCTTACTACAAAAATATTTTCAATTAGACAGACTATTGGAATGCTTTCCCCTACATTTCAGTTAAGTAACAGTTCACTGATGCTTCAGTTGCTTGGTTTATTCGTCCAGTCTCTTCTGAGGAAATGAAGTCAAGGGCTTTTCAATTGGAAGCGATAAAGAACTAGGTCCAGATGGCTACAACATGTTCTTCTATCAGTCTAATTGGGATATTGTGGGCAGTGATGTGATAAATGCAGTGAAATCCTTCTTTATCTCTAGGAGAATTTTAAAATAACTCAATCATACCTTTCTTTGCCTGGTGCCTAAGACAAAAGCGGCCTCTACTCTCAATGACTACACGCCTATTTCATGTTGCAATGTGCTCTATAAGATTATTTCTAAACTTCTCTATAACAGACTCCAAAAAGTTATAACTGAGCTCATATCTCCACATCAATCTGCTTTTTTGAAGGGTCGTCTCATGACTGTTCTTTATTGGCCTATGAACTTGCTAAAGACTTTAATAAAACTCTTGGTAATCGTTTGTGCCTCAAGATAAACCGTAAAACGGCCTTTGATCCTCTCAACGGAAAATTTATCTATTACAGATGCATCACATTGGTTTCACTGCTCTCTAGATTGATTGGATTAGAGAATGCATGTCTAGTCTTACTTTTTCTGCACTCATTAATGGTTTGCCATCTTGATTCTTCTCTCGTAATCGAGGTATAAGGTGAGGTGATCCATTATCCTCTTAATTGTTTGTACTGGTAATGTAATTTTTCTGTATTATGATGGACTTGGCCGTGCTTGATGGGTTGGTTAAACTAATAAAGAGGTATCCTATCCTGACACCATCACATCTATTGTTTGGTGATGACTTACTAATTTTTTGTCATGAAGATTTAAAGTTTGCAAAAAATCTGAATATCCTTTTTGACTCAATGAGTTATACAATGGATTTACATATTAACAAAGATAAAAGTAAGCGCTTTTGTAGCAAGAGGTATCCTACCTATCATGAGATTGCAGCAGTAATTAGTGTCCCTCTTGGTTCTCTCCCAATTCACTATCTGGACCTTCCCTTATCTATTTATATCCGAAGGCGATACATTCCAAACAAAAACGAAATCAACAAAATTACAATAAACAAAAATTCCCCAAACACAAATAAAATTACACTCATTCATCAAAATATAAACAAAAAGACAAATCAAAATGAAAATGTAAATAAAGAATCTGAAAAAGAATGGTAATCATACCTCTTTTAGTCATATCAAGTTTTTTTAAACAAAAACCAAACAAGAATTGATTGTTAGTATTTATAAAACAAATAAAATAAATTTATAAGGAACAAAGAGCAAAAAACTTACCCATGACAGATTGGATTCTGGAAAGAAAGAGATAAGAACAGTCGAGATAAGAACAGTCATAGTATTTATAGAAGATTGGATTCTGGGAAAGAAAAATCGCATAATACTAAAAGACGGATTTAGGACGGATGGTAAGGATAAAGGACGGTTTCATAGGTTTGATATTTTCATATCCCGCCAAAAAATTTCAATATCCGTCCTATATCCGTCCTACATTATTTGAATTTTCGATTTCCCGCTAACAATTTTTCAATTCCCGCTAACAAATTTTAGTCCGACCTTTATGTCTTAAAAATGTACGACGGAAATATGACGGAATATGGACGGGTAGGACAGAGTATTTTTAAGAAAAGAACGAAAGGACGGTTTCATAGGTTTGATATTTTCATATCACGTCAAAAAATTTCAATATCCGTCCTACATTATTTGAATTTTCGATTTCCCGCTAACAATTTTTTAATTCCCGCTAACAATTTTTAGTCCGACCTTTATATCTTAAAATGTACGACAGAAATAAGACGGAATATGGACGGGTAGGACAGAGTATTTTTTAGAAAAGAACGAAAGGACGGTTTCATAGGTTTGATATTTTCATATCCCGCCAAAAAATTTCAATATCCGTCCTATATCCGTCCTACATTATTTGAATTTTCGATTTCCCGCCAACAATTTTTTTAATTCTCGCTAACAAATTTTAGGCCGACCTTTATATCTTAAAAATATACGACGAAAATAGGACGAAATATGGACGGGTAGGACAGATTATTTTTAGAAAAGAACGACGAAAGCGGTCCGTCCTAAATCCGTCCTATAGGCCGCAGAATAAACTGCCGATTGGAATAATTAAAGTCGTAACTTTCTCAAAAACCATCGACCCGGCGCATCTCCAAAACCCTTCAATCACACCCTAAAATGTCCCACTTCAAATAATTCATAGTTTTCAATCCCAAATCTTAATCTTTTTACCGGTGTTTTTATTTGGCTTAGGATCTGTTTCAGAGTGTTTTCTCACGACAAAAGCGTTGACCGTGGACTACCCGGTCAATGTGGTCAAGGGGCCGACTTGGGTCCCTCGGGTGCGTCGAGTCTGTGCAGACGCGGCGCAAATCGGAGTTGCGGATGACGTGGAGCACGTCGGCTGGGCCGGGTCTGGATCCTCGGCCACAAGGGGGGTGAGGGGAAGCCTCGACCCGGTGTGAGACGCTCGGCCTCGGACGGTCGGATGACGAGGGGTAGCCTCGACGCCTCGTGAGCGAAGGGGATGCCTCGGCTCGGACGGACGTGCTCGGCCTCGATCGATCGGACGACGAGGGGTAGCCTCGGTCGTCTTGCTTGATGCGTGGCTGGCGTGGGGGCGGAGGGGAAGCCTCGGCCTGTGGATCTGACGTCCTCCTGCGCAGACGAGAACACTCGTCAAGGGGGCCGGACCTTGGTTCCGGCCAAATCCCCTCCGATGCCTAAGTCAGACGATGATCTGAAAGAGGAGGCTCGGCGGAGACGGTTCGACTCGAGAGGAGATCGGAACGACGTCTACCGGCGCGAGTGGGGGAGGAAGGAGATGAAATGGGGGAACTAGGTCGTTGATGGAGTGCCTTAGGTTTTAGTTACCTGAGATGCCGTCCCTTGTCTTGTCGTCCTTCTAGCCCTTTTATAGGCCTCCCGTCGTGATTGCCCATGATTCACGTCCCTCGTCCGCCCCCGATCGTGCCCCGTCAATCCGCCTCCCCATCGCCGCTCCCTGCACCATGCCAGCACCTCCCCATAACGGCCATTAAGTGGTAGCGGGCCTGGGGGAACGGTTATCGCTGGAGTGGGCGAGTGACTTGCGCGTTATCGGGGCCGGGTCGGATCGATATTCGGGGGTCCTCTGTAAGGCCTTGTCGGGTGGGCCTGATTTCGCAGACGGGCTTCTGATCGGTAGTTGGGTTTCTGGCTCCATGTTCTTTTGGGCTTCGTTTGGTGGGCTTGGACCTCCCGCGACCTCGCGTAGTAGGCTGCGCCTTTGGGCCCATGCTGTTGGGCCTCCGCAAAATAGACGTATCAATTGCCCCCATCGGTGGGGCCGATCGGTCTTGGCCAGCTCGGTTCGACCGATGTGACTCCTGGGGTCCCGAGGTGCGTGTCAGTCGAGGCGCGGTCATAAATGAAGGTTATGATGAGGCGGATCGATTGGATTTCCCTTGGCATCGATTTCAAAATACCGCCGGCTCCTTGGGGACTGCCACGCGTTCCTGTCAGGCGCTTCGAATTCGTCACTGGGACTTGTATATAAGATCCCCGGCTGCGTTGATCCCAACTTCTTCTTCGCTCTTCCCTCTGTTCCGGGCTTTCCACAAACTCGGATTCTCCCGCCGCCTTCGTTTCCTTGTCTTCTCCAAATTAACAAAAAAGGTAACTCCTTTCCCATCTTCTTATTATGGCTGCTCTTAGGATAGGTGGCCCTGGCCAAGGGGCGAGGGATCCTCCGGAGTCCAGGCGGGGCGGGCCTCGATCTGTGGGATCCGGTTCCTCCTCAGGGAGCCGTTTCCTCCGAGATAAAGGGAAGGGGAGGCTCTTCCCAGACTATGCCGGCGATGATGTGGCGTCGGCTGCCGTGCGGCTTAATGTACCTCCGGTTGTCCTTAGAACGCCGTCAAGGACTTCTTTTCTAGCGGCTGCGGAGATCCGATGAAAGTATCTCTGTTACCCGTATGATGTTCGAGTCCCTTTCATCGACGAGCGGATCTGTCTTCCGAGGAGCAATGAAGTCGGCGTCTACGTCGAGATGTTCCGCCTGGGTCTTCGTTTCCCGCTCAATCCCTTCTTCATCCAAGTCATGGAGTACCTCATGGTGCCCCTTTGCCAGTTCACCCCCTGTTCAGTTGCGGTTCTGACGGGCTTTGTGATGCTCTGCTGTACTCGCGGTCTGGAGCCATCTCTCCCCCTTCTCTTTTACTTTTATCAGGTCCAGACGGTCGGTCCAGGGCTATGGTTGCACCTCCGAGCCCGCGCGGGGAGGGAATGCCTGATCGGGTTACCCCGCTGGTCGGGGAATTGGAGCTCGGATTATGTCTTCGTGGTCTTCCTGGAGGATGCCCAGATTTTGACAGGTTAGGGAGGGTCGGGTCGGCCTTTCCCAACGCTAACCCTCTCTGAGGCTGATCAGGCGGCCGTCGCGCTGCTGTCGGCCCTCCCCTTGGAGGCGAAGTCTATCTGGCCTTTGCTGGACGACCTACTCCTGAAGGCCGTCTTGTGGTCTCCGGGTAGGTCGCTTTTTCAGTCCTGGATTGCCCCGTGGCTTACCCTGATTTTGGTTTCCCTTGCAGGAATGGCTGGTCGCAAGTTCACCCGTAATGTTGATGAGCTGATTCGTCGTGGAGCCGCTCGGAGCCGAGGTAGCACCTCGGGAAGGGCACCTCAGCAGACCGTTGAGGAGGAGGTGCGTCGAGCCGAGCCCACCGTGGGCAAGGTGGTGGCTGCACCTCCCGCCTCTTCTTCTGGTAGTCTCCTCCCCGGGGGGGTCGCAAGGGCCGGATCCGTCCCCCAGCCCAAGTGGCGGGGGATAACGACGGGTCCAGGGCAGCTCCTCCTGCGCTTGGCGTGCCCCCTCTTGTCCCCGAGGGTGGAGACGGCACGAGGCGGAAGCTCTCCCCTTCGGCACCTGCCGAGCCTCACGGAGGGAAAAGGAGGAAGGAAGACGTGGATCCCTCCAGTCCGGTGTGCTCCGTGCCCCCGACGGCGACCGCAGGGGACCTTCCGGTGGCCCTGACAACCACCCCCGTCGCAGCGTCTCCGCCTCCATTACCGGGAATCGGTGCCCTGTTGGCGAGCAGCTCGGCCTCCCTCGAGGTCACTGATCGCGCCCCGGCGTACACGTCCCGAGGCGACGGTTGTAGTTTTACCGCAAGCGCACGGTATAGCGGCGAGCGGGTATCGAACACAGGGAGGACGAATGACCGTGCTTGCTCCTAATCAACCTGGCTATTTAGAGGGATAATTGCCTTGGGCGATCCTGTCACAATCGTCAGACAAAAGTGCGAAATATCAAATCAAATAGAGAACGCCTAGGGAATGGGGAATCCCCACTACTCACCATATTTCACAATTGTGGTTCGCCAGTATCGAAATCGCTAGGATGAGAATTTGGATGAACTAGTTGCAACTAAATGTGGAACCAAGCTCACGCTCTCGCGCTGTTGCCGGTCTATAGCTATCCTAGGCTTGGGTCCAATCTCTTGCAAACCCTAGCCTAGGGAAGCTAGCATTGGGATCAACATCATCGTCCAATTGCGCACCGAGTCCAATCTCTTGCAAACTCGGTCCACAATCTAGATTAGGATAGTTCCTACCCGTCCAATCTCTTGCAAACGGGTATCGGCGCGGAATTGCAACCGGAGATCCTAGCATCGGTCCAATTTCTTGCAAACCGATACTTCGAAAATCCGACTCCAACCCAATTCGGATTTCTAGGGCTTCCTATCGAATTGGGATCCAATCTCTTGCAAATCCCAATTGATGTGAATACCTAGCTATCCGTAGTAATTCGATCCCAATCTAATCCCTAATAACAATCCTAGCTCAATTTCTACCGATTCAACACAAATACGAAATTGGGCTTGTAGGGTTCATCCCCACGCCCCAAGACGTGGAGACTACTCACTAATCATAGCAATAGCACAATAATTGGCAAAGAGATAGACAATGGAATTCATCACAACAATGATATAAACAATAAAAATAGAGTTTTTGTGGAAGAGAAGTGCAAACCAATGTAGATCTTCAATCAACCCAACAAAAATCCAAGTTTTTCTCTTCACCAATCACAATTAATAAAGCTAAAAAGTAGACTCAAAAAGCTGCAAAAAATCTGAGAGGAGGCTCTCAAAACTAGGGTAAAAACAGAGCTTAAATAGCCCCAAAAATCGTCCAAAAATCCTGACCAAAACGCCCCTGCACAGCCTGTTTTCCGCAAATTTCGCTACAGGCAGCGCATCGCACTCGGCCGAGTGACAAAAGTCACTCGGCCGAGTGAAAACCCTGTAATTTTCCAGTAAGTTGGGGCTTTCAGGGGTCTTCAGTTCGGAGGTGGCTCGGCCGAGTGAGTTGTCGTCACTCGGCCGATGGCTTCACTTCACTCGGGCGGACGGGATTTGCCACTCGGCCGAGTGGGTCTTCTGAAGCGCAGATGGCCGAAAACAGTAACTTCGGACTTTTTGAGAGCCTTCGTCTGGGCGCCACTCGGGCGGACGTGGTAGCGTCACTCGGCCGATGTGGTCTCCGTCGCTCGGCCGAGTACACATGGAAGTCGTGTCTGAACGGGTCGGCCGAGCAGTGTCTCGCTGGTCGGCCGAGTGGCTCCTCCACTCGGCCGAGTGGGACACAAAAAATGCCCAAACTGGTCGTTTTGGCCTCCTCGTCGCTCCGGCGACGTCCATTCTTCTTCCGCTCCTCTCTAACAGCAAAATACCCCTCGGGGAGGTCGTCGGTGGCCGTCTAGATTACACGCATCTCGAGATCACTCCTAATCGCGCCAAATCACCTGAAATGCGACAAAAACAACAAATCGTGAAAAGCATCGCAATATCGTCGATATATCGTGAAAAACATAATTTGGGCGATCAAAATGGCATGCAAACATGCGGGAAAAGGGTGTAAAATAAGGAGTGATCAAAATCCCCCAAGCTTGCCTCTTACTCGTCCTCGAGGAAGATAAGTAAAAAGCGAACCCGGTGGATTCGGAAAACGAAAACGGCGAAAAACGAAAAAAAAATGAAAAACGAAGAAGAATGAAAACCAAACGAAAATAAAGGAAGAAAGAAAGAAGAGGTAGGATGCTAGATCATTTTCTCAGGACGTGGGTTTCACTTACTCTTATGGCATGCACCGAGTGAGAAATACATGTCAAAGAATCTCATTTTGATATCATAGTAGAATAGTGCAAGTAGAAAATAGAAAACCCACGAACAACGGTATAATCATGAGAAACGGAATGATTTTAAAATTAACATCGCCCGAATCATCTAAAGCGGTATACAAGTCTCAGATCACACACTTTTCAATTGAGCGCTTTCTATCTGGAGTATAAGAGTATCACATCATAGAATAGAGAGAATAGAAAAGTATGGGTTTCATGAAATGAATGCTAGGCTTAGATTTCTGGATTTCGTAAAGCTAGAAACAATCTCACCGAGTATAGAATATTACTTAGCCTAGGTTGTCGTGCTATGTCAAGTAGTCGCTCTCTCACACATCAATGGATCTCCTCCCCCAAGCTTATCTATAAGCGTGGTGGCACAAAAATATTTACATCCCCATTTTTATAAAGCTCCAAAGGCAAAGAAGAGAAAGAAGAAAGAAAGAAAATAAGCGAGATGGGATCTTTTATTGAGGATTTTTTTTTTTTTTCTTTTCTCTTTTTTTTTCTCTTTTTTTTTCTTTATCATATATACAATGATCCCAATTCAAAGAGAGATAATGATATACGAGAATGTTTTTCTCTCTTTTATTTTATATATATATATTTTTTTCCCTTTTTTTTTGGAATAAGAGATTTGGAGCTAGGAATTAATAGCGGGGGAAATGCCATAAAATAGAATCACTAAGGGGAGATTCACCAATGATTTTAAAAGTAGAGAAATGTGGTTCAAGATTTGTGGAGAAAGAAATAAATATAACTCTCGGCTCACTCTATAAGACATGCACGACAACTTCAGCAGGGTAATCTAATCTACTCAGTTTCGATCGCAAAAAAGCTAACTAATCCAGATATATCATAGCTAACAATCATTCAATCATCCGGAAGTGAAGTGTACAATTCATGCATATAGAAGTGATAAAGGAAAAGAAGTCAGTACTCCAGATATAGGCATTCAATGCGTGAATCTTGGTGTGTTTTCTGTGATAGCATACATATGAATATTCAGGCTCAGCTAATAATAAAATTTCATCCATTTTCATGAGGAAAAAGTGTGGGCTCCTATTTCTAAATGCAAGCGAGTCATAGCATATGATATCAGAAATGAAATCTAAGACACGACAAATATAGCATGCATATAGAATAAGCTAACTCCACGTAGACATCATCACAGAAAATTCATCTCTAGCATGAGATGAAAAATAAGGAAGAAGTAAAGATAAAAGGAAAATAGAATTATGCAATGCGGCACACAGGAAAGTAAGGAAAACGTGATGCATGGCGAAACAAAAGGAAAATAACGAAAAATGAGTGCAAAAGTGAAAAGCGGTGTGAAAAACTGAAAATAAAGGTGGCAAATCGAAAAAAGAACGTGAAAGCTCACTCCCCCAAGCTAAACGGCACAGTGTCCTCAATGTGCAAAGTGTGGCACACAGAGAGACAAGCAATGCGAGGGGCAAGTGAGGATGCATGCATGGAAAAATAAAAAGAAAGACAAAAAAGAAATGAAAGTATGATGCGGAAATGATGCATGCACAGCTAGGAGTGATACGAAAATAAATATGGCACCCAGAACTCTCCCTCTCTCCCAAAAAAGATATATATAGATGTGATCAAAAATGAGAATCCCAAGTAGATATGATATGATATGCACAAATAGATATGATCAGAAATATAATCCCAAAATAAGTGGGGGGAGGGGGGTGGACAAAAGTGCATCAGGACCCAGCAGAGACGGGCAGCACAACGACATGAATGAATCAAGGCATCAAGAGTGCCTAAGAAGGCGGTGCCGCGCCGTCTCCGTCCTGAGGCGGAGGTGGTGGTGGTGGTGGTGTAGGCTGCTGAGCTGGGATGGGCGTGGGAGTGGAAGCAGGTCGAGCGTGTGTGGGTGTGTGTGTGGGAACCTGCGGGGTGGGTGGGGGTACGCGCGGGAGACGCTCTAAGATCTGTGTCAGGCAGTAGTGGATCTGAGGGATCAGGTCAAAGCGTCCAGACAGCGTAGAGACGGTGGAGGACAGGGTCCGAAGGTCTCCTCTAAGACCACTCACCGCCACCTCAAGAGCACGTATGCTCTGCAGTACAGTGTCGGGCGGGGGTGGTGCAGAGGGACGCACCGGTCTAGGCTGTGCAGGGCGAGGCTGGCGTACGCGTGTGGAGTATGTAACGGGCTCAGCAGGGAATGGGACAAAAGGGGCCGCGCCTGGAAAAGTGGGCCTGGCCTCGGTGTGAGGCCGGGACGCCGGCTGGCGAGAAGTGGAGGCAGCGGCAGCGAAGGGGGCGTGCAAAAGAGGTAACGAGGTGGCCAGAGAGGTCCGTGGCACAGACGTGTGGACAGACGCCACGACGCTCTCGGAGAATAAGGCGGCGGTGGAGACAGAGGAATCTCCCGCTGGGGCAGAAGTGTGCGGTCCAAAAGGTGTAACCCCAGCGGAGATCATGCTAACCATGGTCTCCACGACCGAAGTGAACGAGGGCTCTCCGCACTCGACTATGGTCGGCGGGCGCTCGGGGAGTGCGGAGCAAAGGGGCTCCACGGACAGAGGGCCTGAGGTGGCAGAGGGAGTGGTGGGGACAGCCTCGGAAGTGGTGACAGTGGTGGAAGTGGGCTCAGCAAAAGTACTCGCGACACTGGTAGTGGTGAGGACAGAAGTGTCAGGAGCAGCAGAAACGACATGTGTGGGCTGAGGGGTCACAGAGGCGGCAACGGGCTCGGCAGGGCGTGCAGCAGGGTCTGCGGGAGCAGCCTGGGCAGCGTGTGCGGCGTGGCCCTGCTCGGCCTCCTCGGCCTCGAGCACGTAGGCGGCGGGGATGAGGACATCCATATCTGGGAGCCAGTCTACGTGGGCCGGTGCAATCTGGGTCCGAGCAGGGCTCGGGAGAATCATGTAATCGGCCCCAAAGGGGCCGTGCAACCAGACCCAGTGACGCTCACCATGCGGACGCAACATCCTCATCCGGGCCATAACGTCTATCGACAAGGAAGTGGGGCCCGGAACGCGTCGCAGGTCGTCGGGGAAATCCTCGCCGGTCATAAGAGCCAGCAGGGTAATCAGGCCGCCGCAGCATATCGGTGAGCGAGCGCCCACCGATACAATGATGCGGTCTAAGTACCATGCCGCGATATCGATCACGACGGCGGGGACAAGCTCATCTCCATCCCTAGACAGAGCTCTGGGACGTGTCATCGCATAGAGCATGTAAAGCTCTGGCGTAGACATCGTGCCCGGCTCATATCTGGCCAAAAAGGTAGTCGCCATGAGGCGCTGGGCAATGCGTAGGCAGGGATGTACGATGGCCGAGGCCTTGGCCCTACTAGGGTCAAAGGCGGCGTGTAGACCCGTGATACGTGCCCAGAAGGCACCGGCGTCGAAAGAGGGTGGAGGTATATGTGTGGGGCCATATCCGCGATCGGCTCCGGGGACTGCGGGCCAAGAGAAAAATGCTCTCATCATATCGAGAGTGACCTGGCACTCTCGATCCATGAACCGGAATGAGCATCCCTCATCGGTCCGGGCGATAGAACTCAAAACCTCAAGTGTCGGACGGGTAAAAGTATCCGCCGACACCTGGAAAAAATCTCGCCAGCCCACGTTGTCGTACAACGTGAGCATCCCCTCAAGTACCCCCAGGCGTCCTAGGTCAGCGAGGTGTGCGAACCTGGAGGGTACGATCGAGCGCTGGGAGATACGCTCGAAGACGGCGCGGTGTGCGTCGTCTCGGAACGTAATCCCGAGCGGCCCGACCAGTGGAGCCGGTGGTGGTGGCTGTGGATCGGCGGGGAGAGGCTGTGCGGGCTGTGCGTGCGCTGCAGGCTGTGCGGGGTGTGCGGGGCCTGCAGGCTGTGCGGGGTGTGCGGGGGACGGTGGAGGAGAGTCCTCCAACTCGTGGGAGGGGCCGGCATCATCCGACCGCTTCCGCTTGGCGGAAGCTCTCTTCGACCGCGGCCGTGTCCGGGGCGGCATATCTGCCCCGAGCGCGCGCCGAAAAAGTGAAAAGTGCGGCGTGTGCACAAGAGTGGAAAGAGTTTACCCAAACACGCCGCGAGTGCTAAGTAGTGGAAGCGTGCGAAGTCCGCGCCTCCACGAAGTCCTGAGCAGCCCGTAGAAACTCCCCTGAGCTCCCCTAAGCTCCAAAAAGCAACCTGCGCATGGAAAAGCGATATCAGCGAGTAATAATCAAAATGTATGGAGCAATAGGGGTATAACAGATAGATATAGGAATTGATTTGGGTTAGGGGGGCGTTTAGCACATGGATCCTCAAAATATACACGAGGAGAGGAGAAAACGGTGAGAATAAGCGAACCGGAGGTGATCGGAGGCGGGGCGGCCTGCGGCGACTCGGGCGGAGTCCGGCGACGGGCGGCCGGCGACGGCAGGCCGAGCGGCGGCGCGCGCGGGCGAGTGGGCGAGCGGCGAGGCGAGATCGGGCGAGGGAGAGCTGAGGGGGCGCGGGCGAAGGGTTTTTTCGTTTTCGAAAACCGTGCCCCCCCCTCGGTTTTATATTAAAAAAGTTACGACTCGGCCGAGTGACTTTACTCACTCGGCCGAGCGAGGCAATTAAAAATTTCTCCCCGATGTCGCTTCGGCCGAGTGGCTTTGCCAGCCTCGGCCGAGTGGAGTAAGTCCATTCGGCCGAGTGACTCAAGCTACTCGGCATGACTCGCCCTAGGAGGGTATCCGTTTTACTCGGCCGAGTGAATATATGTACTCGGCCGAGTAGCAGTTCTTATGAAATGAGGAAAATAGACAGAGAGTTGGGTACAGCAGACTTCCCTCGTTCGTGAGCGGCTCGGCCGGACGAACTTCTTGACTCGGCCGAGTGACTAGTATACTCGGCCGAGTGAGCCTTAATTTCTGCTGTTTATCTTCGTTTGGACTCTAAACTCTGTCTTTCTTCCTCCAGTCGATTTCATGCTCCTCCTAAGCGTCGAACGCCTTCTTGGGGCGCTCCTCATCGTCTCGTTCATCCTCCTCATGATGATCTACCTATCTTCTCTCCTGTCAAGAAAAATAGGACCCGTTATCACAAAATTTTTGGTCGGGTGAGTCAAAATACTAAAAATTTCTAAAACGAAAATAAAGAAAAACGAATGAAAATAAAGCAAAATCCGTCGGGTTGCCTCCCGACAAGCGCTCGTTTTAGGTCGTGAGCTCGACCCCCTAAAATTTTCAATCAATGCGGGATGTTTGGTGCACATGAGATGCACCCGTCAAACTTTCCGGGGAGCGCGCTTGGATTCGGACGTGGCGGCGTAGCGGTCTCCCTCGGAGGTCTCCTATCTCGAATAGTGTTGGGGGGAGGCTCCCCCAAGCTAGCATTTGCCCCGGTCAACGGCTTAGCCGGCGATGCCGATTTCCGTACCGGCGGAACTTTCTTTGGAGACTTTGATTTCGAGAGCTTGCAGAGCTCTCGAATCCTTGCGACATCAGCGTCACCTTCATCTTCATCAGCGGAGAAGTCTGGGGAATCATCATTATTGTCCTCATGGCCTAAATCCGGGCTTTCATCCAATTCTTCATTAAAAAGGGCACCAATTGAGTGAGGAATCGCCTCCTCTATCACCTCATCAAGGAGGTCCATATAATCGAGCTCCTCATGGTAAGGCATGTGCTTCATTGCCTTGGGAATGTGGAGTTCCACCTCGATGTTTCTGACGTTTAAGGTTAAGGTACCTTCGCGTACGTCGACGATGACTCCGGCGGTGGCGAGGAATGGGCGCCCAAGTATCAATGAGGTGTCTCCCTCCTCCTTAATGTCCATGATGACGAAGTCACATGGCAAGCATATTCCTCCCGGGACTTGAAGTGGGATGTCTTCGGCGATCCCCACCGGCCTTGTTATCCGTCCATCGGCTAATTGAATGCGCATGTCGGTGGGTTTCAACGTTGTCCCGGTGTTAAGCTTTAAGAACATGGAGAGGGGCATGAGACTCACACTAGCCCCAAGATCTACCAACGCCTTTTGAAGAGGCACACCGCCCAAAGTGCAAGGAATCCGAAAACTCCCCGGATCTTTGAATTTTGCCGGCTCCTTTTCTCTCTTGGTGAACCAAGAGCCCTCCTCGGCTAGCATGATCTTCTCCTTCCTCTTTCTCCCCGAAATCAAGTCCTTCAAGAATTTGGCATATGTGGGGATCTCGATGATGGCGTCAAGGAAGGGAATATTTAGGCTAACTCCTCTTAGATACTCGAGGAATTTCGCTAGCCTTTTCTCCATTTTCGCTTTCGCTAGTCTTTGGGGGAATGGGACCGGTGGCATGAAGCGCCTCTCCTCAATTAATAGCTCCGCCCTAGATTTCTCCTTGTCTTGTGGCTCCTTCTCCTTATCGACCTCAACTACCGGCTCAACCGGCTCCAAGCTTTCCTCCACGGCCTCCTCAATAGGAATCATGGCGGGGGTGGTGTCCTTCCCGCCTCTAGTTGTGACGGCAACTACGGCGTTGATGTGGCCCGTGTTGCCCCGTGGGTTTTGCTCCGGTTGCGCCGGCAATCTTTGAGTGTTCCGGTTGAGCACCGCTAATTGTTCCGAAATTTGAGTCACTACGGTATTGAGAGAATCTTGTCCCGCCTTCAAAGTAGCATTCACCTTGTTTTGCTCGACCATGAACGCCTCCACTCTAGTTTCGAAATCGGATCTTTGTGGAGCTTGTGGAGGGTTTTGGTTTTGATTCCTCCACCCTTGGTTGTATCCGGGAGGCCTATAAGGTGGGACTTGTTGCTTTGGTTGGAAGTTTTGTTGTGGAGGCCCCCTCGGCGGATAGTATTGTTGTTGGGGTGGTGGTGGTCGAGCTTGATTAGGCGGTTGTTGTGGCGGGTTCAAAGCTCCTTCATTGTTGGCGTAGGAGAATCCCGGGTGATTTCTTGCGGCCGGATTAGACCAATACCCTTGGTTCCCCGCAACATATTGCACTTGCTCCAAGGATCCTTCTCCTTGCTCTCCTCTCGAATACATGGCTTGAGATTGGTCTTGCCAATCACTCATTTGGCTTACCGGCGTGGAGGTGGAAGGGCTTCCTTGAGGCTCCGTGATGAATTTCTCCAATCTCTCCACCACCTTGTGGAGAGAATCGAATTTGCTCGTAAGCTCCGCTACGGCCTTTGCCTCGTAGATGCTAGTCGGCTTTAAGGAGGACGTAGAGTGTCCTCGCTCATCGCCCCATTGTTGGTTATTAGAGGCCATCTCCTCAATTAGGGCCGTAGCTTCCTCGGGAGTCTTTGACAAGATTGCACCATTCGCCGCGGCATCAATAATTTGTTTGGTCCCCGGTTGGAGACCGTTGTAGAAGCTGTGCACTAACTCCCAATCTTCTATACTGTGGTGCGGGCACTGGTGCTGCAAATCCTTGAATCGCTCCCAAGCTTCATAGAGCGTCTCATGTGGTCCTTGCTTGAAGGACATGAGAGCGCTCCGGATCTTCACCGTCTTGGATGGTGGATAGAATTTATCAATGAATGCATCCGCCAACCCGTCCCAAGAGGTGAAAACTCCGTCAGCTTGCGTCCTCAGCCAATAGAGTGCTTTGTCCTTTAGCGTGAAGGGGAAGAGGCGCAGTCTGATGGCATCAATCGGGACCCCCGGCATTTGGAAAGTGGCGCACTTCGACAAGAAAGATTGGATGTGGTAGTGGGGGTTCTCGTGAGCGTTCCCATGAAAGGGGTCTTGTTGCATCAAAACCACCAACCCCGTCTTTAGCTCGAAGTTCTTGTCGGCCGCCAACTCCGGCACGGCGATGGATGACGTAGTAGAAGAGGTTTTAGGCCGAAGCCTATCGCGAATAGATATTATTCTCGCCATTCTCGCCGCCAATTCTTCAGGAGTTTCCCGGTTGGTCATAAACCCCCCTTCCGGATATTGTCTCCTTTCCGCTCTGAGTCTCCGCGCGGTACGTTCGATCTCGGGATCGAATAACAGGGCTTCGGGGTCCGCCGTAGATCTCGTGTACATGCACAGTGAAAGCAGAGTTTCAAAGAGATGATTAGTACCGTGGAAGGGCTAGGTAAAAATAGCAAAGGAAATAATAATGGTAAAAGAAATAAAATAAAAAGAAAATAAAAGAAAGAAATAGCTAGGTGAAAAAGAATCAAACGCAATCGCCTCCCCGGCAACGGCGCCAAAAACTTGATCGCGCCCCGGCGTACACGTCCCGAGGCGACGGTTGTAGTTTTACCGCAAGCGCACGGTATAGCGGCGAGCGGGTATCGAACACAGGGAGAACGAATGACCGTGCTTGCTCCTAATCAACCTGGCTATTTAGAGGGATAATTGCCTTGGGCGATCCTGTCACAATCGTCAGACAAAAGTGCGAAATATCAAATCAAATAGAGAACGCCTAGGGAATGGGGAATCCCCACTACTCACCATATTTCACAATTGTGGTTCGCCAGTATCGAAATCGCTAGGATGAGAATTTGGATGAACTAGTTGCAACTAAATGTGGAACCAAGCTCACGCTCTCGCGCTGTTGCCGGTCTATAGCTATCCTAGGCTTGGGTCCAATCTCTTGCAAACCCTAGCCTAGGGAAGCTAGCATTGGGATCAACATCATCGTCCAATTGCGCACCGAGTCCAATCTCTTGCAAACTCGGTCCACAATCTAGATTAGGATAGTTCCTACCCGTCCAATCTCTTGCAAACGGGTATCGGCGCGGAATTGCAACCGGAGATCCTAGCATCGGTCCAATTTCTTGCAAACCGATACTTTGAAAATCCGACTCCAACCCAATTCGGATTTCTAGGGCTTCCTATCGAATTGGGATCCAATCTCTTGCAAATCCCAATTGATGTGAATACCTAGCTATCCGTAGTAATTCGATCCCAATCTAATCCCTAATAACAATCCTAGCTCAATTTCTACCGATTCAACACAAATACGAAATTGGGCTTGTAGGGTTCATCCCCACGCCCCAAGACGTGGAGACTACTCACTAATCATAGCAATAGCACAATAATTGGCAAAGAAATAGACAATGGAATTCATCACAACAATGATATAAACAATAAAAATAGAGTTTTTGTGGAAGAGAAGTGCAAACCAATGTAGATCTTCAATCAACCCAACAAAAATCCAAGTTTTTCTCTTCACCAATCACAATTAATAAAGCTAAAAAAGTAGACTCAAAAAGCTGCAAAAAATCTGAGAGGAGGCTCTCAAAACTAGGGTAAAAACAGAGCTTAAATAGCCCCAAAAATCGTCCAAAAATCCTGACCAAAACGCCCCTGCACAGCCTGTTTTCCGCAAATTTCGCTACAGGCAGCGCATCGCACTCGGCCGAGTGACAAAAGTCACTCGGCCGAGTGAAAACCCTGTAATTTTCCAGTAAGTTGGGGCTTTCAGGGGTCTTCAGTTCGGAGGTGGCTCGGCTGAGTGAGTTGTCGTCACTCGGCCGATGGCTTCACTTCACTCGGGCGGACGGGATTTGCCACTCGGCCGAGTGGGTCTTCTGAAGCGCAGATGGCCGAAAACAGTAACTTCGGACTTTTTGAGAGCCTTCGTCTGGGCGCCACTCGGGCGGACGTGGTAGCGTCACTCGGCCGATGTGGTCTCCGTCGCTCGGCCGAGTACACATGGAAGTCGTGTCTGAACGGGTCGGCCGAGCAGTGTCTCGCTGGTCGGCCGAGTGGCTCCTCCACTCGGCCGAGTGGGACACAAAAAATGCCCAAACTGGTCGTTTTGGCCTCCTCGTCGCTCCGGCGACGTCCATTCTTCTTCCGCTCCTCTCTAACAGCAAAATACCCCTCGGGGAGGTCGTCGGTGGCCGTCTAGATTACACGCATCTCGAGATCACTCCTAATCGCGCCAAATCACCTGAAATGCGACAAAAACAACAAATCGTGAAAAGCATCGCAATATCGTCGATATATCGTGAAAAACATAATTTGGGCGATCAAAATGGCATGCAAACATGCGGGAAAAGGGTGTAAAATAAGGAGTGATCAGTCACCCCCGGGGGTTCGGTGTTTGTCGACCGAGCCCTGGCTCAGCAGTTCGCCGAGGGCTTAGTCCTCCCCCGGGACCGTAGTCTCCTCGAGAGGATCCCCGCCGACAAGGTGTCAGACTCCTTGGTCTGGATCCTTCAATAGGTTTGGCTATCCTGCTGTCCTTTCCTTTCCTTCACTCTCTTCTTGGCTCATGTCTTGTCTTTCAGGGTTCAACGCTCGCTGTTGAGTCGCAGCGTCGAGCTGTCCGTTTGAGGGAGCTGGAGGAGTCCTCTGCGAGGGCCCACGAGCGGGCTGGGGCGGCGGAGGTAGCTGCGGTGGAGGCCCAGATGGAGTCTCGGCAACTCAAGCTCCGGGTGGCCGAGCTAGAGGGACGAGTGGATGACCTCCAGGGAAAGTTGGAGGACGCTCGGCAGTCGGCCGAGGAAGCGGCGGAGTTGTTCCGCCTGGAGAGAGAGGAGCTTCAGAGGGAACTGTCAGACCGGCGTCAGGTGGCGCGGTTTGCAGAGGAGGTGGAGAGGGGCGTCGTCGGGACTCTGGGGGAGAGGATCTTCGAGGTCCTCAGGGAAGCCTTCGGTACATATGAAGGCCTTATCGGCCCCCGGATCGTCGAAGTCGTCCAGTCCTCCTTTCGGGATTGCGCGGAGCGAGTCCGGCAAGCTCCTCCGCCTGTCGATCCCCTTCGCTCCGAGCAGGGCGAGGCACCCGAGGACGCGTCTTCTCAAGCCCGGGCCCCCTAGGTCGTCCTTCCCGGCCTGTCATCCTTGTTTTTATCCTCAAATTTTTTAGCGTCCGCTTCGCTTTGGGTCGGTCTACTTGAAATGGATCACCGGCCTCGCAATCTCCATTGGCTTCTTTACCGGTTCTCTGCTTCGGAGCGAACAATTGCTGATTGCAAGGATGATCGCCTAAGCCAGCAACTTTGTGTTCTTGGTCGACAAGTTTTGGTCTGCCGGCGTTACCCTAGTTTCCGTAGGTGACAAATTTTGTTGTCCGTCGAGAGCGGATTATTTGTAAGGAGGTTTCTCCACTTCGATTTCCTGTAAATAAGACACACTTTTGTACCTTGGTTAATTGTTGGAAATGAAATTGACTTACTTGAATTTCCCGCGCATTTTGCTTCGTTGCTGTGAGCTCGGCTCCTCTGCTGATGGTGGTCGCTCGCTTCCTTTCTCCGGGAGGTTGTCCCTTGAGTGGCCAAGTCGGTTGGCGTCCTTGATGGCTGGGGAGGGGGGCTGCCCCCAGTCTTATGAGCAACGGAGTCAGTCAGCGGGGGTGAAGCTCCTCGGCTTAGGACCGGTCGGCGTCTGCGCTGGCTGGGGGGATTGCCCCCAGACTTACGAGCGGAGGAGTCGGTCGGCGAGGGCGAAGCTCCTCGGCTTAGAACCGGTCGGTGTCTGTGCTGGCTGGAGGAATTACCCTCAGACTTACGAGCGGTGGAGTCGGGCAGCGGGGGCGAAGCTCCTCGGCTTAGGACCGATCGGCGTCTGCGCTGGCTGGGGGAATTGCCCCCAGACTTGCGAGCGATGGTGCTGGTCAGCGAGGGCGAAGCTCCTCGGCTTAGGACCGGTTTTGACTGACCCCCCATCCAGTGAGGTGGCGGTCTTCACTCTTATGCACCCTTAGTGAAATGTTGATTCCGTTGGAGATGAAGAAAAGATGAAAGGAATGCATTTGTACTCTTGAAGGTCCTATTGGACTAGTACATTTGGAGGAAAAAAGGAAATAAAGCTAGACGGAGGGGTGTAAACCTAGATAATCTTCTCCCGACTAGGCTGCGACTGGGGGGATGGGCCTCGCCTGCTCACTCTATGATGCGGAGGGGTCCTTGGACGGTGTTGACCCTCTTCCCCTTGTCCGGCTGTGTGGAGGTTCCTTCTCCGTGTGCTGGCTCATCGGCCAGGTTCCTTGCGTGCCCCCGGCTCATCAACTTCTCAATGTCCTTCTTTAGGTGCCAGCAGTCTTCAGTGTCGTGGCCGTTTTCCTTGTGGTATTTGCAATACTTTTCCCCATTTCCCCCCCTCTTTTTATCTTCGGTGGGGGGCGATCAGCGCGCTCTTCCTTCTGCACTTGAGCGAGGACGGCGTCTGGGGTGGCGTCCCTCGTACCCTCTCCCCGCTGCCTGTTTCTCGTCCTCTTCTCAGTCCGGTACCCTTCGGGGCTGCGGCGCTCGCTATCGCCGCGTTTGGTCCCTCGTCTGGCCCTTCCTGCCTCGATGGCCAAGGTCTCCTCGGTCAACATGAAGCGCTCGGCCCTCGCCATGATCCCAGGGAGGTCTTTCGGGGGATCGTTATACAGAGATTTCTTCAAGCCTCTATGGCGCAGCCCTTTCTTAAGGGCCGTTTGGACAACAAGGTCAGGAGGGCTGTTTACGTTCAGCCGTTCGGCGTTGAAGTGGCTCATGAATTGTCGGAGCGGCTCGATCGGGCCCTGCACTATGTTAAACAAGTGTTCAGCATCAGGCATTTCCTGTCGCCCTGCCATGAACTGTTTGCAAAACAGCTGGGTGAGTTCCTCGAAGCTGTCGATGGAGCGGCTGGGTAGGCTGCGGTACCAAGTTCTCGCCGCTCCCCTGAGGGTCGAATAAAAGCCCCTGCAGAACAGGGTATCGTCGGCTCCTTGGAAGGACATGTCCCCCTCGTAGTCCATCACGTGGTTCCCTGGATCTCCTATCCTGTCGTACTTCCCTAGCGCTGGGATCTTGAATCGTGAGGGGACCCACGCGTCGGTTATTCTCCGCGACAGGGGGCACCGGTCTCCATGGATGCCTCCGGGGGTCCGACACCCGCCTACCTCAGGCTCGTTCGGTTGTGGATGTGGCACGGGCGCCGGCTGGGCTGGCTCCACGGCCCTTGCCACGCTGGGGGTCGGGCTGACCCGGCGTTCCCGGCTCCTCCGGCGGGAGCTTCCGCTTCGCCGTGATCGGTCCCTCGAGTGGCGTCGATCGCTTCTTCTATGGTGGGGTGATCGTGGCCGGCGAGATGAAGCGGTCACCGATTCATCCCCCGTGTATTCGGTTTCCCTCCGGCTCCTCTCACGATAAGGGGAGGAGGCGCGTGATCTCGCCTGATGGGAGCCGGGCAGTGTGAACCGACGCTCCGTGTTCAGTCTTCGGTTCCCGTGGTCATCGACCACAGCGGATCGTAGGAGCGGGGGCCCCCCGCCCAACGATGGCCGTCGCTCAACACGTCTCCGTTGGCTGGCGCGGCGCCGATGAGCTGCTGTATCGTCGCGACCAACGTCTGGATGTTCGCGTTGGTCTCCTGGGCCAGGGCGCGGAGCTGCCCCTGCGTGGCCAGCTCCGAACCACCAGTCTCTTCGGCTGTGGGGGCGGGGTGATTGCCGTCGGGTGCGCCCTCAAGGTTGCTGCTGGGTGCGCCTTTCCCCTCCTCCGGGATGGGGGGCATGCGTCTCTTTCCGTTGCAGGCGCGTGCCATTGCAAGTGTGGTTTGTTTCTTCGTGGGACAGTTCGTTCCCACAGACGGCGCCAGATGTTTCAGAGTGTTTCTCACTACAAAAGCGTTGACCGTGGACTACCCCGTCAACGTGGTCAAGGGGCCGACTTGGGTCCCTCGGGTGCGTCGAGTCTGTGCAGACGCGACGCGAATCGGAGTTACGGATGACGTGGAGCACGTCGGCTGGGCCGGGTCTGGATCCTCGGCCACAAGGGGGGTGAGGGGAAGCCTCGACCCGGTGTGAGACGCTCGGCCTCAGACGGTCGGATGATGAGGGGTAGCCTCGGCGCCTCGTGAGCGGAGGGGAAGCATCGGCTCGGACGGACGTGCTCGGCCTCGGTCGGTCGGACGACGAGGGGTAGCCTCGGTCGTCTTGCTTGATGCGTGTCCGGCGTGGGGCGGAGGGGAAGCCTCGGCCCGTGGATCTGACGTCCTCCTGCGCAGACGAGAACACTCGTCAGGGGGGCCGGACCTTGGTTCTGGCCAAATCCCCTCCGATGCCTAAGTCAGACGATGATCTGAAAGAGGAGGCTCGGCGGAGACGGTTTGACTCGAGAGGAGATCGGAACGACGTCTACCAGCGCGAGCGGGGGAGGAAGGAGATGAAATGGGGGAACTAGGTCGTTGATGGAGTACCTTAGGTTTTAGTTACCTGAGATGCCGTCCCTTGTCTTGTCGTCCTTCTAGCCCTTTTATAGGCCTCCCGTCGTGATTGCCCATGATTCACGTCCCTCGTCCGCCCCCGATCGTGCCCCGTTAATCCGCCTCCCCATCGCCGCTCCCTGCGCCATGCCAGCACCTCCCCATAACAGCCATTAAGTGGTAGCGGGCCTGGGGGAACGGTTATCGCTGGAGTGGGCGAGTGACTTGCGCGTTATCGGGGCCGGGTCGGATCGATATTCGGGGGTCCTCTATAGGGCCTTGTCGGGCGGGCCTGATTTCGCAGACGGGCTTCTGATCGGTAGTTGGGTTTCTGGCTCCATGTTCTTTCGGGCTTCGTTTGGTGGGCTTGGACCTCCCGCGACCTCGCATAGTAGGCTGCGCCTTTGGGCCCATGCTGTTGGGCCTCCGCAAAATAGACGTATCAGGATCTATTGATTTAATAACTGAAATAAATTAACTTAAATACGGGATGGATTAGGACAGACAACTTAATCTTTTTTTGATTAAGAAATCCGTCCTTTATTCGTCATCTTTCCGTCCTTTTATGTGTATAATAAAAATTATTTTTTATTTTATATATATAAGAAATAATAATTAATAAAGGTCCGTCCAATGACCGTCCTTTATGCTAGAATAAGTTTTTTAAAAAAATTTTTAAATAAATAATAATTTAAAAAAATATTAGTCTGTTCTTTCGTCGTCCAATATCCGTCCTTTACTGTGTTCCAAAATTGTAATTTTTCATTTTTAAAAAGAAAAAGGAAAATAATGAGCATTCCATCATACATCCGTCCTTTTTAAAATGCCGTCCTATTTCCGTCCTAATTTATTAAAAATTAAAGGACGGCTATAGGACGGAATTTTAATCCGTCCTTTTAGGTCCGTTTTCTAGTAGTGTCATCACTTATTGATAAGTATAAGAAGTATTTAGAGGGTTAGACATCCCAACATTTATCATTGGCAGTCAGGGTGGAGTTTATACAATTAGTCATATATAATTTGATTTCCTACTGGAGCCTTTCTTTCAAGATCCTAACTCTGTCATTCGAATTATTGAGCAGCTATGTGCCTCTTTCTTTTGGAATAACAAATTGTGTGTGTGGAATTGGAACAATATTTGCAAACCTAAAAAGGAGGGTTGACTTGGACTTTGTAGACTGGCAACCATTAATAAAGCTGCAGGAATTCATCTGTTTTGGAGATTTATGCACTAAATTTCTCTATGGGCCACTTTTATGCGACGTACAGATAACAAAGATGGAGTTGATCTCACTATATCTCCAGCTCATTCAGATACTTAGAAATTCATTTTATCCTCCAAGAACTTGGTAGCATCCTTTTATAAGGTGAGTAGTGATCCCACAGTCTTTACTCTTTATTGGAAAACATCCCCGGTTTTTTTACTTAGCTCAACATGGGATGCAGTTCGTTCATTGTCTCCAGTTGTTCCATATTATGATTTGATTTGATTTTCTCATTGTTGACCAAATAATGACTATCTGCTTTCTTATGGCACTTAATGATAAACTATTAACGTATGAGAACTTGATGAAGTAGAATATTCCAATTTCCAATAGTTCCTGTATTCTCTATCAGCATTCTATAGAAACTACAAACCATCTTTTCTTTGAGTGTCCTTTTACATCATATTTGTGGGAATTTTGTTGCCTAATGCTTGGTCTATCCCATGTGCCTATTGGGACTCTTATAGAAGAAGTGCTCCTAATTCGTGATCGGTTCAAGAATAATGTAAAAAATTTGGTGCCGCTTGTCTTACTGTACAGTGATATGACATTCATGGCATGAAAGGAATCGAAGGGTATTCAATAACACTAGTAAACACAAGGTTCTCATCTTTCGATATATTTATGCAGATATTCGAGTGCCTAGTGCTTCTATCAGATGGAAGGTAGGGAAGCAAAACTTTCGCATAGCTGTAGAAAACTGCTCTTAATTTGTATTGAGATTTTGACATGTTTTCAGGGACTATAAATGGTATATCCTAGGATTGACTAGCTGGGGATGTCGATGCTTGTGGCATCTCTCCTCTCTACATCCAAAAATAGTTTGGATCACTATAGTGCCTCTGAAGTGTATATTGTATTTAATTTTTGAGTTAATGAAGCATTATTATTTCCAATATATATATACACACACACACACACATATACACACATACATGTAAATATACATATGCATATATATATATATAGTTTGACTAGGATCCATTTGGATGGATCAAACATGCGGATCCATCCAACCAAATTTAAAATTAGATAACCTAAATAGAAAATATCTGGATGTGATCTAACAGTTCAAAACTACATTCAAACAAAATTTCAACTAATTTGGAATTGTTTTGCCATACGTCAATTGGTTGCAAAATCAATTTTTTAGAATAGTCATAAAATCGGCTAATTTTACCGGCCTAAAATTTTGAACCAAAAATTTTGAACCAATTTTGGAGAGAACTAAATTTTGAAGTAAAATTTTGAATTAATTTTTTTGTGGAAATATTTTAGATAAAAAATTTCCCCGAAAATATTTTGAAGTATTTTTAGGAAAAGTTCTTAGGGAAAAGGAAAATTTCAAAAATGGGAAAATGGATGGACGTGAGCTAGACAAAAAGGAAATTCCACTATGGCTAGCTGACCTCCATATCTCTACACTCACATACACACACACGCACACACACACACACACACACACACTCTCTCTCTCTCTGAAACACGCACACAAATAAGGGATGTTTTTGAATGTGTTTCCTGAACAGGACAAAGAGATGAGTAAAAAGACGGTTAAGATTTAATCTTAGAAATCAATGGTTAGTATAAGAGTTTGTGAAAATCGGGGTGATGCTTAAATTTTGTGGAGAACTAACCTGGAGGGAACTAAATTTTGGAGGAAACTAAAAATTTAAATTTTATGAGAAACTAAATCTTGAGGGAACTAAGTTTTAGGGGTCCTAAAATTTTGGTGGAACCTAAATTCTTTGGGGGAACTGCAATTCCCTGAAATCAGTCCACCTTTATTGACCGCCTGTAATTTCCTGTAAGCTGAAGTTGCGAAGTGTTGTTCTTAAACCTTATTTGTGGTAATTGCTCTTAATTATTAGTGTTCCATGATGATGGATGGTTGGCTGAAGCCACGCACATATATGTTCATGTTTCACTTAAAGTGTTTCATCATGCATGCTTCTCCTTTTGTTATATGTTGTTTCCAAGTTGTGTATGTAAACTTTGATTAATGAAACTATGGATGCTTATGTAATGGTGTAAGGTTGAGGCATGGCCTTTTGTTGTGATATATGAAATAGGAAAAGGAAATGCACAAGGAGATGCATGTCCCAAGTGTATTGAGAAATGTGGAAAGAAAAGAATGGAAATGGTGGTTGCTATGTGACTCTTTTGTTACATGAATCTTTTAATTGAAATGCTAAGAAATGGCTAAGTCCGTTTAAAAGGAGGGTGACATGGGGATTGGAGGACACTAAGTTGTGGGAAAAACATGAGTGGCTGGACTGGTGGTTGGTGGCCCTCCTGTTCTTGCCCGAGTGGCGGGGAGTGATGGAAATGAGGAGAATTGGAGAAATGTGAAGGGGAAATAAGGGGAAAACATGGCTCCTTTAGTAAGAGCTTGTCTCGGGGAGTTTGCCTGTTCCACCCAAACTGGGGGTGAGGTCCAGTCCCAAGAGGGTCTACCCACTACTTAGGGTCCAAAACACTTCAAATAACTCTCGTTACTTTTGTAGCATTATTAAATGTTGCTTACTTGTATGTTGTTTACTTGTAGCCTTCCATGTTGTATACCCTTGTTATATACATCGCCTATTGTAGTTCTTGTCGTTTGCATTTATTTTACTTATGTTGTTGCACTCTTTTGTTATTGTACTTTTGTTATGTTATGCATTCATTGCTTTATGTCATACACGTGTCCCCTTTAGCTCATATCATACTTCATTAGCACCTTACTATGAATGCATGTAGAATAGTTGCATTTTCATAATAGCATACTAGCGGGAGTTGGCATTCCTACTGGGTCACGCGTTGACGTGCCCCCGTTGAATTTTTCAGGTGTGGTTCTTGGAGATGGCTGTTAGAGCTGGGGGCTGAGTCTGGAGTTCTGGTGTTAGGAGTTGGAGCTTAGGTTGGATGGCGAGGGGTGAGGAGAGAGCTATGTGTACTTTGGGTTTTCTTTTGGGGTGAGAGATGCTTGTACTATATGAATTGATGCAATGGGATGTTTGAGATGTTTATGAAATTGTTCAGTGTTTGGCTTTCAGTATTTCTCTGTGACTTGTGTCGTTCTGTGTTTGTTGGTTGACTGTTGTGTTGAATACCACATGTACTATTCCCAGCAATTAATGCACAGTGGACCTGCAGATACGTTTTTGGTTCTCGTCATGTACCCCGCCTCCCTGCGTACCCCAGGGAGGGGGTCGTGACACACGGAATTCCACGCCTATCACAACTCTACAACAGATAGGGTGCCTTCCTATAGTGGGCCCCCTTTGTACTGCCGAGCTTTCCACCGAAGACCGAGCAAACGAAGTGCTGAGCCGATCTGTCCGAGCTATCCGAAGCTCGGACTGTAGAGCTGCGAATCCATGAGCCGCCGATCCTCAGAACCGAGGCACCAATTGCGCTGTTGAAGTCCAATAGCTCGGCATCCTCGTAATTGTCTTGTGCAGAGTCAGATGGGTCGGATCCGAGCACAGCCGAGCTAGCTCTGCACAAGATTAAACTTGGTCGTGTTTAAAGTTTCTTATAATTTTTGGATGGTTTTGAAATTTTGTCTTTTTAAATCGTGCACACGTAGTTAACTCCATTAAGAATTATCAAGAATTATCCGAGATGACATGTTACTTCAATAAGTGATGCCGGGTTCTTCTATTTGTAGAGAATACTTGCTGTGAGAAGTAAATTCCGTAGCACAAATTATGCCAAAAAAATTATATCCTTACCTAATATAATTTTTTTTGATGAAGAAGTAATTTACACATAATCCAACTCCGAAAATTTGTTTTGACATAGGATACGGACAATGGATACCAAAGCGGAATCAAATCCGGACTGGTAAATAAATTGTAGGTTGGACAGCGAGACAACTTTGGTTTAGGGTTTTGATTAAAATTATTCCTATATGTAGTAAATTAGTAACAGACCCTATAGAAGAGGCCTTGGCAAAATCAAGTCAAGAAAGGGAAAAATTAAAGACAATTTTGCATGCGCTCGTGAGACATCTCCAAGCAAAAAACCTGTAAGTCTCCTCTCTTTCCTTCTATTTTGTGGAGCTGGTTCCGTTTGCGTTTGCTTTAACTATAGCTTGACTGGTTAATAACTGCGTTAATCTTATATCTAAATCTTGATGATATGGAGGAAACGTGATGAAGAATCAAGCAGCTGATCCACGTCGTTACGGAACGACAGGGACCATATCTACCGCTGCCCCGACGGCGCTCGACCTGCAGAGGACCGCTGCATTGGAGAAGTTTTTGGAGGATGCTGCGATATACGAGACCAAGGAAGAGGCCGTGATGAGAGAGCAGGTCTTGGGGGATATCGATCAGATTGTCAAATCTTGGGTCAAGCAGCTCGCCGTCGACAAAGGGTACAATGCCCAGATCGTCGAAGCGGCCAATGCCGTGATCTACACGTTCGGTTCCTATCGATTGGGTGTCCATGGACCCGGCGCAGACATCGACGCTCTCTGCGTCGGGCCTTGCTACGTCGATCGCCAGCAGGACTTCTTCGTCTCTCTGTATGACATCCTGGCGCGAACGGAGCAGGTCACCGAGCTCCAGAGGATCCCAGACGCCTACGTCCCAGTCATGAAGTTCAAATTCAGCGGCGTCTCTGTCGATCTTCTCTACGCGAGCGTGTCTCGTCTGGACGTTGCCGACGACCTGGACATCGCCCAAGGGGTTTCGGTGCTAAACATGGTCGCCCAAGCTATCGGCTCCACCAACATCTTCTCTTCCGCATCCCACCAGTTCCGAGCGTTATCCTTGAGTTGCCGCTTTGCCAAATCAACCCATCCAGCCGGGGTGATCTTGGCCATCTTCAAGTTATCCTCAATGTTCCGAATCCACTCATCGGCAGCCAGAGGACCCTCAGACCCATCAAAATATGCGGAACCCAGCTCCCGAAATTGCTTCGCTCCCGGCTCAGAGCGAGGGGCCTCCGGAGCCGCCCGAGGAGCTCGACCAGCCGGAGCATTCTGGACTTGCAGGAGCACGCCTTGCTGCACCTGCATCATCTGAAACATCATCCGCATCATCTCCCCGTTAGTGAGCTCCCGCTCAGGTTCCTCAACATGAGGGAGCGCACCACTACCAGCACGGGTATTTCACCTGCCTGCCATCTAATGACACAGAAACGAAATAATTAGACTCATAGCTTATGACTCAGACGTCAAACTTAGTTTATTGGACATTCTAATATTATTATCGCTATTCCAATAATTCGCATGTACAGAAGGACCCGCATGGACCACCAACAAAACCTGTCACGCCCCGCTTCCCTAAAATGGAGGCGAGACGTGAAAAGGTCCGCACGAGAGTGGAGCTGTGAAGTCCCAAACCCGATAAGCGTCAATAAAACATAAGCAGGTCCCTGTAACCACAAGCGGAACAACAATAATAACACAAGGAGAGACAGAAACAAAATCTCAATCTCAGAAAATGTCCAACATTAAAATTAAGTTCAACATCCAGAAAAACCACCAGGCTAAAAGAAAGAGTCTAAAGGCCCAGAACAAGGCCAAACAAAGACGAACGTAATCAGAGTATAGGTGCTACGCACCGACAACTACAACAGTCTAAAACAAAAAGGGGGAAAGCTCAACAAAGACACTAGGACTGGTCCCCAGTGTCCACGTACTCCTCGCCAAACACAGACTCGGGCACGGCGTCTGCAAACACCTCGTCCTCAACAACGGACTCAGGCTCGGGATCTAACATGTGTCACCCAAAAGAGTAAAGGGGCACATGTCAGCAAGTCTAAAAGACTTGGGCAAGGAAACTGAAGGTAAGGTAAACTAGCAACCTAGCAGTTATAGTATGATGCATGGCATGGCAAGTATAGTATGGAAGTGACAAGTAAAGGGAAGTACGAGTAGCAAGTATGTCATGGATATCAAGTAAAACACGGACAAGTACAAGTCAAGTGGTTCACGTCAAGTGAACAAGTCAAGTAAACAAGTTGTGCACAGAGATTCTGCCTGTTGGCTAGAGTGGCTGATCGGGCCAACTCCTAAGCTCAAGTGACCGTTTATCTCTACCCCTCCTCGTGTATCGAGCCAGGGAATTACCCCGAACACGGAATGCTCGTTTCTGGAACACGAGCCAGGAGGTGTATTTAACAAGTATGGCGTAGGGTTATGCCTGCAACGCAGGTGCCTAGCCGGTAAACAAGTAGATCGGGCATTGGCTATCAACCAACTCATGTAGCCCGCTTCTGGAACACGGGCCAGGAAACACAAGTATTGTAGCGTGTGCTACGAATGCGATATACAACATGGGTAGCATGGATGACAATTAATTTGTGTACCGTTAATCAAAATTAAACATGACATGATAGTTATGCAACATGATAAATGACGGACCTAGCTTCGTTGTCAAGCTAGTTCCTGAAATTACGCCTAGGCGAGTATCATTTCATCGCCTAGTCTCTTTTACGCCTACAACAAGCAAATGGCCTAAGACATGGCCCAAACCCTAAGTGGCAAGTTTCACTTGCCTAGCACCGAGGATGACGATCAACGAGGCCGTCACACAAATGCTAACTACGACGATGAGATCGCTGCCAAGGCAAAACAACATTAAAACAACATCTAACCTAGTTTTATTAGGGTTTCACAAAAATCACAAAACGGGTTATGAGAACATCAAAGGATCGATCACTACCTTAGGAAGCGGAAGAACGATACCTAGCAACCACGGCAACGGAAGAACGATCCGGCTCAAATCTGGAAATGAGGGAAAATCTGGAGAAATAGATTTTGATATGGGTTTTGGGGGTTTGATGAAGGTTTGAGGAAGGTGGAAGGTGGAAAGTGTTAAGTGAGGGTTTGGATGATGGAGGATGAGCTTGGAATGAAGGTTTGGGGAAGATGAGAGCTCAATGGGGGAGAAATTAGGTTTAGAGTTGAAGAAAAAGAAGAAGAAAACGTTTGGGAGGGGTATTTATAGGGTTTGATGTCGGCTAGGGCAAAATTAGGGTTTACTGCACTGATTAGTCGGTCAAAGAACAACTGTTGACCGACTAGTTTGAGAACTAGTCGATCGGTTGACCAACGCAGACCGACTAAGTGTAAACAGTAGCTCCTGACGAAAACCTGAACTAAGAGTTAGTCGGTCAAAGAACAACTACTGACCGACTAGTTTGACATCTAGTCGGTCGATGAACGTTCTTAGACCGACTAAAAGCGAACAGTAACTGGTACCAAAAATAGTTAATGAGTTAGTCGGTTAAAGAAGCATTGCTGACCGACTAGTTTACAACCTAGTCGGTCAACCAACGTTCTTAGACCGACTAACGATAAACAGTACCTCCTGAACATTTATCAAAGCCCACTAGTTGGTTCAAGAAGGTTTTCCGACCGACTGGATTGTCATCTAGTCGGTCGGTGCCCATTCTTACACCGGCTAATGTGCACTGAAAGTTCCGAAATGGAGCGCGAAGCTCCGGGATGGTTTCCTAAGTCTCCTAGGCTCGTTCTAACTCTAAGATATCGACGTTATGAAACCCGTCACGAATGACTTACTCCAAACACGCCGACCGATGGAAGAATATAGAGAATCACGACGAAACGAACGAAAATGAAAACTACGGAGACGGAAATGGAAATCGCAACCAAGGAGAAGTAACCATATATATATATATATATATATATATATATATATATATATATATATATATATATATATATATATATATAAAAAATCCATACATGAAAAACCATTCGTTACAAGATTCAAACAACCACTTATATGTTGGCATCCAATGTCAGAGATATGGATCCTCAGAAGAGGCTTCCAACTATTCAGTTGATTTACTTTTGGACGGGGGATATGGGTCCTAGAAGCAACCCCCAGGAATTGATAAAATTGTTGAGGCAATAGATAATAGCCAGTGTGACTATATACTATGTGGTCTTTTAAGAGATTCTTCCATTCCAATAATAATTCAAGCTGAAAATGTCCCACATCTATTGGGAGGTAAAGTTACTGTTGAAACTGGAAATTCAAGTTCTGGAAAAACTGAAGTTGGAAGATGGTGTGGAATGGGAGCTTTGATCTTAAAAGAGGGGTTGAGTGAAGTTGTGAAGCTTCAGTTACTTTGTCAAGGAATTCTCGACCATCCTGGGAGTTTCCATTCCTATATGTATTTGATGAAAGAAGATGACACAAAAGAGAATCAAGTGGAAACTGGAAGAGTTAATAAGCCGATTATGACTTTGTGGGGTGACTTCCAGGTCTCCAAGCAATTTATTGAAATAAGCATCTGGACTGAGAAAAATCTGCTAAATTTTTCTCAGGACTTGAAACCCTAACAACTGTTTCTTATGGGGAATAAGTATGCATATGATCCAGATCTTACAGCCAAACCCAAAACAGAGGTTATGTTGTTAAAATATCAATGTTTATGGTACTTAAAGCCCATTTGCTTTGATCCAGGGGGAGGGAATTTGGATATACATCACAAAATGGATTCACTGCAAGGTGGGGAAGCTATTGCCATGAGCACAAAGCTTCCGCTCTTCATAACTCTCACCAATTTATCCTTCAACCTCATTCGACAAAGGAGACGCTGGTACATCTGGGAAGCCATATGGAGAAAATGTTGAGGTCCATTTGGCATTCATCAATTGATGAGGAAGACTGGAACCTTGGGAAGAAGTGAAGCGTTCCTCGACCTTGAGGTCAAGGTCGGTTTTAAGAGGGAGGGATGGTTAGAACTCAATTTGTGGAAGCTGCTGAGGCTCAGACGAAGCTTCCGGAGTGGGTATCAGTCGTCGTTGGAGAGATTGACGAAGAAGAAGCAGCCAACGGTCAAGTCTTCGATGAAAAGGCATGGACCATGCGATCAAGAGGGGAAGCGAGATCCCGTCGTTGATCAAGATTTAAAGAGATCCGCTCATCTCAACTTACCTTTGAATGAGGACCGTTAATCAGTGCTAGTCGGTGGGCCAAGGGTGCACGTGACTTCTCAACTGTATGAAGGCGCTGCGGCACGACTGCGAGGCTCTTCCCTTCTTCCTCCTTGCGAGCGGGGCTGACATCACCAAAGTTTGTTAGCGCTACAACAGCCTCGTTTGGACAGCTAGCAAATTGTTAGGGAAAAGTTGTTAGAAGAGTGGGGAGTATAAATCCTGCTGAGCGTGGAGAAGAAAGTATCGAATGAATGAATGAAATTTCTTCTAGTTTTTGCTTTATTCCTTTGCTATGTCAATTTTCTCTCTTTTAGCACTAAATTTTTTACTGATTTTCGCCATTGTTGGCGAAATCAACCCGATGAACTTTTGGCCTTCATAAAAAACATAGATGGATTTATCTTGGTTTAGTCCTCGAGACCTACTCTAGTCTCTAAGTCTCCCCGCTTGATATTTCAACTATCTCTCTCTTTTTAAACTGTAAAAGTAAATCGTACAACTTGACAAATAATCTTTGCCAACCGCACAACTCGATCTCAACACCCTAAAACAGAAAAACTGTTGTTAAAAATAACAGAGAGTAACCTCCCCCTCTCTAAAACGCTAGAAAGAAAAAGCTTTGTAGAAGAAATATAAATGCTCCTAAAGCCTGGAATAGATGGATAGAAGAATATTTCCGTTCTATAAGATGAAAAACATGAAAGAACAAAAAATCGGACAGCCCCTTGGCTTTTTTCTTGGTACAAAACGATTAAGAGAAATAAAACTGTTAGGAATCATCCTGTGATTATTCTTGGTTGCGGAATTGTCATGTATGGCACTTGCGAATGTTGAACATTTTGTTGAACAGTTTGTTGTACTGGGATGTTCAACAGGAGATGTCTACTTGCGTCAATTGGCTGCAGATTCAGGATGTGCAATTGGCGTTTACGTATTCTGGTATTCTCTATCTTGCATATCTGGCACTTATGGTAGTTATTAACTGGTTTAGAGATGATTGGGTTTAATCTCCGGTTACCATATTGCGAAACGGTTGAAGAGAGATTCTCGGCAAATTATTCTCTAACAACTTCCTGTTTCGGATTCTTCGGGATCTCCTTCTTGCCAAGACCGCTACAGTCATTGCTGTTGATTGAATCGAATCTAGGATCGACGATTGCTGGGATTGAGATTGAATCGAAGATTGCGGGGGCTTTCACCTTTTAAGGCTTGGAGCATGTGGCGGCTAGGAAAAAGGGCTTTTGCAAAAGAAAGTTGAAGAAAATTCTCCGGGAGGGAGGCCGACGGCTGCGCACGCAGGATCAAGGGAGTTGATCGAGTCGGTGGTGCAAGGGGAGCTTGCAGGCAAGGGGAGCTTGCCAAGAATACTTCACGGGGTTGATTGCGATCATCCCCTCACGGTTTGTGTTTAAGGATGAGAGTGTTCTTCCTTATTAAAGCGTGAATTGTAGAATTTGTATTCTCCAAACTTTTTAGTGAAGTATTCAATTTTCTGGGCGTGGCCCCACAGATGTAGGTGTGCGCACCGAACTGCGATACCAACTCTTGTGTGTCCTTGCATGTTGTGTGCTTTTACGCTGTTCGCTATATTCTTCACTGCGTACTGATTTTCATTTGGTATCAGAGCCTGTCATCTACAATACTTTGACCTTCTTTCAAAGTGGATGTGATCCTGTAGGTCAGTACGCTGATCATGAACACAAAGGAAGGTGCTTCGGTAACTCGTCCTCCTTTGCTTACTGGAACGAACTACACCTATTGGAAGTCTCGTATGCGAGCTTTTATCAAGTCCTTGGATGAAAAAGCTTGGGTTGCTACAGTTGAAGGATGGAATCCTCCGGTTGAAGTCAACAAAGAAGGAAAGGAGAGCTTCAAACCTGTGAGAGACTGGAATTCTGATGAAGAACGTGCTGCCTTAGGAAACTCTAAGGCGGTTAACGCCATCTTTACTGCCGTTGATGAAGAGCAGTTCAAGCTTATATCAACTTGTGAGCATGCTAAAGAAGCTTGGGACATTCTTCAAAACGTGCATGAAGGAACCGGCACTGTTAAGGCCTCAAAATTACAGATGCTTGCCAGCCAGTTTGAAAATCTAAGGATGAACGAAAACGAGACGGTTGCAGAGTTCAATGGAAGATTGAGGGATATTGCAAACCAGGCATTCCAACTGGGTAAGAAGTATTCACAAAAGAAGCTTGTTGAAAAAACTCTGAGGTCCCTGCCAGATAAATTTTCAGCAAAGATTGCAGCTATAGAGGAAGTTTGAAACACATCGACCATGAGATTGGACGAACTCATGGGATCCCTACAGACCTATGAGATGAATCTCAAACAAAACAAAAAGGAGAAGGGTGTTGCCTTGAAGATTGAAGCCAGTGAACCATCAAAATCTGATGATGAGACAGAACTCGAAGATGATATCGCGCTTCTCACCAAAAACTTTAGCAAGATGATGAGAAAGATCAGCAATAAAGGTCAGAATTTTAAAGCTACCAATAAAAAGGTGCGGACAGGACCTCCTGCAGGTGAGAGGAATGCTGGTCGTCCTATACAAAGGTATGAGTCTAAAAACAAAGGAAAGGGAATACAGTGTAGAGAATGTGAAGGTTTCGGACATATACAGGCAGAGTGTGCAAACACTCTAAAGAAGCTAAAAGGGAAATCTCTCGCCAGCACTTGGAGCGATGAAGACTCTGGAGGTAGCGAGGAAGATGAAGACATAACCAGTAATTATGTGGCGTTCACAGCTATTCTGAATGACAAGTCTGAAGGCAAGTTCGCCAGCCTTGTTGAACATAATGTTGCAACATGTGCTGCTACATCGAAGCACAAGGGAGAACATGTTGTACAAAATGTTACAACAAACAAAGCTGATTCTGACAGTGAAGCCGAATCAGAAGTTGGGAGTGAAGAAGATATTGATGATGAGGAAATTCGCATCGCCTATCAAACTATGTTCTACAAATGGATGGAAATTTGTGAAGCCAACAAGAAACTGAAAGATGAATGCTCTAAGTTGAGGAGTGAGAAGAATACATATCAAGTCAAACTTCTGAAGACTGAAGCAAGTCTCCGAAACTGTGAGAGAGACATGAAGAGAGCCATAATGAGAGCTGAGAAGGCAGAAAGCACTGTTAACAGATGGAACTCTGGAAAAACCAAACTCAATGACATCCTCAACATGGGAAAAGTTGCTGGAGATCGAACTGGAGTTGGGTACAACAGAGGAAGCAATTTTCACATTCCCAAGACCAGGAGTAGTCCCAATACTAAGGAACATGTTAAATGGAGTCCACATGATGAGGTCAAGCCACGAGGAAAGAACAGAAGAGGTCCTACTCCTAGGCATCTTATATGTGGTTACTGTAAACAAATAGGACATAATGATTGGAGGTGTTTCAGGCGCATGAAGCATGTGAGTGAAGGAAGAAATATTGTTCATCCACAGCAACAGACAAGCATGAAATGGATTAAGAAGTCGGAACTGGTCAGTATGGTTGCTTACACTTCTCTAGCTACCTTCGCAGAGAATCAGTGGTACTTTGACAGTGGGTGCTCTCGGCACATGACAGGGAACAAGGGACTTCTGTCTGAGTACATTCCTGGAAATAAAGGTCATGTGACCTTTGGGGATGGACAGAGAAGCAAAGTTATTGGGAAAGGTAATCTGAATATGACAGAAACTCTGAAATTGAAAGATGTGATGCATGTTGAAAATCTAAAGGCTAATCTCATCAGCATAAGTCAGCTGTGCGATCAAGGGCTGCTGGTTCGGTTCAACAAAAATGAATGTCTTGTGTTTAATGGTGATAAAGTATGTATTCTTTCTGGAAAAAGATCCAGTGACAATTGCTACCTGTTGCAAGAACCTGACAGATGTCTGAGTATCACCACAGATGCTTCTGAACAATGGCATCAGAAATTAGGCCATGTTAACTTCAAGACCTTAATGAAAATCTCCAAAGCAAGAGCTGTCCGAGGAATGCCTACGTTAATCAAGAAGAAAGAAGGAGTGTGTGAAGCCTGCCAACTGGGGAAGCAGAAGAAAATTATTCACAAACAAATTCAGAATATCACAACATCAAAAACTCTGGAGCTACTGCATATGGATCTGATTGGACCCACTTCAGAAACAAGTGTCGGAGGTAAGAAGTACATTCTTGTTTGTGTTGATGATTTTTCACGCTTCACCTGGGTGGATTTTCTTAAGGAAAAATCAGACACTTTTAATGCTTTCAAAAACCTGTGTACTCGTCTGCAAGTAGAAAGAGGAGACAACATAGGGAAAGTCATTCGAATCCGTAGTGATCACGGAAAAGAGTTTGAGAATCATTCATTCTCTGAATTCTGTGAGGCACAAGGTATAGGACATGAATTCTCGGCTCCTAAGACTCCTCAGCAAAACGGAGTTGTCGAAAGGAAGAATCGAACTCTTCAGGAAATGGCTCGTGTTATGCTGAATGCCCGAAAAGTGAATACTAAGTGGTGGGCTGAAGCGATTAATACTGCATGTTACACCATCAACAGGGTTTATCTTCGACCACAGACTGAGAAAACTCCATATGAAATATGGAAAGGTCGAAAGCCTGATGTCTCCTACTTTCATATTTTTGGAAGCAAGTGCTACATCCTGCAAGATCGAACACCAAGACGGAAATTCGACACCAAGAGTGACAAAGGAATTTTCTTGGGATATTCTACAAGGAGTCGTGCGTTCCGTGTGCTGAATGAACGAACAGATGTCATGATGGAATCCATTAATGTTGTGGTTGATGATTTTGATCAGGGAGAATCTATTCTGACCGGTGAGAAAGGAGGTCAAGAAGACATAAATGAAGATGATGTTCGTGTTGAAAGTGATGTTGCAACAAACAAAACCAAACAGAACCATGTTGAACAAATTGTTGCAACACAGGATACTGCCAACATGGAGTCAACTCAAGTAGAAGCTGAAAATGCTCAAGATGCTGAGGGAATTACAAAGATCATACGAGATCATCCGCCGGAACTAATCATTGGTGACGTTCAAGACAGTCGTCGCACCAGAGGTACTAGTCGTGTTAATTACAGAGATCTGGCTGGGTATGCTTGCTTTCTTTCTACTATCGAACCCAAAAATGTGAAGGAAGCAATTGGTGATGATTTCTGGGTCTCGGCTATGCAAGAGGAACTAAACCAATTCCAACGAAATGACGTTTGGAGTCTTGTGGAGAGACCAAAAGGAACTAATGTCATCGGGACAAAGTGGATATTCAAAAATAAGACAGATGAGAAGGGAAATGTCACCCGGAATAAAGCCCGGCTTGTTGCTCAAGGGTATACCCAAGTGGAAGGCATTGACTTCGATGAGACATTCGCCCCTGTAGCACGGTTGGAATCTGTTAGACTGTTACTTGCGGTTGCCTGTAGCTTAAACTTCAAACTGCATCAAATGGACGTGAAAAGTGCCTTTCTAAACGGGTTGTTGAATGAAGAAGTGTATGTTGAACAACCCAAAGGATTTGCTGATCCGTTTCTTCCGAATCATGTGTACAAGCTGAAGAAGGCATTGTATGGGCTGAAGCAAGCTCCAAGGGCCTGGTATGAGAGATTGACCACGTATCTTCTCAAAAAGGGATATGAAAGAGGAGGAGCTGATAAGACCTTATTTGTTCAAAGGACAAGATCAAGTGTGATGATTGCCCAGATCTATGTTGACGACATAGTCTTCGGCTCAACATCACAACAACTTGTGCATGAGTTTATTAATCTCATGCAAAGGGAGTTTGAAATGAGCATGGTAGGTGAGTTGAATGTATTTCTTGGGCTCCAAGTTAAACAGTGTCAGGATGGTCTATTCATCTCGCAGAGCAAATATGCTAGAAGTCTTGTCAAGAGATTTGGTTTAGAAAATGCCAGACATGTTAGGACTCCCATGAGCACATCTGAAAAACTCTCTAAGGATGAAGGAGGAAGAGATGTTGAAGTTACTCTCTATAGAAGCATGATAGGTAGCCTGTTATATTTAACAGCTAGCCGACCGGATATCAGCTTTAGTGTTGGAGTCTGTGCTCGTTATCAAGCAAGCCCTAAGGAATCTCATATTACTGCTGTAAAAAGGATTATTAGGTATATCAGCGGAACAGCAGACTATGGTATATGGTATACAAAGGATACGAATACGCTTGTCTCAGGATACAGTGATGCTGACTGGGCAGGAAATACAGATGATCGGAAAAGCACCACCGGAGGATGTTTTTATGTGGGGAACAACCTGGTGTCATGGTATAGTAAAAAACAGAACTCCATATCGTTATCTACAGCTGAGGCTGAGTATATTGCAGCGGGAAGTTGTTGTACACAACTGCTATGGTTGAAGCAAATGCTGATAGACTATGGACTGGAACAAGGAACTATGACCATTTTGTGTGACAACCAGAGTGCTATAAATATCTCCAAGAACCCTGTCCAACATTCTAGAACGAAACATATCGACATCCGACATCACTTTATTAGAGAGCTGGTTGAGAAGAAATCCCTAGTTATGGAGTATGTTGCTACAGCTAATCAACTAGCAGACATTTTTACAAAGCCACTTGATTCTGCCAGATTTGAGGAATTGCGGCAAGCCCTAGGGCTGTGTCGTATCTAATGCTGCTTCCTGTGTTGAGATATTTGTTGCAACATCAAGTTGCAACATTATGAGGGTCTATTAATCTCTGCTGACGGGTCGGTTTTTTTTTTTCTTTTATTTTCTTACCCGTTATTATTACCCTCTAATTCGTTTCGTTCCCAAGGCGCTTTTTCTTCTACTCAAATTTTCTCCAAGATTCTCCTAACCCCTCATCTAGGGTTCTTGAAATCGGCTTGATTGAAGCCTCTCCCTGCTCATCTTCAATGGCAAGAAATCAGTCGGATGAGTCGTCGGTGCCCCCTCGTCGGTCGTCTCGTCGAACGACATCCGCTCGGAAAAGTGCTCCGCCTTCCTCGTCCTCTTCGGTTAAACGTAAAGGGGCGTTTTCTCGCTCTATGCCAAGATCTTCCAGTGGTAATCCCTCTCCATCTCTCTCCTCTTCCTCGTTCGGTGGCATGCATCCTTCTAAAGTCTCTAATTTAGAGTTGGTGAAGTTTTCCCCAATTCTTGAATTCCCCCTTCCTAAAAATTCCGAGGATGATGAAGCGTATGATGATGATGAAAGTTTTCCTGATCCGGTAACTATTCAAGACTGGTTCTGGTATCTGCGGAGAACAGGAAAAGAATTGGATCTCTCCTACGTGGATGTATCTCATATTCATTTCAAAGGTCTGATGCGTAAGAAGATTTTGGGGAAAGTCATGAGTGTTAGAGTTCCTCGTGATAGAAAAATTATTATTCGCACCTGGAACCCGAAATCTTTTGTTAAAATCTCTGAAGTTGATGTAATAGACATCTCAGATTCTGAAGACTCCCCGGTGTTTGCTGATCTGCCTAAGTCCAGAGGGACTTCAGGAGCATCTTCGTCTAACTTTCCTTCTGAGAATTCTGTTGGGAAGGATGATGTGCTGAGAAACAAGGATGATGTGGAGAAAGGTGATCCAGGAGATGAGAAAAGGCAGGCTGCTCCTTGTCAGGAAGAGGTACCTGTCTTTACATCACCTATGTCAGTGGATGAAGGTTCTCAGAACATGATCAATGTCCCTAATTGTGATGTGAATGCGTGTTCTCAAAATGTGCCTATGTTCTCATCTAAAGAAACTTCTGAGCCTGGAAAAGACTCTGAGATGGTTGATCATGAATGTGCAGACAGTAGTAAGGAGTCACGTCTGAAAGACACTGTGGAAGACATGCCTCATGCTGATGATATGTCTCAAAGAGATCAGTCTCTAAATGCCTCTGAAGATCCTGATCCCTCTCCTATGGATTTAGAATCGTCTGAAATTCCTCAGGATCCCTCAAATTGTTCTGAAAGAGGTGTCAGTGAGATGCAAGCTGCTTCAGAAAAGATCAATGCCAATGTTGAGTCTGGATGTGGGACTGCTGGTTGTGAGGTAAATGTTGAAGTCACTTTAGAAAAATGTTCCCTGAGTCAAGATACTTCAGCTGTTGGTGGGGACAATGTGGGTCTTAACGTTGAAACTGAAAAAATTGTTCCTGATTCCTTCAAGGATGCTAGTGTTGAAACTATTGTTGCACAAAATGTTGCAACACAGGGTGCATCACCTGAGGTCTCTGGTCCTACAGAACCTCCCTTGTCCTCTTTTATGCGCAAGGGTCGATCGTGCTCCAAGAAGCGCTCTGCTCCTTCGTGCAATACTGATGGCTCTCCGACTAAGAGGTCAAAAAACTCAGCTTCAAGCTCCTCTCGTTCTCCGTCGTTTACTTCCTCGGATGCCTTTAGCAGAATTTTCTTCGACAAAGATCGCAAGAACCGATGGCCTTCTTATTCTGAGAAATCGTTCCTTCCTGAAAAAGTTCTGAACATTGCCTCGTTTGACAAGACCCAGATTGCAACTATTTTGAAGTCTCTCGGACTGGTCCGTGCTACCACGTGCTTCAGTTCCTACTATCCTGTGCTAGTCAGGGAATTTTATTGTAATCTATCCAAAGCTGCTGGAGAAGGGTCCTCTCGTTGGCATTGCCGAAATTACGTTCGGGGCAAGATAATTACTTTTTCTCCTTCCTCTCTGAATAAATTATTGGAATGGAAATGTCCCCCATCTGCCCCTGCTTATGGAGAGTCTACAGAAGTCGAGTTTGATAAACTGATCCGAACTGTGACTGCGGGGAAGCTTCAGATTTGGCCTACGAAATCATCGGTATTTCCTTCATCTGCTCTTACGGCCAAGTTTTTTATTCTCTACCGGATTGCGACGAGGAACTGGCTTCCTACATCAAATGTGTCTGTGGTTACTCGAGATATGTGCAGATTGTTGTTCGCTGCTGGAACCTCTCAGGTTTTTAATTTGGGCCGGATTATTTTTGACTCTATCCTATCGTGTGCTGAGATATCCTCCTCCGGGACCTTGTTACCTCATGGAGCTCTTATATCTATGCTGCTCCTAGCTCAAAAGGTGCCTCTGTCCTCGTCAGATCTTCCCTCATCCTGTGAGAGTATCTCGTATACGGCAAAGTCTGTGGCCGGAAAATTGGATGACATCACTGACTTGGTTCCCTCTCTTCATAATGTGTCTTCGACATCCTCTCCTCGTCCTACTGCTGACCCGTCCTTCTCTGTGCCTCCAGCCTCGCAAACTCCTCCACCCTGTCCTGCAACTGAAGCTACTGCTTCCTCTGCAAGTACAGTTGATATTCAGTTTCTCGAGACTGCTCTACAGAATATTGATGATCAACTTCTGTTTCTTGAAAGTCAGCGGGTACTTCTGAATCGTCACAAGGAGCTGCTGCAGAGCAAGCTGTCTTCTCTGAGGAATGGTCCCTCTGCGGATTTATGAGGTTTTTGTCTTTTGTGGCGCAAAAGGGGAGAAGCGGTTTGTTTTTCTCTCTTATCTGATTCTCGATGCTTTGTTGAAAGTCTTGTTGGATGTTTTGTTGGAAGACTAGTGTGTAGCGTGTTGGATGTTTTGTTGGATACCTAGCGTCCTGTTGAAAGTTTTGTTGGACGTCTACTTATGATGCAATGTGTCTCCAAGGGGTTTCAATGCTTATCAATTGCACAATTGCTTTCTTCCTCTATCATACCGAATGTTGTGCCACCAAATGACAAAAGGGGAGATTGTTAGGAATCATCCTGTGATTATTCTTGGTTGCGGAATTGTCATGTATGGCACTTGCGAATGTTGAACATTTTGTTGAACAGTTTGTTGTACTGGGATGTTCAACAGGAGATGTCTACTTGCGTCAATTGGCTGCAGATTCAGGATGTGCAATTGGCGTTTACGTATTCTGGTATTCTCTATCTTGCATATCTGGCACTTATGGTAGTTATTAACTGGTTTAGAGATGATTGGGTTTAATCTCCGGTTACCATATTGCGAAACGGTTGAAGAGAGATTCTCGGCAAATTATTCTCTAACAACTTCCTGTTTCGGATTCTTCGGGATCTCCTTCTTGCCAAGACCGCTACAGTCATTGCTGTTGATTGAATCGAATCTAGGATCGACGATTGCTGGGATTGAGATTGAATCGAAGATTGCGGGGGCTTTCACCTTTTAAGGCTTGGAGCATGTGGCGGCTAGGAAAAAGGGCTTTTGCAAAAGAAAGTTGAAGAAAATTCTCCGGGAGGGAGGCCGACGGCTGCGCACGCAGGATCAAGGGAGTTGATCGAGTCGGTGGTGCAAGGGGAGCTTGCAGGCAAGGGGAGCTTGCCAAGAATACTTCACGGGGTTGATTGCGATCATCCCCTCACGGTTTGTGTTTAAGGATGAGAGTGTTCTTCCTTATTAAAGCGTGAATTGTAGAATTTGTATTCTCCAAACTTTTTAGTGAAGTATTCAATTTTCTGGGCGTGGCCCCGCAGATGTAGGTGTGCGCACCGAACTGCGATACCAACTCTTGTGTGTCCTTGCATGTTGTGTGCTTTTACGCTGTTCGCTATATTCTTCACTGCGTACTGATTTTCATTTGGTATCAGAGCCTGTCATCTACAATACTTTGACCTTCTTTCAAAGTGGATGTGATCCTGTAGGTCAGTACGCTGATCATGAACACGAAGGAAGGTGCTTCGGTAACTCGTCCTCCTTTGCTTACTGGAACGAACTACACCTATTGGAAGTCTCGTATGCGAGCTTTTATCAAGTCCTTGGATGAAAAAGCTTGGGTTGCTACAGTTGAAGGATGGAATCCTCCGGTTGAAGTCAACAAAGAAGGAAAGGAGAGCTTCAAACCTGTGAGAGACTGGAATTCTGATGAAGAACGTGCTGCCTTAGGAAACTCTAAGGCGGTTAACGCCATCTTTACTGCCGTTGATGAAGAGCAGTTCAAGCTTATATCAACTTGTGAGCATGCTAAAGAAGCTTGGGACATTCTTCAAAACGTGCATGAAGGAACCGGCACTGTTAAGGCCTCAAAATTACAGATGCTTGCCAGCCAGTTTGAAAATCTAAGGATGAACGAAAACGAGACGGTTGCAGAGTTCAATGGAAGATTGAGGGATATTGCTAACCAGGCATTCCAACTGGGTAAGAAGTATTCACAAAAGAAGCTTGTTGAAAAAACTCTGAGGTCCCTGCCAGATAAATTTTCAGCAAAGATTGCAGCTATAGAGGAAGTTTGAAACACATCGACCATGAGATTGGACGAACTCATGGGATCCCTACAGACCTATGAGATGAATCTCAAACAAAACAAAAAGGAGAAGGGTGTTGCCTTGAAGATTGAAGCCAGTGAACCATCAAAATCTGATGATGAGACAGAACTCGAAGATGATATCGCGCTTCTCACCAAAAACTTTAGCAAGATGATGAGAAAGATCAGCAATAAAGGTCAGAATTTTAAAGCTACCAATAAAAAGGTGCGGACAGGACCTCCTGCAGGTGAGAGGAATGCTGGTCGTCCTATACAAAGGTATGAGTCTAAAAACAAAGGAAAGGGAATACAGTGTAGAGAATGTGAAGGTTTCGGACATATACAGGCAGAGTGTGCAAACACTCTAAAGAAGCTAAAAGGGAAATCTCTCGCCAGCACTTGGAGCGATGAAGACTCTGGAGGTAGCGAGGAAGATGAAGACATAACCAGTAATTATGTGGCGTTCACAGCTATTCTGAATGACAAGTCTGAAGGCAAGTTCGCCAGCCTTGTTGAACATAATGTTGCAACATGTGCTGCTACATCGAAGCACAAGGGAGAACATGTTGTACAAAATGTTACAACAAACAAAGCTGATTCTGACAGTGAAGCCGAATCAGAAGTTGGGAGTGAAGAAGATATTGATGATGAGGAAATTCGCATCGCCTATCAAACTATGTTCTACAAATGGATGGAAATTTGTGAAGCCAACAAGAAACTGAAAGATGAATGCTCTAAGTTGAGGAGTGAGAAGAATACATATCAAGTCAAACTTCTGAAGACTGAAGCAAGTCTCCGAAACTGTGAGAGAGACATGAAGAGAGCCATAATGAGAGCTGAGAAGGCAGAAAGCACTGTTAACAGATGGAACTCTGGAAAAACCAAACTCAATGACATCCTCAACATGGGAAAAGTTGCTGGAGATCGAACTGGAGTTGGGTACAACAGAGGAAGCAATTTTCACATTCCCAAGACCAGGAGTAGTCCCAATACTAAGGAACATGTTAAATGGAGTCCACATGATGAGGTCAAGCCACGAGGAAAGAACAGAAGAGGTCCTACTCCTAGGCATCTTATATGTGGTTACTGTAAACAAATAGGACATAATGATTGGAGGTGTTTCAGGCGCATGAAGCATGTGAGTGAAGGAAGAAATATTGTTCATCCACAGCAACAGACAAGCATGAAATGGATTAAGAAGTCGGAACTGGTCAGTATGGTTGCTTACACTTCTCTAGCTACCTTCGCAGAGAATCAGTGGTACTTTGACAGTGGGTGCTCTCGGCACATGACAGGGAACAAGGGACTTCTGTCTGAGTACATTCCTGGAAATAAAGGTCATGTGACCTTTGGGGATGGACAGAGAAGCAAAGTTATTGGGAAAGGTAATCTGAATATGACAGAAACTCTGAAATTGAAAGATGTGATGCATGTTGAAAATCTAAAGGCTAATCTCATCAGCATAAGTCAGCTGTGCGATCAAGGGCTGCTGGTTCGGTTCAACAAAAATGAATGTCTTGTGTTTAATGGTGATAAAGTATGTATTCTTTCTGGAAAAAGATCCAGTGACAATTGCTACCTGTTGCAAGAACCTGACAGATGTCTGAGTATCACCACAGATGCTTCTGAACAATGGCATCAGAAATTAGGCCATGTTAACTTCAAGACCTTAATGAAAATCTCCAAAGCAAGAGCTGTCCGAGGAATGCCTACGTTAATCAAGAAGAAAGAAGGAGTGTGTGAAGCCTGCCAACTGGGGAAGCAGAAGAAAATTAGTCACAAACAAATTCAGAATATCACAACATCAAAAACTCTGGAGCTACTGCATATGGATCTGATTGGACCCACTTCAGAAACAAGTGTCGGAGGTAAGAAGTACATTCTTGTTTGTGTTGATGATTTTTCACGCTTCACCTGGGTGGATTTTCTTAAGGAAAAATCAGACACTTTTAATGCTTTCAAAAACCTGTGTACTCGTCTGCAAGTAGAAAGAGGAGACAACATAGGGAAAGTCATTCGAATCCGTAGTGATCACGGAAAAGAGTTTGAGAATCATTCATTCTCTGAATTCTGTGAGGCACAAGGTATAGGACATGAATTCTCGGCTCCTAAGACTCCTCAGCAAAACGGAGTTGTCGAAAGGAAGAATCGAACTCTTCAGGAAATGGCTCGTGTTATGCTGAATGCCCGAAAAGTGAATACTAAGTGGTGGGCTGAAGCGATTAATACTGCATGTTACACCATCAACAGGGTTTATCTTCGACCACAGACTGAGAAAACTCCATATGAAATATGGAAAGGTCGAAAGCCTGATGTCTCCTACTTTCATATTTTTGGAAGCAAGTGCTACATCCTGCAAGATCGAACACCAAGACGGAAATTCGACACCAAGAGTGACAAAGGAATTTTCTTGGGATATTCTACAAGGAGTCGTGCGTTCCGTGTGCTGAATGAACGAACAGATGTCATGATGGAATCCATTAATGTTGTGGTTGATGATTTTGATCAGGGAGAATCTATTCTGACCGGTGAGAAAGGAGGTCAAGAAGACATAAATGAAGATGATGTTCGTGTTGAAAGTGATGTTGCAACAAACAAAACCAAACAGAACCATGTTGAACAAATTGTTGCAACACAGGATACTGCCAACATGGAGTCAACTCAAGTAGAAGCTGAAAATGCTCAAGATGCTGAGGGAATTACAAAGATCATACGAGATCATCCGCCGGAACTAATCATTGGTGACGTTCAAGACAGTCGTCGCACCAGAGGTACTAGTCGTGTTAATTACAGAGATCTGGCTGGGTATGCTTGCTTTCTTTCTACTATCGAACCCAAAAATGTGAAGGAAGCAATTGGTGATGATTTCTGGGTCTCGGCTATGCAAGAGGAACTAAACCAATTCCAACGAAATGACGTTTGGAGTCTTGTGGAGAGACCAAAAGGAACTAATGTCATCGGGACAAAGTGGATATTCAAAAATAAGACAGATGAGAAGGGAAATGTCACCCGGAATAAAGCCCGGCTTGTTGCTCAAGGGTATACCCAAGTGGAAGGCATTGACTTCGATGAGACATTCGCCCCTGTAGCACGGTTGGAATCTGTTAGACTGTTACTTGCGGTTGCCTGTAGCTTAAACTTCAAACTGCATCAAATGGACGTGAAAAGTGCCTTTCTAAACGGGTTGTTGAATGAAGAAGTGTATGTTGAACAACCCAAAGGATTTGCTGATCCGTTTCTTCCGAATCATGTGTACAAGCTGAAGAAGGCATTGTATGGGCTGAAGCAAGCTCCAAGGGCCTGGTATGAGAGATTGACCACGTATCTTCTCAAAAAGGGATATGAAAGAGGAGGAGCTGATAAGACCTTATTTGTTCAAAGGACAAGATCAAGTGTGATGATTGCCCAGATCTATGTTGACGACATAGTCTTCGGCTCAACATCACAACAACTTGTGCATGAGTTTATTAATCTCATGCAAAGGGAGTTTGAAATGAGCATGGTAGGTGAGTTGAATGTATTTCTTGGGCTCCAAGTTAAACAGTGTCAGGATGGTCTATTCATCTCGCAGAGCAAATATGCTAGAAGTCTTGTCAAGAGATTTGGTTTAGAAAATGCCAGACATGTTAGGACTCCCATGAGCACATCTGAAAAACTCTCTAAGGATGAAGGAGGAAGAGATGTTGAAGTTACTCTCTATAGAAGCATGATAGGTAGCCTGTTATATTTAACAGCTAGCCGACCGGATATCAGCTTTAGTGTTGGAGTCTGTGCTCGTTATCAAGCAAGCCCTAAGGAATCTCATATTACTGCTGTAAAAAGGATTATTAGGTATATCAGCGGAACAGCAGACTATGGTATATGGTATACAAAGGATACGAATACGCTTGTCTCAGGATACAGTGATGCTGACTGGGCAGGAAATACAGATGATCGGAAAAGCACCACCGGAGGATGTTTTTATGTGGGGAACAACCTGGTGTCATGGTATAGTAAAAAACAGAACTCCATATCGTTATCTACAGCTGAGGCTGAGTATATTGCAGCGGGAAGTTGTTGTACACAACTGCTATGGTTGAAGCAAATGCTGATAGACTATGGACTGGAACAAGGAACTATGACCATTTTGTGTGACAACCAGAGTGCTATAAATATCTCCAAGAACCCTGTCCAACATTCTAGAACGAAACATATCGACATCCGACATCACTTTATTAGAGAGCTGGTTGAGAAGAAATCCCTAGTTATGGAGTATGTTGCTACAGCTAATCAACTAGCAGACATTTTTACAAAGCCACTTGATTCTGCCAGATTTGAGGAATTGCGGCAAGCCCTAGGGCTGTGTCGTATCTAATGCTGCTTCCTGTGTTGAGATATTTGTTGCAACATCAAGTTGCAACATTATGAGGGTCTATTAATCTCTGCTGACGGGTCGGTTTTTTTTTTCTTTTATTTTCTTACCCGTTATTATTACCCTCTAATTCGTTTCGTTCCCAAGGCGCTTTTTCTTCTACTCAAATTTTCTCCAAGATTCTCCTAACCCCTCATCTAGGGTTCTTGAAATCGGCTTGATTGAAGCCTCTCCCTGCTCATCTTCAATGGCAAGAAATCAGTCGGATGAGTCGTCGGTGCCCCCTCGTCGGTCGTCTCGTCGAACGACATCCGCTCGGAAAAGTGCTCCGCCTTCCTCGTCCTCTTCGGTTAAACGTAAAGGGGCGTTTTCTCGCTCTATGCCAAGATCTTCCAGTGGTAATCCCTCTCCATCTCTCTCCTCTTCCTCGTTCGGTGGCATGCATCCTTCTAAAGTCTCTAATTTAGAGTTGGTGAAGTTTTCCCCAATTCTTGAATTCCCCCTTCCTAAAAATTCCGAGGATGATGAAGCGTATGATGATGATGAAAGTTTTCCTGATCCGGTAACTATTCAAGACTGGTTCTGGTATCTGCGGAGAACAGGAAAAGAATTGGATCTCTCCTACGTGGATGTATCTCATATTCATTTCAAAGGTCTGATGCGTAAGAAGATTTTGGGGAAAGTCATGAGTGTTAGAGTTCCTCGTGATAGAAAAATTATTATTTGCACCTGGAACCCGAAATCTTTTGTTAAAATCTCTGAAGTTGATGTAATAGACATCTCAGATTCTGAAGACTCCCCGGTGTTTGCTGATCTGCCTAAGTCCAGAGGGACTTCAGGAGCATCTTCGTCTAACTTTCCTTCTGAGAATTCTGTTGGGAAGGATGATGTGCTGAGAAACAAGGATGATGTGGAGAAAGGTGATCCAGGAGATGAGAAAAGGCAGGCTGCTCCTTGTCAGGAAGAGGTACCTGTCTTTACATCACCTATGTCAGTGGATGAAGGTTCTCAGAACATGATCAATGTCCCTAATTGTGATGTGAATGCGTGTTCTCAAAATGTGCCTATGTTCTCATCTAAAGAAACTTCTGAGCCTGGAAAAGACTCTGAGATGGTTGATCATGAATGTGCAGACAGTAGTAAGGAGTCACGTCTGAAAGACACTGTGGAAGACATGCCTCATGCTGATGATATGTCTCAAAGAGATCAGTCTCTAAATGCCTCTGAAGATCCTGATCCCTCTCCTATGGATTTAGAATCGTCTGAAATTCCTCAGGATCCCTCAAATTGTTCTGAAAGAGGTGTCAGTGAGATGCAAGCTGCTTCAGAAAAGATCAATGCCAATGTTGAGTCTGGATGTGGGACTGCTGGTTGTGAGGTAAATGTTGAAGTCACTTTAGAAAAATGTTCCCTGAGTCAAGATACTTCAGCTGTTGGTGGGGACAATGTGGGTCTTAACGTTGAAACTGAAAAAATTGTTCCTGATTCCTTCAAGGATGCTAGTGTTGAAACTATTGTTGCACAAAATGTTGCAACACAGGGTGCATCACCTGAGGTCTCTGGTCCTACAGAACCTCCCTTGTCCTCTTTTATGCGCAAGGGTCGATCGTGCTCCAAGAAGCGCTCTGCTCCTTCGTGCAATACTGATGGCTCTCCGACTAAGAGGTCAAAAAACTCAGCTTCAAGCTCCTCTCGTTCTCCGTCGTTTACTTCCTCGGATGCCTTTAGCAGAATTTTCTTCGACAAAGATCGCAAGAACCGATGGCCTTCTTATTCTGAGAAATCGTTCCTTCCTGAAAAAGTTCTGAACATTGCCTCGTTTGACAAGACCCAGATTGCAACTATTTTGAAGTCTCTCGGACTGGTCCGTGCTACCACGTGCTTCAGTTCCTACTATCCTGTGCTAGTCAGGGAATTTTATTGTAATCTATCCAAAGCTGCTGGAGAAGGGTCCTCTCGTTGGCATTGCCGAAATTACGTTCGGGGCAAGATAATTACTTTTTCTCCTTCCTCTCTGAATAAATTATTGGAATGGAAATGTCCCCCATCTGCCCCTGCTTATGGAGAGTCTACAGAAGTCGAGTTTGATAAACTGATCCGAACTGTGACTGCGGGGAAGCTTCAGATTTGGCCTACGAAATCATCGGTATTTCCTTCATCTGCTCTTACGGCCAAGTTTTTTATTCTCTACCGGATTGCGACGAGGAACTGGCTTCCTACATCAAATGTGTCTGTGGTTACTCGAGATATGTGCAGATTGTTGTTCGCTGCTGGAACCTCTCAGGTTTTTAATTTGGGCCGGATTATTTTTGACTCTATCCTATCGTGTGCTGAGATATCCTCCTCCGGGACCTTGTTACCTCATGGAGCTCTTATATCTATGCTGCTCCTAGCTCAAAAGGTGCCTCTGTCCTCGTCAGATCTTCCCTCATCCTGTGAGAGTATCTCGTATACGGCAAAGTCTGTGGCCGGAAAATTGGATGACATCACTGACTTGGTTCCCTCTCTTCATAATGTGTCTTCGACATCCTCTCCTCGTCCTACTGCTGACCCGTCCTTCTCTGTGCCTCCAGCCTCGCAAACTCCTCCACCCTGTCCTGCAACTGAAGCTACTGCTTCCTCTGCAAGTACAGTTGATATTCAGTTTCTCGAGACTGCTCTACAGAATATTGATGATCAACTTCTGTTTCTTGAAAGTCAGCGGGTACTTCTGAATCGTCACAAGGAGCTGCTGCAGAGCAAGCTGTCTTCTCTGAGGAATGGTCCCTCTGCGGATTTATGAGGTTTTTGTCTTTTGTGGCGCAAAAGGGGAGAAGCGGTTTGTTTTTCTCTCTTATCTGATTCTCGATGCTTTGTTGAAAGTCTTGTTGGATGTTTTGTTGGAAGACTAGTGTGTAGCGTGTTGGATGTTTTGTTGGATACCTAGCGTCCTGTTGAAAGTTTTGTTGGACGTCTACTTATGATGCAATGTGTCTCCAAGGGGTTTCAATGCTTATCAATTGCACAATTGCTTTCTTCCTCTATCATACCGAATGTTGTGCCACCAAATGACAAAAGGGGAGATTGTTAGGAATCATCCTGTGATTATTCTTGGTTGCGGAATTGTCATGTATGGCACTTGCGAATGTTGAACATTTTGTTGAACAGTTTGTTGTACTGGGATGTTCAACAGGAGATGTCTACTTGCGTCAATTGGCTGCAGATTCAGGATGTGCAATTGGCGTTTACGTATTCTGGTATTCTCTATCTTGCATATCTGGCACTTATGGTAGTTATTAACTGGTTTAGAGATGATTGGGTTTAATCTCCGGTTACCATATTGCGAAACGGTTGAAGAGAGATTCTCGGCAAATTATTCTCTAACAACTTCCTGTTTCGGATTCTTCGGGATCTCCTTCTTGCCAAGACCGCTACAGTCATTGCTGTTGATTGAATCGAATCTAGGATCGACGATTGCTGGGATTGAGATTGAATCGAAGATTGCGGGGGCTTTCACCTTTTAAGGCTTGGAGCATGTGGCGGCTAGGAAAAAGGGCTTTTGCAAAAGAAAGTTGAAGAAAATTCTCCGGGAGGGAGGCCGACGGCTGCGCACGCAGGATCAAGGGAGTTGATCGAGTCGGTGGTGCAAGGGGAGCTTGCAGGCAAGGGGAGCTTGCCAAGAATACTTCACGGGGTTGATTGCGATCATCCCCTCACGGTTTGTGTTTAAGGATGAGAGTGTTCTTCCTTATTAAAGCGTGAATTGTAGAATTTGTATTCTCCAAACTTTTTAGTGAAGTATTCAATTTTCTGGGCGTGGCCCCGCAGATGTAGGTGTGCGCACCGAACTGCGATACCAACTCTTGTGTGTCCTTGCATGTTGTGTGCTTTTACGCTGTTCGCTATATTCTTCACTGCGTACTGATTTTCAAAAACTATTTAGATGGTTTATTAAATTTATTAACTTGAAGTTGTTTTTAGATTATACTTATGATGTTCATTTTTTTGCTAATACTTTTGAATATTCACGTGGATTTCTACAATCAAATATTTTCCTTTATCATTTGATAAAATAGTGTGGCCTTACTCAACTCAACTAGCTTATTTAAATTCAGGAAATATTTGCATGCGCATGTGCACATACTCCCATTATTACATAGGTATCTATAGATATAAATAGATAATATTATAGCATACAGACTGTGTATACGCTAACAATGTCGGAAAAATTCTTGGCGATACATATACATCATTAATTTTAATTTTTTTTTTGAAGTTGATCTACCGATCATGAATGACCCATATACTAAAAATTAAGTTCTTCCCCTCTATTTACCCCTCAATCTGATCGTTACAAATTCCCCGGTTTCAGAACCATACAAGTACATAGCTAATTAACTCCATTAAGAATTATCAAGAATTATCCGTGGTGACATGTTACTTCAAAAAGTGACGCCGGGTTCTTCTATTTGTGGA
>CM061136.1:12188866-12463759 GCA_030789695.1 Scilla litardierei | reverse complement strand
ATCACTAGGGGTGGATACTTTGTGATCCAGAGTTAATGAGATTTTCTTCGTTAAAACATTTGACTATGGAAAACCCAGTGGGAAAAAAGTATAGCTAAGAAAAAAGATTACAATTTTTTTAAACTCTCACTGATCTGTACAATCTCTATAAGTATCGCATTACCCTTGCAATACTAACAACAACACACTAGAGGGTGGGTGAATAGTGTAATGGCACAAATTGCGTATTTAAAAATTAAACTTGCAAATGCGGAATTATAAATGCAAGAGGAATTTAAACACGACAAAAATCCAAACGCAAACACAAACTTGGGTACGTCCAGCCACACCAATATCCAGTATAATTGTCACACAGAGAAGTGAATACAATCTTACACAGAGATACCTCACACAGAGGATTTGGATTCTCACACAGAGAAATTCTTACTCTCACACAGAGAGACCTCACACAGAGGATTTGGATTCTCACACAGAGATATCCTTGCTTTCACACAGAAAGACTTATGCTCTCACACAGAGAGACTCAAACTCTCACACAGAGAGATTACAACCAACCCTCACACAGAAGGTTATACTCTCATACTAACTAGCTCTCACACAGAAAGCCAGGGTTTCAATGAAATAACAAAATAAAACAAATACTCTTATCTATGCATTGAAATGAGCTTACTTATAAATGAATGCAAGGCATGGAAGAGGATCTCCAAGTGATGAGATTAGCTTGAAAGCACTTGAATGATTTCCCTTGAGCTTGACTTCAATGCATGAAGGAGATTTAGAGCTCTAAGAGGGAAATGAGAGAGTTTGAGAGTGGCTTAATTAATCTCTAAATATTTTCAATAGCATCAAGAAGTTCCAATAAACTCAGCCCTATCATATATATAGGAACCCTATAGCAACTCTCAAAAGCTAAGTAAACAGCCAAAACAAAAAGCTGCAACAGCTAGATTTTGGGCAAAAACGTCACCGACAGTCGACTGCTGAACAAATGACAGTCGACTGTCCAACGGCTAAATAATTCCCAACGGCTATAATCTAAGCCTCGACAGTCGACTGATGAAGACAATACAGTCGACTGTAAACAGGACAGGCGCCTGTAAATCCTTCAGCAGGCGACTGCTGCAGGGGATGGAATAAAACAGAGAGATGCACTCTTTCGCACTGTTTGCAGACATGCGACTGACGGCCAGTATACATGCGACTGTCAAATGGACAGGCGACTGTAAATACTGAACCAGTCGACTGACTAGCAAACTGGGATGAAACCCAGACAATATGAGTTGCGCACAGTCGACTGATGAATAAATCACATGGGACTGTTGGAAGACAGGCAACTGTAAATTGACCGTCAGTCGACTATTCCAAAAGCTCAAGCATGAGTCAATAAAATATTGACTTGAGCAGTGCACCACAGTCGACTGTAGAAGGTTCGACAGGCGACTGGAAATCACCCAGTCGAATGTAAAACCTTCATCAGGCGACTGGTGGAGAGCCAGAGACTCCAAATGAGTCTTTGGTCAAGATGAGCATATATGGTTAGATTCTATGATTATCCTAAGGCTCAGTAAGATGGTTAAATGCATACGCATGAATGAGTAGACCATCTATCAAGGCATTACATTAAACCTACACTCAAAAAGAGAAAAACAATAAATGAAATTACATGGATTACAATGCTTTCCTTAGAGTCTATGGCTTCAATCTTGATGCCTTGAAGCTCCCCATCATCTCCAAGCTTTGGCACCCCTTGAGTCCAAGCTTTGGCCTTTCTCCACTTGATGTACATCCTTGCACCAAGTGTTTAGTCTCCAAAAATGATATTCTTGAAATGTAACTAAGAGACTAAAACAAGAGAGCCATTAGCAACAACATAATGTTGTGATCATCATCAAAATAACATTGGTATGAAACACCAATACTCAACAATCTCACCCTTTTTGTTGATGACACACATTATGTAAAACATAAAGAAATAAAGCACAATCTAATGAGCTCCCCCTACTTATATGCACCAATTGTAAAATAAGATACACAATTGTAAATTCTCATTATACCAAATTAAATAATGAGACACCATGGTGACATATAATAGGTATGGATTACATAAACCAATTGCAATAAAAAATAAATATGCACACATGAATGATTTATATAATCATACATATCTCTCTCCATGGATATATCTCTCTCCCCCATAAACATATCTCTCTCCCAATACGCATATGTATGAAATACAAGATTTATAAAATGCATATATCTCTCCCCCTTAACATCGTCAAAAAGGTGGACAGCAAAAATATCCACATTGTCACCTTAATCAAAGATGTGACAATATGCAAGAGAAAAGAAATGTATGATACCAAATTGTAAAAATTTAGTGGGTTTCAATCTCTATCACATGCTCCCCCTAGATCATAGAAATGGTCAAATTTTTGACTTCTAGGATCTAATACAAATTGTAAAGTAGGAGAATAAATAATCTTGAAAGATAATCCTCTTTATCAATTGTCAAACATAACTGGAGCCATGGGCCTTAAATGTATCAAAGCAATAGGTATGGTAAGATCAACCTTCAATGATACACAATGATATTGCCAAAGCAAAGTATATCATGAAACATGTTGGCAATATCCAAAGGGTTGAGTTTGAGACCAAACTAATCAATTGAACGACACCAATTGTGAAGCGAAGATCCCAAAGACCCCAAAATGAGAGTCAAAATATGTTTTAAAAATATTTTAAACATTTAACATATTAGCTCCCACCTTTTCATACATATGGATCAAAGAATGCTTGCATGACAATGTATTCCCTAAGGTCCCCATTTTCATGTAAAATAAATTTGAAAACATTTTCAAAATCATGAAACACACAAACAATGGGTATGCTAAAAATAAACATTTAAGCACAATACCAATGCAATATGCATATGTGTGAGAGACCTAAACATTAGGGAACCAAACCCAAGAGGAGTTTGTTTTCCTAATATAATCACATGAGGTGATCACATCCCTAACTAGAGAGTTGATGTATCTATCCCTCTCTTGCACACTAACCTTAGTGGGAATCCATAAACTCAAGGATTTCCTAGGCAAGGGTTTTGCTTTTGCAAGAGAGGTGAATGTGGCATGCTTAGGTATAGAAAATATTTTCTTAGCATGCATAAAAGAGGATTTTGCTTCTTAGCAAAAAATGAAGAGTTTTCATTTTTCCTCACCACCTTGTGATTTACATGCTTCTTATTGGTGTTATTTTTATACAAGAAAGCATGGTGATTCTTCTTAGGTGCTTTAGCAATATTTCTTGTATTTGCACTATAAGAGGAATTAGAGGTGGGTTTGGATACCACATTTTGAATATACCCCAAACCTCCTCTATGGTTTGCCGGATGTTGATTTTCAAGCAAACCGTGGAGTGAATCTCTAGCATGAACAAAGCTAATAAGCTTTTGAGATTCCTCTTCGCATTTCAAAGTAAGTTGTTGAAGGCGCGTTTCTAAGCTAAGGTTTTGAGCTACTAATTTATTATTGGAAATGCTCAATTCCTTAACTTGAGAGAGAAATGTGTCTCTTGCTAGTGTCACAAGCATGCAAAGCATCATTATTGTTTACACTAGAAGATTCTAAGGCATGCAACCTACTCATAGCATTCTTAAATTTTGCTTTCAATTTATCATATGAGTCAATGCACTTACTTACCATGTTGGAGGCCACATTGAAACGATACTCAAGCTCCTCATAGGGTAGCTTTGGCTCCTCCTCTTCTTCACCATCGCTTTCCTCCTCGCTAGAGCTTGATGAAATCTCTTCCCCATTAGCCATGAAGCACATTTCTTCGTTGGAGTTGAGCCACGACTCTACCTCTTCATCGCTTGATCTTGAGGAGATTGATAAGAATCATCAAAAGCCGCGAAGCACATGTGAGCTCGCTCCTTGTCATCCTCTTCTTCATCACTTGATGTGTCCTCATCGGAATCATCAAATGTGCCGACAAGTCCCTTCTTTTGGTTCTTGAATTTGGACTTGCCTTTCCAATGCTTCTTTCCTTTTCCTTTGTAATCTTCTTTGTCGGATTTGGAAGGGCATTCGATAGAAATATGACCTTTTCCTCTACGATTGAAACAAATAGAATTGTTAGACTTGGAGGTAAACTTCGACAAATATTTACCTTGCTTGCCCTTGAGGAATGCCTTGAATTGCTTGGCAAGCTCGATGTAATCATCATTGCTAACATCATCTTCTCCTTCATCTTCACTCGATGCTTCCGGATGGAATTTCTTCCTCCACTTGATTGGTTCCTTCTCGACATGGAATGCAACCCCCTTTTGCTTCTCGGGCTTGGTTGGTTGAATCTCTTTCTTGTGTTGAATTTTCAATTCATACGCCATGAGATTCCCAATGCACTCCTCAACAGTGTATTTGGACAAGTCATTTGACTCCAAAATCCCATTGGCCTTTGACTCCCATTGAGATGTAAGTGAGTCAAGGATCTTCTCTACACGATCCTCTTGGGAAATCACCTTCCCAAGTCCTTCCAAAGCGTTCACAATTTCAATGAACCTTGTGAACATCTCCGAGATGTTTTCATCTTCCTGCATCTTAAACAACTCATATTTTGATCTAAATACGCATTGTTTAGATTTATTTACCTTCGAAGTCCCTTCATGAGAAATCTCCAATGTATGCCAAATTTCGTTGGCCATTTTGCACATGGAGATGCGGTGGAACTAATTTGAAGTGAGGGCGTAATGGAATGCATTCATAGCCCTCGCATTGACTTTGATCGAGTCCTTCTCCGCCTTAGTTCTAGAAGCTGCGGGTGAAGTATGCTCCTTAAATGGCAACTCCGTGATGTCCCATAGGTCTTGACCCTTCATATAGATCATCATCCTGATCTTCCAACTTGGGTAGTTGGTTCCGTTGAAGAGCGGGGCTCGAACGATAGAATGACCTTCTTCATAAGACGCGGATGTAGCGTTGAATGCCATCGTTGCAGTATGCTGTAACCTCGCTCTAATACCAATTGTAAGGATCGCCTTACCCTTGCAATACTAACAACAACACACTAGAGGGGGTGAATAGTGTAATGGCACAAATTGCGTATTTAAAAATTAAAATTGCAAATACGGAATTATAAATGCAATAGGAATTTAAACACCACAAAAATCCAAAGCAAACACAAGATGTTACCCTGGTTTCCCAAACTTGGGTACGTCCAGCCATACCAATATTCACTATAATTCTCACACAGAGAAGTGAATACAATCCCATACAGAGATACCTCACACAGAGGATTTGGATTCTCACACAGAGAAATCCTTACTCTTACACAGAGAGACCTCACACAGAGGATTTGGATTCTCACACAGAGATATCCGTACTCTTACACAGAGAGACCTCACACAGAGGATTTGGATTCTCACACAGAGATATCCTTGATGTCACACAGAAAGACTTATGCCCTCATACAGAGAGACTCAAACTCTCACACAGAGAGATCACAACCAATGCTCACGCAGAAGGTTATACTCTCAAACAGAGAGTAACTAGCTCTCACACAGAAAGCTAGGATTTCAATGAAATAACAAAGTAAAACAAATACTCTTACATATGCCTTGAGATGAACATACTCATAAATGAATGCAAGGCATGGAAGAGGATCTCCAAGTGATGAGATTAGCTTGAAAGCACTTGGATGATTTCCCTTGAGCTTGACTTCAATGCATGAAGGAGATTTAGAGCTCTAAAAGGAAAATGAGAGAGTTTGAGAGTGGCTTAATTAATCTCTAAAGATTTTCAATAGCATCAAGAAGTTTCAATGAACTCAGCCCTCTCATATATATAGGAACCCTATAGGAACTCTCAAAAGCCAAGTAAACAGTCAAAAACAAAAAGCTGCAACAGCTAGATTTTGGGCAAAAATGTCACCGACAGTCGACTGTCCAACGGCTAAATAATTCCCAACGGCTATAATCTGAGCCTCGACAATCGACTGATGAAGACAATACCGATGACTGTAAACAGGACAGACGCCTGTAAATCCTTCAGCAGGCGACTGTTGCAGGGGATGTAATAAAACATAGAGATGCACTCTTTCGCACTGTTTGTAGACAGGCGACTGATGGCCAGTATACATGCGACTGTCAAATGGATAGGCGACTGTAAATACTGAACCAGTCGACTGACTAGCAAACTGGGATGAAGCCCAGACAATACGATTTGCGCACAGTCAACTGATGAACAAATCACAGGCGACTGTTGAAAGACATGCGACTGTAAATTGACTGTCAATCGACTGTTCCAAAAGCTCAAGCATGAGTCAATAAAATGTTGACTTGAGCAGTGCACCACAGTCGACTGTAGAAGGCTCGACAGGCGATGGAAATCACCCAATCGACTGTAAAACCTTCATTAGGCGACTGGTGGAGAGTCAGAGACTCCAAATAAGTCTTTGGTCAAGATGAGCCTTGTTACGACCTAAAGATCGTAAGAGTCCGACTCCCGCCCGGATCCGCTGACATACCCCATTAACTCTCCCCTTCACGAAAGGGCCGCCACCCCGGAAGACCGAAGCTACGCGGGAACGGGCGCACCTCGCAGCACTCCCCCCACCCGGCCGAGGCATACAACCGCAGTTGCTCGGCCCGCCAGGGGCAAGGCGCTTGGGGAGCGCCCGGACAGTACCGCCGGATATGCTGACATAGGCATGTGCGTATCCTTCCGTTCCAGCGGCCCACAACCCACGACTGAAAAGGGGGCGCGGCCGGGCCGGACAGCCCCCAAGCCGGTCGACCCGGCCGGTCCCCATGAACCACGGCGCCAGGGATAGCGTAGCCAGACCTTTAGTTCGTCACCAACGACAAACAACCTAGGATAAGGACACGACTGACACTAACGCCGCCCGACCATCTGACAAAGCATCCCCTGGCGGCTGAGCCGACTGACAATTAATGCTTTCGTCCCTGACATCCCGACAAAAGGGCCCCTGGCCGTTGCGCCGTCTGACAAAAGCAGGTCAGGCACTCCTGTTCCTGACATCCTTGTCCGAAGCTTCCGTCGACAACCGAGCCAGCTCAACACGTCGAGTCAGCATGCCAGGTCAGCCCCGTCTAGTCATCTCCCATCAGGTATAAATACCCCCCTCACTTCTTATGGTGAGGGGGTTGGCAAATTCTCTCTCAATCCATTTTTCACACACGAGAGCAAAGGTCGTCCATATCTTTGTTCTCCCACTTATAGCTCGCCACGTACGGTCGACACACCCTCAGTCCGACCGGCGTGCCTAGCCCCCGTTTTAAGTCTTATTACTGACTTAGGCATCGGAGGGCCTAAGGGTTGGACCCCAACCCCGCCCTTCTGACGAGTTGCTCGTGCTGCAGGGAAGCTCGCCCCTTGGTCGACATCAGCTCCAGCCTACCGCTATGTAACGGCCGGTATTTTTAGGCGTGTTTTTGATTGTGCGTGCCGGTATTTTTCTTCAGTCAGAAGTTGACTTTTCGTCCGTACGTATCGATGCAGGCGCGTCGCTGTTTTCGTTTTACCGTGTTGTCAATTTTTACCATCAAGTCTAACTAAATTATTTAACTTAAGTATTCTGCTAATTACAATTTACTAATAACAAAATATTAATTACTTTAATTAATTTCACTATTACTTTTTCATTTTTACTGTTGTCTAGTTAAACTTACTTAACCCTTAACTATACGACAACACACACGTTTTAAACAACCCGATACATCTTTTGAAATCAAAATTTCATTTCTCTTTGTTTCGTTTGAGCAAGGCAGTACGTCTCTACCCTTAGTCTAAAGATGTTAATAAATTCCGTCACAATCAAACTAATACCGTTTGACAAAATGAGAGGGGTGTCTCCCTACTCATCTTCTTAAGCCAACGTCTCCTCCTGCATCTTCATCTCTGCAAAACCCAACTCTGCAAAATCCTTTCAATTTCAGCAAGCTACCCATACACAAAACCTCTTCCCAAAATCTGTTCATCAATTCTTCTCAACAAATCTTCCCCAAAACAAATCAACATTAACCTGCAAACCCAAATCAAACCCAGAAACACACTTTCTGATTCTTCTCAAATCAAGCCAAAACCCAAACTCATTCATCAAATCTGAAATTTGAATCAAAAAGAGGAAAACTTCAGATCTGAAGTTTTGAACTCAGATTCAAACACACAACAATCAAATCTGAAATTAAGATTTGAGATTCAAAAATCCAATCAAACCCAAAATCTGAAAGAAATTTCAGATCCTACAAACCCATCCCTCTTCTCTACAAAGCAAACCCCTTCTTCTTCATCTCCTTCCTCCTCCACCCTCACCCTCCGTCGCCCGCCGCCCAGCCTCAGCCGCCACCGGCCAGGAGCCCGCGCCCACGCCCCCGCGTCCGCCGTTCAGCCGCCTGCCACCAGAGTCGTCGCCCCCAGCACGGATCCGCGCGCGCCGCCGCTCGGAGAAGCTCCCGTCGCCGCTCGCCGGAGAACGCGCCGGAGCGCCGCCCACGTAGCCGCCCAGCCGCCCCGCCGGAGCTTCTGTCGGCCTTCTCCCCCGCTGAGTGCGTAAGTCCTCTCCCTTCAATCCTTTGCGAAATCGTTGACTGCAAGTTGCAAAACAAAAAAAAAGAGGAGAAAGGAAAACGACAGTAGAAGAAAGAAAGAGCCTGAGAGATGTTTAGTTCAACAAAAACAAAAGAGAGCTTGCAACTTGCCAGCCTTTTAGAACATAAGAATAGGATAGTTGCCAGCCTTTTAGTAAAAGAAGGTAGAATTTAGTTCTGAAATAATAAAGTTAATGGCAGCCTTAATAAATTTGAAAGGGAGAAAGTGACAGAGGAGAGGACTAAGAGATATAAAGAAGTTTATTAAAGAATATGGTATTAAAGATTAACAGTTTTTATTAGAAATAGAGTGAGAAAAAAAAAGGACTGACAGAGGGTATTGAATTAGAGGGTCACCCTTGTTTTAATTAAATGAGTAGGTGACAGTTGTAAGAGAGAATATATTTGATGGGTATTATAATAGGGTTGTAGTATGTGGTAATAGGTGGAGTTTTTATGCAAGCCGTACCCTATCTTGGCATAGTAATTAGTGTAATAATGTTAATTAGAAGTTTAATTATTCGGTTAGTTGTTAGTATGACCCAAGTGTTAACCTGTTACGTATTATTTTAATCTGCATTCTATTAATTGTTTAATGATGTTAGGGTTAATAATACTAGTATGAAATAAAATACGGTGTATCATGTTAGGGTAACACAATATAGGCATCACCCTAGTCAGAGAACCCAATTTAGAAATCGACTAGATATTTTGCTTTTCTTACGATAAATCTAATTCGGTGCTTTGTTTAACCAAAACAGAGAACCGGACACACCGACACGTAGTACCCATCCAGACAAGTCCACTACAACCAATACCACCAGAAACAGGCAAGTGATACTTGCCAGTAATTATTTAGGCCGTGTTTTAGGCCAATTTGTAAGATTGTGTAAAAGAGACTAGGCGGTGAAATGATAGTCGCCTAGACGCCCTATTTGATCTAGTTTGACAACGAAACTAGATCCGACACTTTACCTGTTTTCATTCATGCTGCCATGCCATGTTTAAATTTCAATTAACGGTACGCAATTTATCTGCTCATTGACATGTCATGTCATGCATCATATGTTCTTCATGATTGAGTAGCACACGCTACAAATGTTATTACTAGTGAGGCTAGGTGCACCCCTACGCCAAATGAAAAACACTTCCTGGCTCGTGATCCAGAAGCGAGCACAGTGTTGTTGGGAAACCAACGCTCGATACACGTGGAGGGGTAGGGTTAAGCGACCACTCAGCGTAGAAGTGTGCCCGTACAGCCACTTCAGCTGTAAGGCGTAAACTCTGTGCACAATGTGAAAAGTTAATGTTTCGTGAAAATCGTGAAATAGTGTTTTTCGTAGTTTCTGCTATGACGTGCATGCATCATGTCATTTAAACTATTACACTCTTTAAATGTCATTTCATATTGTTTAGAACTGCTAGTCGTTTTCTATATTTGTATCCTTGCACAAAAGTTCTCCGCTTCCCTTGGGAGACTTTTGCTGACATGTGCCCTTTTCTCTTTGGGTGTCACATGTCAGACTTTGAGACGGAGCAGGTAGCAGAGGACGAGCAGTTCGTTGACGCTGAGTTTGAGGTTCCTGCTGAGACCGAGTTCGAGGACACCGGTGACCAGTCCTAGTCTCACCTAGAGACTTCTTTTAGTTGTTGCTGCTTTAGTAGTTGCTGTTAGGTTTCGGTGTGTAACACCTATATATCTCTATGTTATGTTTTGGCCATGCTTTAGGCCTATTGTTCAGACTTGTACTTTTGTGACTATTCCGTGATGTTGTAATATTTGTTGGACGTTGTTGGTGGATACTTTTTATCTGCTTTATTATTGTTGTTGTTTCGTCGCAATGCAAGGACCTGCACTTTTCGAAATTTTTTTACAGACGCTTATCAGACTGCAGCTTCACAGCTCCACGTCTGAGCGGACCTCCTCACGTCTCGCCTTCCATATTAGGGAAGCGGGGCGTGACAGGTTTTAGTGGTGGCCCATGCAGGTCCTTCCCCTCTTTGCATCTGCGAAATATCGAAACAACAATAATGATAATGACATCCAATTAATTACATTCGGGTCATGATTAAGTCTAATCTGAACATTTCCTTGTCTTAGATGGCCGGTAGACGCGTTACCCGAGGAGCTGGTAGTGGATCTGGAGCTGGTGGTGGAGCAGGACGTGTTGCGGATGCTGATAGAGAACCCACCACGGCTGAGATGATGAGGATGATGCATCAGATGATGCAGGTGCAGCAGGGCAATCGTGCCAAATCACCTGAAATGCGCTTACTCTAGACGGTCACCAATGACCTCCCCGAGGGGTATTTTGCTGTTGGAGAGGAGCGGAAGAAGAACGGACGTCGCAGGAGCGACGAGGAGGCCAAAATAAGCAGATTGGGCATTTTTTGTGTCCCACTCGGCCGAGTGGGGGAGCCACTCGGCCGACCAGCGAGACACTGCTCGGCCGACCAGAACAGACACAATTTACATGTGCACTCGGCCGAGCACCGAAGACCACATCGGCCGAGTGAAGACATCACGTCCGCCCGAGTGGCGCCCAGACGAAACCCCTCCAAAACATCCAAGTTACTGTTTTTCGGCTGCCTGAACTTCAGAAGACCCACTCGGCCGAGTGGTAAATCCTGTCCGCCCGAGTGCAATGAAGTCATCGGCCGAGTGACGACAACTCACTCGGCCGAGCCGCCCCCGAAGTGAAGACCCCTGAAGGCCCCGACTTACTGGAAAATTACAGGGTTTCTCACTCGGCCGAGCGACTTTTGTCACTCGGCCGAGTGCGATGCGCTGCCTGTAGCGAAAACTGCGGAAAACAGGCTGTGCAGGGGTATTTTGGTCACGATTTTTGGACGATTTTGAGGGCTATTAAACCCTGTTTTTACCCTAGTTTGAGGGGGCTATCTCTTAGATTTTTTGCATCTTTTTAGATTAGTTTTTTAGCTTTATTCTTGTGATTGGAGAAGGAGCAAAACTTGGATTTTTGTTGGATTAATTGAAGAACTACATTGGTTTGCATCTCTTTTCCTTAAAAATTCTATTTTTATTGTTTATATCATTGTTGTGATGAATTCTATTGCTTATCTCAACGATTATTTTTGTGATCTTGCTATGATTTGTGAGTAGTCTCCACGTCTTGGGGCGTGGGGATGAACCCTACAAGCCCACTTTCATATTTGTGATGAATTGGTAGAAATTGAGCTAGAATTGCTATGAGAGATTAGATCGGGATCGATTTACTACGGATTGCTAGGTATTCATATCAATTGGGATTTGCAAGAGATTGGATCCCAATTTGATAGGAAGCCCTAGAAATCCGAATTGGGTTGGAGTCGGATTTTTCGAAGTATCGGTTTGCAAGAGATTGGACCGATACTAGGATTCCCGGTTGCAATTCTATACCGATACCCGTTTGTAAGAGATTGGACGGGTAGGAACTATCCTAATCTAGATCGTGGACCGAGTTTGTAAGAGATTGGGCTCGGTGCGCGATTGGACGATGATGTTGATCCTAATGCTAGCTTCCCTAGGGTAGGGTTTGCAAGAGATTGGACCCGACCCTAGGATAGCTATAGACCGGCAACAGCGCGAGAGCGTGAGCTTGGTTCTACATTCAGTTGCAACTAGTTCATCCGAATTCTCATTCTAGCAATTTTGATACCGATGAACCACATTTATGAAGTACGGTGTGTAGCAGGGATTCCCCATTCCCTAGACATTCTGTATTTGATTTGATATTTCGCACATTTGTCTGACGATCGTGACAAGATCGCCAAAGGCAAATTTCTCTTCTTAAATAGCCAGGTTGATCGGAGCAAGCACAGTCATTCGTCCTCCCTGTGTTCGATATCCCGCTCGCTGCTACACCGTGCACTTGCGGTAAAACTACAACCGTTCTTTTGGGTCACGTCCCGGAGCGATCAAGTTTTTGGCACCGTTGCCGGGGAGGCGATTGCGTTTGATTCTTTCTCACCCTAGCTATTCTTTTTTTTATTATCATTATTTTTATTTCTTATTTCTTACCTAACCCTTCCACGGTACTAATCATTTCTTTGAAACTCTGTTTCCCCTGTGCATGTACACGAGATCTACGGCGGACCCTGAAGCTTTATTATTTGATCCCGAGATCGAACGTACCGCGCGGAGACTTAGAGCGGAAAGAAGACAAGATCCGGAAGGGCGGTTTATGACCAACCCGGAAACTCATGAACAATTGGCGGCAAGGATGGCGAGGCTAATTTCTATTCGAGATAGGCTTCGGCCTAAGACATCTTCTACTACCTCATCCATTGCCATGCCGGGGTTGGCGGCTGACAAGAGCTTCGAGCTAAAGACTGGACTAGTGGTTCTGATGCAGCAGGATCCATTTCATGGGAATGCCCATGAAAATCCCCACTACCACATCCAATCGTTCTTGTCAAAGTGCGCCACATTCCAGATGCCGGGGGTCTCCATCGATGCCATCAGACTGCGTCTCTTCCCTTTCACGCTAAAGGACAAGGCACTCTATTGGTTGAGGACGCAAGCTGAGGGTGTCTTCACCACTTAGGACGAGTTGGCGAGTGCATTTATTGATAAGTTCTATCCGCCATCCAAGACGGTGAAGATCCGGAGCGCTCTCATGTCCTTCAAGCAAGGACCACAGGAGACGCTCTATGAAGCTTGGGAGCGTTTTAAGGATTTGCAGCATCAATGCCCGCACCACAGCATAGAATATTGGGAGCTAGTTCATAGCTTCTACAACGGTCTCCAACCGGGGACCAAACAAATTATTGATGCTGCGGCGAATGGTGCTATCTTGTCAAAGACTCCCGAGGAAGCTACGGCCCTAATTGAGGAGATGGCCTCAAATAATCAACAATGGGGCGATGAGCGAGGACACTCTACGTCCTCCTTAAAGCCAACTAGCATCTACGAGGCGAAGGCCGTAGCGGAGCTTACGAGCAAATTTGATTCTCTCCACAAGGTAGTGGAGAGATTGGAGAAGTTTATCACGGAGCCCCAAGGAGCCCCTTCTACCTCCGCTCTAACAAACCAAATGTGTGATTGGCAAGACCAATCTCAAGCCATGTACGTGGGAGGAGAGCAAGGAGAAGGATCCTTGGAGCAAGTACAATATGTTGCGGGGAACCAAGGATATTGGGCCAATCCAGCCGCAAGAAATCATCCCGGATTCTCCTACGCCAACAATGAAGGAGCTTTGAACCCGCCACAACCACCGCCTCAACAAGCTCGACCACCACCACCCCAACAACAAAACTATCCACCGAGGGGGCCTACTCAACAAAACTTTCAACCGAAGCAACAAGTTCCACCATATAGGCCGCCCGGATACAACCAAGGGTGGAGGAATCAAAATCAAAACCCTCCTCAAGCTCAACAACGATCCGACTTCGAAACTAGAGTGGAGGCGTTCATGGTCGAGCAAAATAAGGTAAATGCTACTTTGAAGGCGGGGCAAGACTCTCTTAATACCGTTGTGGCTCAAATATCAGAGCAATTGGCGTTGCTCAATCGGAACACTCAACGATTGCCGGCGCAACCCGAACCAAACCCACGGGGCAACACCGGCCACATCAATGCCGTAGTTGTCGTTACCACTAGAGGCGGAAAGGACACCACCCCCGCCATGATTCCTACCAAGGAGCCCGTGGAGGAAAGCTTGGAGCCAATTGAGCCGGTAGTTGAAGTTGAAAAGGAGAAGGAGCCACAAGACAAGGAGAACTCTAGAGCGGAACAATTGATTGAGGAAAGGCGCTTCATGCCACCGGTCCCATTCCCCCAAAGACTAGCAAGAGCGAAAATGGAGAAAAGGCTAGCGAAGTTCCTCGAGTATCTAAGAGGAGTTAGCCTCAATATTCCCTTCCTCGACGCCATCGTGGAGATCCCCACATATGCTAAATTCTTGAAGGACTTGATTTCGGGGAGAAAGAGGAAGGAGAAGATCATGCTAGCCGAGGAGGGCTCTTGGTTTACCAAGAGAGAAAAGGAGCCGGCCAAATTTAAAGATCCGGGGATTTTTCGGATTCCTTGCACCTTGGGCGGCGTCCCTCTTCAAAAGGCGTTGGTTGATCTAGGGGCTAGTGTGAGCCTCATGCCTCTCTCCATGTTCTTAAGGCTAAACACCGGGACAAAGTTGAAACCCACCGACATGCGCATTCAATTAGCCGATGGACGGATAACAAGGCCGGTGGGGATCGCCGAAGACATACCGCTACAAGTCCCGGGTGGAATATGCTTACCATGTGACTTCGTGATCATGGACGTTAAGGAGGAGGGAGATACTTCATTGATACTTGGACGCCCGTTCCTCGCCACCGCCGGAGTAATTGTTGACGTGCGTGAAGGTACCCTAACTTTAAACGTCGGCAACATCAAGGTGGAGCTCCACATCCCTAAGGCTATGAAGCACATGCATTACCACGAGGAACTTGACTACATGGACCTCCTTGATGAGGTGATAGAGGAGGCGATCCCCCACTCAATTGGCGCTCTTTTTGATGAAGATTTAGAGGAAGGCCCGGATTTAGGCCAAGATGAGAAGATAGACGATTCCCCCAACCTCTCCGCCGAAGATGATGAAGGCGACGCTGATGTCGCAAGGATTCGAGAGCTCTGCAAGCTCTCGAAATTAAAGTCTCCAAAGAAAGCTCCTCCGGCACGGAGATCGGCATCACCGGTAAAGCCGTTGACCGGAGCAAATGCTAGCTTGGGGGAGCCTCCCCCCAACACTATTCGAGACGAGAGACCACCGAGGGAGAACACGACGCCGCCACGTCCCAATCCGAGCGTTCTCCCCGGAAAGTTTGATGGGTGCATCTCATATGCACCAAACATCCCGCATTGATTGAAAATTATAGGGGATCGAGCTCACGATCTTAAACGAGCGCTTGTCGGGAGGAAACCCGACGGTTTTTTCTTTATTTTCACTTTTTCTTTATTTTCGTTTTAGAAATTTTTAGTGTTTTGAGTCGTTCGCCCAAAAATTTTGTGATAACGGGTCCTATTTTTCTTGACAGGAGAGGAGATAGGTAGATCCATCATGGGGAGGATGAATGAGACGACGAGGAGCGCCCCAAGAAGGCGCTCGACGCTTAGGAGGAAGATGGAATCGACTGGAGGAAGAAAGACGGAGTTTAGAGCCCAAACGAAGACAAACAGCCGAACACAAGGCTCACTCGGCCGAGCATACTAGTCACTCGGCCGAGTACACAAGTTCGTCCAGCCGAGCCGCTCACGAACGAGGGAAGTCTGATGTACCCAACTCTCTGTTTATTTTCCTGATTCCAATATAACTGCTACTCGGCCGAGTATATATATTCACTCGGCCGAGTGAAACGGATACCCTCCTAGGGCGAGTCATGCCGAGTAGCTTGAGTCACTCGGCCGAATGGACTTACTCCACTCGGCCGAGGCTGGCAAAGCCACTCGGCCGAAGCGATAGCGGGGAGGAAATTTTCATTGGCCTCGCTCGGCCGAGTGACCACGTCACTCGGCCGAGTCGTAACTTTTTTATATAAAGGGCGAGGGGGGGCACATTTTTCGAAATGCAAAACCCCCAAACACCCGCGCCCCTTCAGCTCCCTCGCCCGACCCTCGCTCGCTCGCGCCCCCACTCGCCCGACCGCTGCTGCCACGCCGCCGCTCGGCCCGCCACCGCCGGCCGAGCACCCCCGTCGCCTCGCCCGAGTCGCCGCCGGCGGTCGTGCCTCCGGTCACCTCCGGTACCCCTATTTCGCCTATTTTCGCCTCTTTTTGTGTATTTTTCGAGGATCCGTGTATTAATCGAACCCCTAACCCAAATCAATTCCTATATCTATCTATTATACCACTAATACTCCATACATTTTGAATATTACCCGCTGATATCGCCGTTTCATGCGCAGGTTGCTTTTTGGAGCTTAGGGGAGCCCAGGGGAGCTTCTACGGGCTGATCCGGACTTCGCGGAGGCGCTGACTTCGCACGCTTCCACTGCTTAGCACTCGCGGCGTGTCGGGGTACACTCTTTCCACTCTTTACACGCACCGCACTTTTTTCACTTTTCGGCGCGCTCGGGGCCGATATGCCGCCCCGGACACGGCCGCGGTCGAAGAGAGCTTCCGCCAAGCGGAAGCGGTCGGATGATGCCGGCCCCTCCCATGAGTTGGAGGACTCTCCTCCACCGTCCCCCACACACCCCGCACACCCAGCACAGCCTGCAGGCCCCGCACACCCCGCACAGCCTGCAGTGCACCCACAGCCCGCACAGCCTCTCCCTGCCGACCCACAGCCACCACCACCGGCTCCACTGGTCGGGCCGCTCGGGATTACGTTCCGAGACGACGCACACCGCGCCGTCTTCGAGCGTATCTCCCAGCGCTCGATCGTACCCTCCAGGTTTGCACACCTCGCTGACCTAGGATGCCTGGGGGTACTAGAGGGGATGCTCACGTTGTACGACAACGTGGGCTGGCGAGATTTTCTGCAGGTGTCGGCGGATACTTTTACCCGCCCGACACTTGAGGTTTTGAGTTCGATCGCCCAGACCGACGAGGGATGCTCATTCCGGTTCATGGATCGAGAGTGCCAGGTCACTCTCGATATGATGAGAGCGTTCTTCTCGTGGCCCGCTGTCCCCGGTGCCGATCGCGGTTATGGCCCCACCCATATCCCCCCACCCTCCTTCGACTCCGGTGCCTTCTGGGCCCGGATTACGGGTCTCCACGCCGCCTTTGACCCTAGTAGGGCCAAGGCCTCGGCCATTGTCCACCCCTGCCTCCGCATTGCCCAGCGCCTTATGGCGACGACCTTTTTGGCCAGATATGAGCCGGGCACGATGTCTACGCCAGAGCTCTACATGCTCTACGCGATGACACGTCCCAGAGCTCTATCTAGGGATGGCGATGAGCTAGTCCCCGCCGTCGTGATCGATATCGCGGCTTGGTTTTTGGACCGCATCATCGTATCGGTGGGCGCTCGCTCACCGATATGCTGCGGCGGCCTGATCACCTTGCTTGCTCTTATGACCGGCGAGGACTTCCCCGATGACTTGCGACACGTCCCGGGCCCCACTTCTCTGTCTATAGATGTTATGGCCCGGATGAAGATACTTCGTCCGCACGCTGAGCGTCACTGGGTCTGGTTGCACGGCCCTTTTGGTGCCGATTACATGATTCTCCCGAGCCCTGCTCGGACTCTGATTGCACCGGCCCACGTTGACTGGCTCCCTGCGATGGATGTTCTCATCCCTGCTGCTTACGTGCTCGAGGCCGAGGAGGCCGAGCAGGCCCACGCTGCCCCTGTAGACCCTGTTGCACACCCTGCCGAGCCTGCTGCCGAGCCTGTTGACCCAGTGGCCCCTCAGCCCATACCTGATGTTTCCGCTGCTCCTGACACTTCTGTCCCCACTTCTGTCAGTGTCACGAGCACCTCAGTTGAGCCCACTTCCACCACCACTTCCGAGGCTGTCACCACCACTCCCACCACCACCACTGGCCCTCTGTCCGTCGAGCCACTTTGCTCCGCACTCCCCGAGCGCCCGCCGACCTTTGTTGAGAGTGGAGAGCCCTCGTTTGCCACGGTCGTGGAGACCATGGCTAGCATGATCTCCGCTGGGGTTGCGCCTTTTGGTCCACACACTTCCGCCCCAGCGGTAGTTACCTCTGTCTCCACCCCTGCTGTATTTTCTGAGAGCGTCGTGGCGTCTGTCCACACTTCTATGCCATCGACCTCTCTGGCCGTCTCGCTGCCATTTTTGCACTCTTCTTTCGCTGCCGCTGCCTCCACTTCCCACCAGCTGGCGCCCCGGCCTCACACTGAGGCCAGGCCCACATTCGCAGGGGCAGCACCTTTTGTCCCTTTCCACGCTGAGCCCGTCACATACGCGACCCGTGTACGCCAGCCCAGACCTGCCCAGCCCCGCCAGGTGCGTCCCTCGGCACCACCTCCCCCTGACACTGTACTTCAGAGCATTCGTGCTCTAGAGGGGGCGGTGAGTGGCCTCCGAGGCGACCTTAGGACTCTGTCCGCCACCGTCTCTGCGATGGCTGGCCGCTTCGAGCTGATCCCCCAGATCCATTACTGCCTCACCCAGGTTCTGGAGCGTCTCCCGCGCGTACCCCCCCCCACCCAGCAGGTTCCCGCCCACATTTCCACACACACCCGACCTGCTGCCACTCCCACACCCGCCCCCGCTCAGCAGCCTGTCCAGCCAGCACCACCCACACGACCTCCGCCTCAGGACGGAGACGGTGCAGCACCACCTTCTTAGGCACCCTTGATGCCATCGATTCCTTTTGCCGTTGTGCTGCCCGTTTCTGCTGGGTCCTGTTGCGCTTTTTGTCCACCCCCCTCCCCTCACTTATTTTGGGATTCTCTTTTTGCTCATACCTTTTTATATCTTTTTGGGAGAGAGGGAGAGTTTTGGTGCCACTTATATATCTGTTTCACTCCTATCTGTGCATGCATCATGTCCGCATCATATTTTCATTTCTTTATTTTTCTTTTTATTTTTTATTCTTCATTTTTCCATGCATGCATCCTCATCATCCCCTCACATTTCTTGTCTCTCGGTGTGCCACACTTTGCACATTGAGGGCACTGTGCCATTTAGCTTGGGGGAGTGAGTTCTCACGTTCTTTTTCGATTTGCCACCTTTATTTTTAGTTTTTCACACCATTTTTTCGCTTTTGCACTTATTTTTCATCATTTTTCTTTTATTTTGTCATGCATCACGTTTTTCTTATTTTCCTGTGTGCCGCATTGCATAGTCTTATTTTTTCCTTTATCTTTATTTCTTTCTTTTTCATCTCATGCTAGAGATGACTTTTCTATGATGATGATGATGTTGGATTTAGCTTACTCTATATGCATGCTTTATTTTTCATGTCTTAGACTTTATTTCTGATATCATATGCTATGACTTGCTTTGCATTTAGAGATAGTAACCCACACTTTTTTCCGCATGAAAATGGATGAAATTTTATTATTAGCTGAGTCTGAATATTCATATGTATGCTATCACAGAAAACACACCAAGATTCACGCATTGAATGCCTATACCTGGAGTACAGATTTCTTTTCCTATATCACTTCTGTATGCATGAATTGTACACTTCACTTCAGGATGATTGAATGATGTTAGCTATGATAAATCTGGATTAGTTAGCTTTTTTGTGATCGAAACTGAGTAGATTAGATTACCCTGCTGAAGTTGTCGTGCATGTCTTATAGAGTGAACCGAGAGTTATACCTATTTCTTTCTCCACAAATCTTGAACATCATTTCTCTACTTTTATAATCATTGGTGAATCTCCCCTTAGTGATTCTATTATATGGCATTTCCCCCGCTACTAATTCCTAGCTCCAAATCTCTTATTCTGAAAAAAAAAGAGAGAGAGAAAGAGAAAACATTCCTGTATATCATTATCTCTCTCTTTGAGTTGGGATCGTCGTGTATATATGCTATATGAAAAAAAAAAGGAAAAATCCTCAATAAAAGATCCCATCTCACTTTCTTCCTTTCTTCTTTCTTCTTATTACATTTGGAGCTATATAAAAATGGGGATGTGAATATTTTTTATGCCACCACGCTTATAGATTAGCTTGGGGGAGGGGATCCATTGATGTGTGAGAGAGTGACTACTAGACATTGCACGACAACCTAGGCTAAGTAATATTCTATACTCGGTGAGATTATTTCCAGCTTTACGAAATCCAGAAATCTAAGCCTAGCGTTCATTTCATGAAATCCATACTTTTCTATTCTCTCTATTCTATAGTGTGATACTCTTATACTCCAGATAGAAAGCGTTCAATTGAAAAGTGTGTGATCTGTGATTTGTATACCGCTTTAAACGATTCAGACGATGTTAATTTTAAAATTATTCCGTTTTTTATGATTATATCGTTGTTCGTGGGTTTTCTATTTCTATTTGCACTATTATACTATGATATCAAAATAAAATCCTTTGACATGAGTTTTTCATTCGGTGCATGCTATATGAGTAAGTGAAACCCCCGTCCTGAGAAAATGATCTAGCATCCTACCTCTTCGCTTCTTTCTCTCTTCTTCATTTTCATTTCGTTTTCCATTCTTCTCCGTTTTTCATTTTCCATTTTTTTCGTTTTTCGCCGTTTTCGTTTTCCGAATCCACCGGGTTCGCCTTTTACTTATCTTCCTCGAGGACGTGTAAGAGGCAAGCAAAAACTTGATCGCTCCGGGACGTGACCCAAAAGAACGGTTGTAGTTTTACCGCAAGTGAACGGTGTAGCAGCGAGCGGGATATCGAACACAGGGAGGACGAATGACTGTGCTTGCTCCGATCAACCTGGCTATTTAAGAAGAGAAATTTGCCTTTGGCGATCCTGTCACGATCGTCAGACAAATGTGCGAAATATCAAATCAAATAAAGAACGTCTAGGGAATGGGGAATCCCCGCTACACACCGTACTTCATAAATGTGGTTCATCGGTATCAAAATTGCTAGAATGAGAATTCGGATGAACTAGTTGCAACTGAATGTAGAACCAAGCTCACGCTCTCGCGCTGTTGCCGGTCTATAGCTATCCTAGGGTCGGGTCCAATCTCTTGCAAACCCTACCCTAGGGAAGCTAGCATTAGGATCAACATCATCGTCCAATCGCGCACCGAGCCCAATCTCTTGCAAACTCGGTCCACGATCTAGATTAGGATAGTTCCTACCCGTCCAATCTCTTGCAAACGGGTATCGGTATAGAATTGCAACCGGGAATCCTAGTATCGGTCCAATCTCTTGCAAACCGATACTTCGAAAAATCCGACTCCAACCCAATTCGGATTTCTAGGGCTTCCTATCAAATTGGGATCCAATCTCTTGCAAATCCCAATTGATATGAATACCTAGCAATCCGTAGTAAATCGATCCCGATCTAATCTCTCATAGCAATTCTAGCTCAATTTCTACCAATTCATCACAAATATGAAAGTGGGCTTGTAGGGTTCATCCCCACGCCCCAAGACGTGGAGACTACTCACAAATCATAGCAAGATCACAAAAATAATCGTTGAGATAAGCAATAGAATTCATCACAACAATGATATAAACAATAAAAATAGAATTTTTAAGGAAAAGAGATGCAAACCAATGTAGTTCTTCAATTAATCCAACAAAAATCCAAGTTTTGCTCCTTCTCCAATCACAAGAATAAAGCTAAAAAACTAATCTAAAAAGCTGCAAAAAATCTAAGAGAGAGCCCCCTCAAACTAGGGTAAAAACAGGGTTTAAATAGCCCTCAAAATCGTCCAAAAATCGTGACCAAAATACCCCTGCACAGCCTGTTTTCCGCAGTTTTCGCTACAGGCAGCGCATCGCACTCGGCCGAGTGACAAAAGTCGCTCGGCCGAGTGAGAAACCCTGTAATTTTCCAGTAAGTCGGGGCCTTCAGGGGTCTTCACTTCGGGGCGGCTCGGCCGAGTGAGTTGTCGTCACTCGGCCGATGACTTCATTGCACTCGGGCGGACGGGATTTACCACTCGGCCGAGTGGGTCTTCTGAAGTTCAGGCAGCCGAAAAACAGTAACTTGGATGTTTTGGAGGGGCTTCGTCTGGGTGCCACTCGGGCGGACGTGATGTCTTCACTCGGCCGATGTGGTCTTCGGTGCTCGGCCGAGTGCACATGTAAATTGTGTCTGTTCTGGTCGGCCGAGCAGTGTCTCGCTGGTCGGCCGAGTGGCTCCCCCACTCGGCCGAGTGGGACACAAAAAATGCCCAATCTGCTTATTTTGGCCTCCTCGTCGCTCCTGCGACGTCCGTTCTTCTTCCGCTCCTCTCCAACAGCAAAATACCCCTCGGGGAGGTCATTGGTGACCGTCTAGAGTAAGCGCATCTCGGGATCACTCCAAATCGCGCCAAATCACCTTAAATGCGACAAAAACAACAAATCGTGAAAAGCATCGCAATATCGTCGATATATCGTGAAAAACATGATTTGGGCAATCTAAATGGCATGCAAATATGCGGAAAAAGGGTGTAAAATAAGGAGTGATCAAGGGCATGCTTCAGAATGCCCCTCGCTTCGAGCCGGGAGCGAAGCAGTTTCGGGAGCTGGGCCCGTCATATTTTACTGGGTCAGAAGGATCATTAGCTGCGGATGAATGGATGAAGAACACAGAGGATAACCTGCTTCTCTCGAAAGTTAACCCGGCTGGATGGGTTGACTTGGTGAAGAAGCAACTGAAGGACAATGCCCGCAGTTGGTGGGAGTCAGAAGAGCAGCTGTTGGCGAAACCTATCCCCTGGGCCACTTTCAAGGCGAGATTTAATGATGAATATTTCCCTCGAGCTGCCAAGAGGGAGCTAATGCAGCAGTTTATCAATCTGAAGCAAGGGAATCTGACGGTGGACCAGTACCACCAAGAGTTCATGAGACTGAGTCGCTTTGCGCCGAAAATGGTGGAGACTGCTGAGGATCGAGCTCAGAAATTCTTACAAGGTTTATCTTTGGAGCTGCAGAGTCTGATTTCCTCTTCGGACTTGGATTCTTACCAGAAGTTGTTGATAGCTGCCAAGAGGCAGGAGCTGATTGCCAATCAAAGGAGAGGACAGTATTCAGGTGCTGGAAAGAGGCCTATGGAGCATGCAAGAGCTGTGGTTAGGCCTGGGTTCAAGCCTAATCAGTCCGTGCAGTTTAAGAGACCAGGTGGGCCTACTCCGAAGTTGTGCCATTTTTGTGGCAAGGCTGGTCATGTGAAGGAGCAGTGCAGGAGGTTTCTGGGCCAGTGCTTGATTTGTGGCGACGCTACGCATTCAGTGAAGGATTGTCGACATGCCAATCAACTTCAGAAGGCACCAGCTGGAGTTCAGCAGCAGAGAGCTCCGGTGGCTGCAGGACGTGGAGCGCCTCTCATTCCCCAGAAGCAGGCTTTCCAGCAGGCCGTTCAGCCTAAGAGGCAAGTTTTCACGATGACTGCAGCAGAGGCGGAGACTGAGGACGGAGTTATTGCAGGTAACCTCTATACCAGTCTTCCTTATTTATGCAGTACATTTATTTAGTTAGACCCATGTTAATCTAGTTACATGTTACCCTTAGGTGTCATCTTAGTTTCATCTCACCCGGCCTTGACCCTGTTCGATTCTGGAGCTTCCATGTGCATCCTATCTCAGAAGTTCGTAGTCGAACACTCGATACCCACCTATACACTTCCCAAGTGTTGGAACATTACAACTGGGAATGGTGTAGTGAAGGTTGCACTGGGATGTAAACCGTGCCCGTTGGTGATTAATGGACACGAACTATATGCTAATTTCATCGTCCACGACCTACCCAACTTTGATGCTATTCTCGGTATTGACTGGTTAGGAGCTTTTTATGCCACGATCGACTGTCACCGGAAGAAAGTGGTGTTCGAAATTCCTGACCACCCAGTATTCGAGTTTGTCGGCGGAGGACGTTCGCTTGGACCTGTCAAGTTTCGAGCCCAGCCTTACCGTTTGACCCTTGCATCTATGATTGCTGAACCAGAGAAGCCTGCAGTAGTGAGAGATTTCGAAGACGTCTTCCCTGAAGACATTTCTGGACTGCCGCCCGATCGAGCATTGGAGTTCGGCATCGATCTTATGCCAGGAGCTCAACCAATTTCGAAGGCACCGTACCGTATGGCTCCTGCAGAATTAGAAGAGTTGAGGAAGCAGTTGGATGAGCTACTACAGAAGGGTTTCATTCATCCCAGCGTATCTCCCTGGGGTGCACCCGTCTTGCTGGTAAAGAAGAAAGATGGCTCTAGAAGAATGTGCATTGATTATCGGGAGTTGAATCAGATCACAGTGAAGAACAAGTACCCGCTGCCCCGCATTGATGATATCTTTGATCAGCTTGGTGGATCACGGGTATTTTCGAAGTTGGATCTCCGGAGCGGATACCATCAAGTCAGAGTCAAGAAGGAAGATGTGCTCAAGACCGCTTTTCGGACTAAGTACGGGCATTATGAGTTCGTTGTCATGCCATTCGGTGTGACCAATGCTCCTGCTGTGTTCATGAATCTCATGAACCTTATCTTTTATGACTTCCTCGACAAGTTCGTGGTGATATTCATAGACGACATCCTGGTGTACTCGAAGAGCGAGGAAGAGCATGCAGAACATTTGAAGATGGTGTTAGAGACGCTCCGTCACCATAGATTGTATGCCAAGTACAACAAATACGAATTCTGGCTAGATAGAATTGCATTTCTCGGGCATGTAGTATCGGGAGCTGGTATCTCAGTGGATCCAGAGAAGGTCAAGGCAGTCAGTGAATGGCCTACACCTCGATCGGCATCGGACATCAGGAGTTTCCTTGGATTGGCTGGATACTACCGCAGATTTATCAAGGATTTCTCGAAGATAGCTGAGCCAATGATGAAATTGACAAGGAAAGATGTTAAGTTCAGTTGGTCAGACTCTTGTGAGCAAGCTTTTTCTACCTTGAAGGAGAGACTAACTACTGCACCAGTCTTAGCTATTCCGGACAGAAGCGGAGGCTTCGAAATTTTCTGCGACGCATCAGGCAAGGGACTTGGATGCGTTCTGCACCAGCACAATCATGTGGTCGCATATGCTTTGCGACAGTTGAAGATCCATGAGAAGAATTATCCGACCCACGATTTGGAGCTAGCCGCTGTCATCTTTGCACTAAAGATCTGGCGACATTTCTTACTGAGTGAGAAAGTGAAAATCTTCACTGATCACAAAAGTTTGAAATATATATTCACCCAGAAGGAGCTGAATATGAGACAACGCAGATGGTTGGAATTGATGGCAGACTACGACATCGATCTTCAGTATCATCCAGGGAAGGTGAATGTCGTACCGGATGCTTTGAGTCGACTGCCCGAAGTGATGATTCTCACAGCTCAGTGGAGATTGCAACAGGATCTGCGAAGGATGAATGTTGAAGCTGTACTACCAGGAGTCACATCGTCATTGATGAACATGCAAATTCAATCGACGATCGTGGATCGAATCAAGACTGCTCAAGCTGGAGATGCTAAGTTAAAGAAGATCAGAGAACAAGTCGAAGCAGGACTTCGGACAGATTTTCTAATTCACGCGGATGGATCTTTGAGGTATGGTAGTAGGATCTGTGTACCTGCTGGGGATATCAGAGAGGAGTTGATGAATGAGGCTCACAGTTCGCCTTATTCTATTCAAAATTTCTGGTGGCATGGGATGAAGAGAAGTGTGGCACGGAGCGTTGCCAAGTGCCTCGTGTGTCAGTAAGTGAAAGCTGAACATCATCGCACTGCTGGACTATTGCAACCTCTGCCAATTCCAGAATGGAAGTGGCAGCACATCACGATGGACTTCGTGACTGGCTTACCTCGGAGCACCAAGCAGAACGATGCGATCTGGGTCATCGTTGATCGATTGACCAAGTCTGCGCACTTTATACCTTTCCGAGTTGGGCAATCCATGGAGATATTAGCAAGGAAGTATATGGAGGTAATGACTTAACTCATGCCTTTATAATTTCCTCCTAGTACTAGTCGTGATGTGAATTGTGTCGTGTAGGAGATCGTGCGTTTACATGGAGTCCCTGTAAGCATTGTATCAGATCGTGATACACGATTCACATCTCAGTTCTGAAAGAGTCTGCAGACCAATCTGGGTACCAGTCTGAAGTTCAGTACTGCGTATCACCCGCAGACAGATGGCCAGTCAGAGCGTACCATACAAATCTTGGAGGATATGTTGAGAGCCTGTATGTTGGATCTCAAGGGTTCATGGGAGGATCATTTGCACCTGGTGGAGTTTTCCTACAACAACAGCTATCAGGCGAGCATTGGCATGGCGCCATTTGCTGCTCTCTACGGGAGAAAATGTCGATCACCACTGAGTTGGGATGACGTTGGTGATAGAGAGCTGTTGGGACCAGAGATGATAGTGGAAGCAGTTGATGTTGTACGAGATATCAGAGACAAGATTCGGATCGCCCAGGACCGTTATAAGCATTGGGCAGATGCTAAGCGGCGTCCTCTAGAGTTTCAGCCGGGAGATCATGTGTTCCTAAAAATCTCACCAAATCGAGGAGTGATTCGATTTGGGAAGAGAGGCAAGCTTAGTCCAAGATATATTGGACCATTCGATGTGCTAGAGCGAGTTGGAGAAGTAGCTTATCGCTTAGCTTTGCCACCATCTTTGGAAGGAGTTCATGACGTCTTTCATGTGTCCTAGCTCCGTCGTTATATCAGTGACCCTTCTCATGCTGTGGACTACTCTGAGATTACAGTTCGGCCAGATCTGACGTATGAACAGCAACCAGTGGAGATCCTAGATCGACGTCAGAAAGTCTTCAGAAACAGGACTGTTGATTTAGTCAGAGTAATGTGGCGTCGCGACTCACCAGGAGAATCTACCTGGGAGCGAGAAGATGAGATACGAGAGCGTTATCCATATTTGTTTTCTACTCCTTAGTTGATGAGAATTCCGAGGACGGAATTTTTCTTAAGGTGGGTAGAATGTAACGGCCGGTATTTTTAGGCGTGTTTTTGATTGTGTGTGCCGGTATTTTTCTTCAGTCAGAAGTTGACTTTTCGTCCGTACGTATTGATGCAGGCGCGTCGCTGTTTTCGTTTTACCGTGTTGTCAATTTTTACCATCAAGTCTAACTAAATTATTTAACTTAAGTATTCTGCTAATTACAATTTACTAATAACAAAATATTAATTACTTTAATTAATTTCACTATTACTTTTTCATTTTTACTGTTGTCTAGTTAAACTTACTTAACCCTTAACTATACGACAACACACACGTTTTAAACAACCCGATACATCTTTTGAAATCAAAATTTCATTTCTCTTTGTTTCGTTTGAGCAAGGCAGTACGTCTCTACCCTTAGTCTAAAGATGTTAATAAATTCCGTCACAATCAAACTAATACCGTTTGACAAAATGAGAGGGGTGTATCCCTACTCATCTTTTTAAGCCAACGTCTCCTCCTGCATCTTCATCTCTGCAAAACCCAACTCTGCAAAATCCTTTCAATTTCAGCAAGCTACCCATACACAAAACCTCTTCCCAAAATCTGTTCATCAATTCTTCTCAACAAATCTTCCCCAAAACAAATCAACATTAACCTGCAAACCCAAATCAAACCCAGAAACACACTTTCTGATTCTTCTCAAATCAAGCCAAAACCCAAACTCATTCATCAAATCTGAAATTTGAATCAAAAAGAGGAAAACTTCAGATCTGAAGTTTTGAACTCAGATTCAAACACACAACAATCAAATCTGAAATTAAGATTTGAGATTCAAAAATCCAATCAAACCCAAAATCTGAAAGAAATTTCAGATCCTACAAACCCATCCCTCTTCTCTACAAAGCAAACCCCTTCTTCTTCATCTCCTTCCTCCTCCACCCTCACCCTCCGTCGCCCGCCGCCCAGCCTCAGCCGCCGCCGGCCAGGAGCCCGCGCCCACGCCCCCGCGTCTGCCGTTCAGCCGCCTGCCACCAGAGCCGTCGCCCCCAGCACGGATCCGCGCGCGCCGCCGCTCGGAGAAGCTCCCGTCGCCGCTCGCCGGAGAACGCGTCGGAGCGCCGCCCACGTAGCCGCCCAGCCGCCCCACCGGAGCTTCCGTCGGCCTTCTCCCCTGCTGAGTGCGTAAGTCCTCCCCCTTCAATCCTTTGCGAAATCGTTGACTGCAAGTTGCAAAACAAAAAAAAGAGGAGAAAGGAAAACGACAGTAGAAGAAAGAAAGAGCCTGAGAGATGTTTAGTTCAACAAAAACAAAAGAGAGCTTGCAACTTGCCAGCCTTTTAGAACATAAGAATAGGATAGTTGCCAGCCTTTTAGTAAAAGAAGGTAGAATTTAGTTCTGAAATAATAAAGTTAATGGCAGCCTTAATAAATTTGAAAGGGAGAAAGTGACAGAGGAGAGGACTAAGAGATATAAAGAAGTTTATTAAAGAATATGGTATTAAAGATTAACAGTTTTTATTAGAAATAGAGTGAGAAAAAAAAAGGACTGACAGTGGGTATTGAATTAGAGGGTCACCCTTGTTTTAATTAAATGAGTAGGTGACAGTTGTAAGAGAGAATATATTTGATGGGTATTATAATAGGGTTGTAGTAGGTGGTAATAGGTGGAGTTTTTATGCAAGCCGTACCCTATCTTGGCATAGTAATTAGTGTAATAATGTTAATTAGAAGTTTAATTATTCGGTTAGTTGTTAGTATGACCCAAGTGTTAACCTGTTACGTATTATTTTAATCTGCATTCTATTAATTGTTTAATGATGTTAGGGTTAATAATACTAGTATGAAATAAAATACGGTGTATCATGTTAGGGTAACACAATATAGGCATCACCCTAGTCAGAGAACCCAATTTAGAAATCGACTAGATATTTTGCTTTTCTTACGATAAATCTAATTCGGTGCTTTGTTTAACCAAAACAGAGAACCGGACACACCGACACGTAGTACCCATCCAGACAAGTCCACTACAACCAATACCACCAGAAACAGGCAAGTGATACTTGCTAGTAATTATTTAGGCCGTGTTTTAGGCCAATTTGTAAGATTGTGTAAAAGAGACTAGGCGGTGAAATGATAGTCGCCTAGACGCCCTATTTGATCTAGTTTGACAACGAAACTAGATCCGACACTTTACCTGTTTTCATTCATGCTGCCATGCCATGTTTAAATTTCAATTAATGGTACGCAATTTATCTGCTCATTGACATGTCATGTCATGCATCATATGTTCTTCATGATTGAGTAGCACACGCTACAAATGTTATTACTAGTGAGGCTAGGTGCACCCCTACGCCAAATGAAAAACACTTCCTGGCTCGTGATCCAGAAGCGAGCACAGTGTTGTTGGGAAACCAACGCTCGATACACGTGGAGGGGTAGGGTTAAGCGACCACTCAGCGTAGAAGTGTGCCCGTACAGCCACTTCAGCTGTAAGGCGTAAACTCTGTGCACAATGTGAAAAGTTAATGTTTCGTGAAAATCGTGAAATAGGGTTTTTCGTAGTTTCTGCTACGACGTGCATGCATCATGTCATTTAAACTATTGCACTCTTTAAATGTCATTTCATATTGTTTAGAACAGATAGTCGTTTTCTATATTTGTATCCTTGCACAAAAGTTCTCCGCTTCCCTTGGGAGACTTTTGCTGACATGTGCCATTTTCTCTTTGGGTGTCACATGTCAGACTTTGAGACGGAGCAGGTAGCAGAGGACGAGCAGTTCGTTGACGCTGAGTTTGAGGTTCCTGCTGAGACCGAGTTCGAGGACACCGGTGACCAGTCCTAGTCTCACCTAGAGACTTCTTTTAGTTGTTGCTGCTTTAGTAGTTGCTGTTAGGTTTCGGTGTGTAACACCTATATATCTCTATGTTATGTTTTGGCCATGCTTTAGGCCTATTGTTCAGACTTGTACTTTTGTGACTATTCCGTGATGTTGTAATATTTGTTGGACGTTGTTGGTGGATACTTTTTATCTGCTTTATTATTATTGTTGTTTCGTCGCAATGCAAGGACCTACACTTTTCGAAATTTTTTACAGACGCTTATCAGACTGCAGCTTCACAGCTCCACGTCTGAGCGGACCTCCTCACGTCTCGCCTTCCATATTAGGGAAGCGGGGCGTGACACGCTACCCGATCTTCCTCCGCCGTGTTCGGAGAGGTTTAACTCCGTGGCCACCCCCGGCGGCAAGTCCAGCCTCTTCACCCCATTAATCACCTGTTAAATTGCCAACCTAAACCCTCTTGTCGACAGAACCACCGTGCCCTTGGTTTCCCTCAATACAAATTCATTGTGTGCGAGTTCCACCTCGTAACAATTGGCGCCGTCTGTGGGAACGAAGGGTCACACCCATGTTAGACTCCATGCCGATCATTCGGAACCCTGACCATGGCAAGGATCCCGTGGGTCAGGAGCCGCTCTCTCTACTAATCACCCCGGCGCCCGACCCCCCTCCGGGGATGGGCACCGAGACAGACCATACTTCAGCCCGCGCAGTCCTGAAGAGCTTCGAGGCCGTTACTCAGGCAAGGGAAGGCTACCCGACGACGGGGGCGGAGCCACAGCCCGGCCCCTCGGAGCCCCAGAACGTGAGATGGAATCTCCACCCTCAGTTCGAGGAGGAAGGGGAAGACATGGGGCTCGCCAAGGAGGTTGCGGCCCAGCAGAAGCTTCTGGAAGAGGAAATAGAGGTCGCGCGGCTATGGAGGCGTCGGGAGGAGGCGGCCGCCGCGCAAAGGCGTTTGGACGAAGCGGCCGAGACCACCCGGAGGGCCTACCAGGACGAAGAAACCGCCTGCCACCAGCTCCGCTTCATCATCGCGGAGCGCGAGAGGCTAAGGAGGGAGAACGAAAGCCACCGGCAAAATCCTGGAGGTGACGGTGACGGGACGGCGGCTCGGGGACGGGCGGGGCCCGTTGTCGGCCAGGTCCCCACCGGGAGGAGGCTGCCCGCCTCACCTACATCACCACTCCGATCGCCTGCGCGAGGAAGCCGTTTGTCGACAACTACGCTTCCTCACCGCCGAGCGCGAAAGGCTTCTGCGGGAGAATCAGGAGCGGATGGAGGCCCGAGGGGAGCCGACCGGGAGGCGATGGCCCTGGGAGAACCGTAGCCCGCAACCCGTCGAATCCTCGACCCGGGGAAGGAGCCCCGCCAGGCGACCTTCAGGCTACTCCCCGGGGCCGGAGGACCGTCGACGGCCGAGGCGCGACCGAAGCCAGACCCCCAAGTGGCGAAGAGGGGATACGCCCGATCGACCTACCTACCCGGAGGAGCCCACGCCGCTTGCACGATGGATCACATCTGCCCCGAGGCCCATAAAGTTCAAACCCCCCCCACTTGGCCACGTACAGCGGGAGAGGCGACCCCCTCACGCACGTGCAGCAGTACCGGGGGGCAATGGAGGCGCATGATGTGGATGAGGCGTTCCTATACCGGCATTTCTCCCAAAGCCTGAGGGACACCGCGTTGGACTGGTACTTCGGCCTACCCACGAGATCCATTGGGAACTTTGGCGAGCTATCCCACAAGTTCTGCCAAGAGTTTCGGGCCGGGCGGACGAAGAAGAAACCCTTAGACTATCTCAGCACGATAGTCCAAGGAGAAGGGGAGACAACGGGCAGATACCTCCATCGCTTTCAGGATGAGAGACAGGCGGTGGTGACGTGCGGCGACGAGGTGCTTATGCTGGCCTTCAAGACGGGGTTGCGGACTCGGAGCCTCCACAAATCCCTGCTCCGAGATCCGCCGACCGACTATGAGGCGTTGGTTGCTATGGCGGAGAGGCATGCGTTGGCCGAAGAGACTCTCGGCACAAAGGCCCTATTTCCCCTGACGAAGCCGCTCCAAGGCGAGCACCGGTCTCACCCCCAGCCGAGGCAAGAAGAAGGGCACCGAGGTCGCGTCCAGTTGACCCAACCAAGGCGCGAACCGGTGTTGCAACGCCCGCAAGACCGCCCTGGCCCGGCGCGCGAGTTCGCCCCGGCCCAAGGCGCCACCCGAGCCCTCCCAAGACAGGAAGGCCCCCTGCGGGCGCACTACACGCGGCTCAACGCCCCCATGTTGGAGGTTCTGGCCGCGACGACGAGGGCCGGATTATTGCCGGAGCCTCCCCGGGGGATGAGGACGGATCCGGCGAAGCGGGATCTCCGGAGGTATTGCCGATATCACCGTGACCACGGTCACGATACCGACCGTTGTTACACTCTTAAGAGAGAGATCGAGCGGCTGATCCAGGCGGGCCACTTGGGAAACTTCGTGGCGGACAGGCGGGCAGCAGAAGGAGAGAGAGCCCCCCGGAGGGGCAGGGGCCAAAACCGCCAGCGGACCGCGATCGGGGGGAGCCACGCCCCCCCGGGGCGATCATGCGCATTGAGATGATAAGCGGGGGGCCGTCCCCAGTGGGGACGTCGCCCACGATCTCGGGGGCCGATGCCCGACAGGTGATGGTGGCGGGCGCCAGCCGCCGGCCGAAGCGGAGAAGGACACACCGACCCCCTATCACCTTTACCGAGGGAGACCGGCAGGAGGTGGGGAGCCAGAGCGATGACGCCCTCGTCATCGAGGCTCGGATCGGGGCGGTTGTCGTCGACCGGCTCCTGATTGACACCGATAGCTCCTGCGACATCCTGTTCCTGTCAACGGTCGAGAGAATGGGGTGGGGGCATGCAGACCTAGAGCCCTGCGCGGGCCCCATTGTCGGCTTCACCGGCCATATGATCCCCATAATGGGGACGATCACCCTGCCGATGACTCTGGGGGAGGAACCAAGGGTCGTCACCAGGGGGACACGTTTTGTCATCGTCGACGTCGCATCGGCGTATAACGGAATCATAGGGCGTCCATACATGATGGCCATCGAGGCGCTCCCCAGCCTGCTACACCAGATGATGAAGTTTCGGACCCCACAGGGGGTGGGACTGGTGCGAGGAGACCCGGAGGTGCCTGGGGGCCGCGACAGAAGGCCAGCCCGAGGCAGGCCCTGACGGTTCTCATCCCTGACGAAAGGGAGGACTTCTGCGACCAGCGGCCGACCCCGGCCGAGGAGGTCGAGGAGGTTCCCGTAGCCGCGGATGAAGAGAGAACCGTCTCCATCGGGACAAAACTCCCGGCCGCCCTGAGGGCGACCCTCGTCGCCTTGCTCCGGGAAAATGCGGATATATTCGCATGGTCACCCGCCGACATGCCGGGGGTTGACCCGACGGTGATCTCCCACCGGTTGAATGCGGACCCAGAAGCCCGACCGGTCCGACAGAAGAAGAGAAGTGCAGGGGGCGAAAAGAAGAGGGCGGCCGAGGAAGAAGTAGAGCGGCTCCTCGAAGCCAAGTTTGTCCAGCCGGTGGATTACCCGGACTGGCTCGCCAATGTCGTTTTGGTGAAGAAGCCCAGTGGAAAGTGGCGCATGTGCGTCGACTTCACCGACCTCAACAAGGTATGCCCAAAGGACAGCTTCCCCCTACCCCGGATCGACCGCTTGGTGGACCAGGCATCCGGCTACGAGTTGTTAAGCTTTATGGACGCCTTCTCGGGGTACAACCAGATACCGATGGCGGAGGAGGACGAGGAAAAGACGTCTTTTGTCACCGACAAGGGCACCTTCTGTTACACCAAGATGCCCTTTGGACTGAAGAACGCCGGGGCGACCTATCAGTGGATGGTAGACCGAATATTCGGCCCTCAGGTGGGGCGAAACCTGGAGGTCTACATCGACGACATGCTGGTAAAGAGTAGGAGGGCCCCAAACCACCACGCCGACTTACAGGAAACTTTCCAAAGGGTCCGCCGATACAACCTAAGACTAAACCCCGTGAAGTGTATCTTCGGCGTGCAGTCGGGAAAATTCCTGGGCTTCATGATAACGAAGCAGGGGATCGAGGTGAACCCCGACAAGGTGACGGCCCTCATCAGTATGGCGGAGCCCCGGACGATCCAGGACTTGCAGCGACTGAACGGCCGGATCGCTGCTCTGAGGCGATTCCTGTCAAAATCTGCGGAGAAGTCGCTCCCCTTCTTCATGGTCTTGCGCACAGCCTTTGGCGAAGCTAAGGACAAGAGGAAGGTGATCCCGTGGGACGACGACTGTGCGTAGGCGTTCGCGGAGCTGAGGGCTTACCTACAGAGCCCACCGCTCCTCGCACGGCCGGAAGAAGGCGAACCCCTAGGGTTGTACTTGGCAACCAACGAGGAGAACGTTAACTCCGTCCTAATCAAGGAGGAAGGGGGGTGCAGCGCCCTGTTTACTACGCCAGCCGGATCCTCCGGGAGGCGGAGACTCGTTACAGTCCCATCGAGAGAGCCGCCTACTGCCTAGTCACCACAGCCCGAAAGCTCCGACCATACTTCCAGGCCCATCCCATAGCCGTCCACACCGACATGCCCCTCGAGAAAAACCTGAAGAGACTGGAGCGGTCAGGGAGGATGCTCAACTGGAGTGTCGAGCTCAGTGAGTTCGACATAACATACAAGGCCTGGACGGTGATCCAGGGCCAGACGCTGGCCGACTTCGTGGTGGAATGCACTGCAGGGGGCACACCGGGGAACCAGCCAGAGCTCCCATCGGCGACCGCGTCCCCGCGGGGGACCGGGGTGGGTGAACCCTCAGAGCCCTCCCAGATGGACGTGGATGAATTGTGGACCATCCACGTCGACGGCTCCACGACGGGATCCGGGACAGGGGCAGGTATCGTCATTCAGACCCCTGACGGATGCTCGTTGGAATACGACCTACGCTTCAACTTCCCGACAACTAACAATGTCGCGGAGTACGAGGCCACTGTTAACAGGTTGAAACTCGCTAAGGCGATGGGGGCGACGAACGTGTTGCTCCTAAGTGACTCACGGCTCGTCATCCAACAGATCCTAGGGAGCTTCGAGGCTCGAGAAGAAACAATGAAACATTACCTTAGGCGCATCCAGATCGAACTCCGCAAGTTCAAGAAGGCGGACGTCCAGCACCTGCCCCGCTCCAACAACCTCCGGGCGGACGCCCTGTCTAAGCTGGCTTCCTCCTCCACGGCCGAGATCGGGAAGGCCATCTACGTCGAAAGCCTATTGACCCCAACCATTGACGAAGGAGAACTGATGTGTACGGGCACGGTGACGACATGGATGACCCCATTATGAAGTACTTGGAGACAGGGGAACTGCCCGAGGAGCGGATGCTGGCTAAACAGGTGGAGAGGCGGGCCCTGTCATTCGTACTCCTCGACGGAGTGATGTACCGCCGCCGCCGCGCCAATTTCGACGTCCTGCCCTATCTGAAATGCTTGGGCCCGGAGCAGGCTGAGCAAGTCATCCGCGAAGTGCACGAAGGCTTCTGCGGAAACCACCATGGTGGTCGCACCATCGCCCACAAAATAATGCGCCAGGGGTACTATTGGCCGACAATGATCCGGGACGCGGTACAGTACGTCAAGAGGTGCGAGGCGTGCCAGAAATTCTGTCGACGGACGACTGCACCTCCGACCAACCTGATGCCCATCGTGAGCCCGATCCCCATCGCCAAATGGGGACTCGACATCCTTGGGCCTTTCCCAAAGGCCTCCGGAGGAAGGAAATATCTAGTCGTCGCCGTGGACTACTTCACGAAGTGGGTGGAAGCGGAGCCGCTAGCACGTATCACGTGGACAGACATGAAGGGCTTTATCTGGCAATCCGTTATATGTCGCTTCGGGATTCTCCGCTCAATAGTCACAGATAACGGAAAGCAGTTCGATTGCGAAGGCTTCCGTGACTTCTGCTCGGGCTGGGGGATCAAACTCCAGTTCGCGTCAGTCGCCCACCCACAGTGCAACGGAATGGCGGAGGCCGCGAATAAATGCATCTTGAACCCAATGAAGAAAAAGGTGGACGACGCCATGGGGGCATGGGTCGACGAGCTGCCGGGAATCCTATGGTCCTATCGTACCATCCACAAGGCCTCGACAGGAGAAAGCCCATTCATGCTAGCATACGGATCGGAGGCGGTCGTTTCCGTGGATATTAGCGAAGAGACACTCCGACTAAAGCTCTTCGACGAAGAGATCAATGGGGAGGGACTCGGCCTCAGTATTGAACTGATAGACGAGGTAAGAGACCGGGCCCTGACGAGCCTCGTCAAACACAGCCAGAGGATGGCGCGATACTATGACTCCCGGGTGAAGCCGCGGAATTTCAGGATCGGCGACCTGGTCCTCAGAGACGCCACCTTCCGCCCCGAGACCGCCCAGCGGGGAAAGCTGGCCGCCAAATGGGAAGGGCCCTACAAGGTCGTCGATATTGTCGGACCAGCCACGTACATCTTGGCAACCCCCGAAGGGAACGAGCTGGCCCACCGTTGGAACGCAAAGCATCTGCTAAAATTCTACCAATAGTTGTGAGTTTTTCTTTTTCATACATACGAAATACACATCTATCCGCTTTCCCCAACATTGTTGTTCCTACATAAGTTTTGCAGCGCAAACCTCCGAACCTCTGGGGCATGGCCAACCCTAGCCACCCAAACCAGAGAAGGGCACGGGCCGGGCTACGCGCCCGCTCCCCCCCGCAAGACCTCTGGGGCAGGGCCAACCCTAGCCACCCAAACCAGAGAAGGGCACGGGCCGGGCTACGTGCCCGCTCCCCCCCTCAAGACCTCTGGGGCAGGGCCAACCCTAGCCACCCAAACCAGAGAAGGGCACGGGCCGGGCTACGCGCCCGCTCCCCCCTCAAGACCTCTGGGGCAGGGCCAACCCTAGCCACCCAAACCAGAGAAGGGCACGGGCCGGGCTACGCGCCCGCTCCCCCCCTCAAGACCTCTGGGGCAGGGCCAACCCTAGCCACGTATCAGCGAGTATCGAATGAGATTAAGGATCTGCGAGTATTGTTTGAGTGTACTTGCACAAAGGTATGACCTTTATGGTTTTATTATTTAGTGATATAATTCCTAGATTAGCAGTAGATCCTTGGTTTGATTGCCAGTTAGAAAATTTTAAATTTTCCGTCTTCTGTTGCATGATCTACATAGTTTAGATTACTAGTATCGTAACCTTACAGTGATATTAGAACCTCGCTGCTATCTAGGTTTTTATGCGGATTTAAACCTGTTAGAACTTTAAAAATTGAATTTTTATCAACAGAACATCGTACTTGCATAAATCACCTGTTACAACGATTAGTCGTCGACTAGTAGTCAACTACTAGTCAATTACTACTCAACTAGTCGACTATGTCGTAAAGGCTAGGCAACTAATCCACTTATAGACGATTTGCGTAACATGTAGATTGTGGATTAGTCGTCTAGCATATGATGACTAGTCGACTAATCCAACAACATGCATTGTTTTTGATGATTTAAATCTCTAATTTTAAATAGAAGATTATTCATGATGTGTTGTATGATAACATGGATTAAATTGTTTAATCATGATTAATCTTCAGTGATAATGTTTTTACAAGGTTTTAAAATTGTTTTAAAGTTCTTTTAAAATAATTTCATGATAGGATCATGTAGATGCTTGCTATAATATGATTATATGCTAAATAACTATGAAGATCCTGCTACCGATTTGCCGTAAGTAATCTTACCTAACAGTGTAGGACGTTGCCCTGTGATCCAAGTAATTATTTTGTGATTTTATTTATATAATCTTTCCTAACCCTCTAGTATGACCCAGTTTTAGAACTGGTCTCCCTAATTAGTCAACTAACAACAGGTGTCACATCAATCTCAGGAATATGCATAAATTAAAGACAGAACGTAAGTGCTGAAAGTAAACAACAAAAAGCAGAACTGAAGTGAAATCACTGATTAAATTAAGTAAAATTAATCATTGTTCTGATTTGGAACCCTGGTATACCGTAGGATGTTAAAGAAGCGGACTTCACCCAGGGTGGGTGAAAAAGTGGTACCACTCCAGCAACACGAGCACTGGAGGGGCCTCTCGTAACTCCGTACCCGAATAGGATAAGGTACCGGAGTGAGACTCATCTCAGTTTTTCTTGGGACAAACGAAGAAAACCATCATTTACCGACATGGTGCGACACGCACACCAGCGGCCTCTCTAGCCCTCTCAAACTCCCCTTCCGGGGGCGACACATCGGGCAAGATATACTGCTACTGTCCGCTCCTTAACCCCTAAAATTTACCCGTGTTTCACCAAACCCACATCTAGAGTCTCACCCATTGCAAGAATGAACCGAGTCCTCCGATGTCAAACTCTCTGCTCACTCTCAATTTTTCTTTTATTAAAACATTTCTTTATTTGACAACGAATCAACTAGCGATCTATACTACCGCTTTCATTTCGTACTTACACAATTTTTTCATCATCATAATTTTTCTACATGAATCATAACATATGAAACATGCTCATAAAGACATATCTCATGAGCATAATTTTGAGGGTACAATTAACATGATCAAATTCAACTTAAAGCAAAGTGCAACATAACAATTTCCAAGCCAAAATTAACACATGAATCTGTCTAAACTGTCACAACAGAAAGAATGCTACTTCAGACCTATCTACAGTCATGTTTAGCTTCAGTTCCCCTTCAAAGTTGTAGATAATTTTCTGCAGTTTTCCGTAGTGTCTTAGATTGTATTTTTCTGATTTTTCTACTATTTTCTACGATTTTTCTAAGTTGCTGTCCTGTGCTAAGAAAAATTCCAGCAACGAATTTTCTGACCAAAATTAGCTTCTAACATGGTTGGATGCCTCCATTATTATAACTACACTAACATGATAATAAAGGTTACAACATAACATAATCTTACTAATTTTGAGTATAAAACATAATGAAAATAAACATACATACATTATTACTTAAAGTACAACATGCTACTAAATTTAAGTAACCTACATGAAAGAAAATTTACTAAAGCACGAATCTTAATGTGACTTATAAAACATGATCTCTACACTAAAATTTTTTCATACAACATGCTAACATAAAATGAATCTCTTGTCCTAAAACTAATTCCAACTAAAAGGGTTAGAAATTCTACCTCCAAAAGTCCTCCAAAATTTTCTTTGGCCCTTCTTATTTCCTTGATGAACTTGGGCCTTCTCCAAAATCCTTCCTTCAAGCTCCTACTAGCCTTCAAAAAGTTGGATTTGTGGAGTAATTTTGAGGGGAATTTTGGTGTTAGAATGATGAGGAAGAAGGGGGTGTTCTTGGTGGTGAAGTGGGTGGTGCTTGGGGTGGTGATGGGAGGAGGGAGATGACGCAAATGGATGAAAGGGGGCAAAATTTTTTTTGGCCTGGTTGGAAATGAGAGAGAGTGAGGTGTTTTCTTGATTTTTTTGTTTATTTTGGATTTTTGGTTTTCTCCCAAAAATCCTCATCCACACATTAGTCAAAGGGGTAAGCCATGTGTTATCTTTTTACCATGCAAAATGACACATAACTAGCTAATTTGTCATGGTTACAAATTTTAGAATTTGTATCTTGTAAAAATAAAAATACATGTTGAAATACCATATACACCTTAAATACAAGTATTTCATCTTAATACTCTTATTTACTAATATCAATGATGAGTTAAAAATCTTTTAAAAACAATTCCAACACCAAATAATTAAAAGAAAAATACAAGCATACTCCCAAAAATTATACGCACGCATTTACGCCAAAATACGTATCAATATGCGTACATGAAAATTGGGGTCATTACAGCATTATTTGTTGGTTAGGAATTTAATTTGGTGAAATTATCATTTTAAATTGTATAAACACTATTCAACTCCCCTTCTGGTGTTTTTCTTATAGCCATGGACCTTACAATTGGTATCAGAGCATTGGTTTATAGCTATGGCATCCAACAACAACAACGTTCCTCCACCGACTTCGTATAACAATCACGACTGTGATGGTGCGTCTACCGTCTTCGAAGGACAATCAACGGTTCGTCCTCCGTGTTTCAATGACACGAATTTTGGCTATTGGAAACGTCGGATGGAGACGTTCCTGAGGAGTGCTTCTCTTTGGAGAACCCTCCATAAGGAATATATTGAACCCTCCGAAGAGGATTTTGACAAATGGACGCCCTCCGAGAAGTCCACCGAAGTGAGCAATGCCAAGGCTATGAACGCTCTTCATTGTGCGTTGGATCTGAATGAGTTCAACAAGATATGCACATGTAAGAGTGCATATCAAATTTGGAACCATCTAGTCGTTACCCACGAGGGAACGAATAAGGTAGAATTGTCTAAACTATATGTTGATGTACAAAATTTCGATATGTTTCATTTGCAGGATAATGAGAGCATTGCAACGATGTACGGACGTTTCATCGACATCACCAATGAACTCAAAGCTCTTGGACAAGTCTACACCCAACAAGAGAATGTGAGAAAGATAATAATGAGAATGACCTCCAAATGGGAAAGAAGAGCAATCGCCATGAGGAGGTCAACGACATGAAGAACTACACCGTGGTAAATCTCATCGGTACTCTCATGTCTTACGAAATAAGAAGGGAGAACCGATTGAATATTCGAGCTATGATGAACCCAACGGAGGCCAAGAAGAAAGCGTTAGCATTCAAGGCTCCTTCTTCATCCTCCGATAGTGAAGAATCAGTTAACGAGATGGAATTTGAGGAAATGGCACAAATGGCGAAGAAGTTCCAACGCTTCTTTCGCAAAGGTAAATTTCCTTCCAATAATAAATTTGATTCCACTGATAATACTTCATCTCTTTATTTTAAGGGTAACAAGACGGGGCACATCAAGAAGGATTGCCCAATGCTTCGAAACAAAGAGAAGTGGAAAGCTCCAAAGCACCACAAGTCTGACAAATACAAGAAGGTAAGAAGAAAGGACTTGTCGGTACGTTCGATGATTCAAGCAGAGATTCCTCAAGCGAATCCGAGTATGAGAAGGGTGAGAGTGCCCATATGTGTTTCATTGCCCGAGAAGATCCACTCTCTGATGAGAGTGATAGCGACATCGATGAACCCGAGGTAACAATGGATGAACTTCGTATTTCTAACAAAGAATTATTTTCTAAGTATCAATCTCTTATGCTTAGATATACTAATTTAAAGAAATCAAATATTAGCAAACCATCCATGCCAAGCATTATCAACAATGACACCATTGTTGATACACTTACACTTGAGAAAGCCACTTTGGTTTCTCAACATGACATCTTGAGAAATGAGGGGAATTCCCTCAAATCTCAACTAGATCAAATGTATCTTAAGGATAGGATTAATCTAGCTTCACAAAACATACAATTGGGTATTGAGAATGATTCTCTTAAAACCCAAGTGCACGAGCTCAAAGCACGGGTGTTCACCTTGGATACCAATATTTCTTCTCTTAAGGAGAAATATGAGCTCATGTCCTCCCGAGTTATGAGATTTAATAAAGGAACATGACAATTAGATGAATTGCTTGTAAACCAATTTCCAGCCACACATCATGTTGGACTTGGTTATGTGGAAGCAAATGCATCCAACTCTCGCACCTCCTATAGTGGTGTTATAATAGATTTTGTGAGGCCATCCTCCGGTACATTCACAAGTGGTGTCAAAAACACTATTGGTAGCAAACCTATCAAGAAGGCCACCACTTCACAATCTCTTCCTTTTGGCAAGAAACCCACTAAGGGTGGAAACCAAAAGAGAGGTCATGCTTATATGTACATCAACCTTCATCCACGTAGGAAATCTCCGACTTCACAAGTGGACATTAATGCCACTTTTTATGCTCCACACCCACGTACACGTGTAAACCCACACATGAGAAATACTCATGCACGTGCCCCTACACGCTCATATGCTCATACGCATCATTCTTCCTTGTATGCACATTGATTGCACTCGAGGGCGTGCACGATCCAAGTAGGATGCACATGCCCTCCTCCCAAGAGAAGCAGTGTCAAATGCAAAATAAACCCGTGAGTACAGGGTCGAATCCACAGAGACAATTCGTTTCACAATCACAATCTCAATTGGTTAAGGAATGCTAAAGGTGTTGGTATAACCAACTAAACTAGCAAGTGTGGTGAGTGGAAGTGTGGTGGTAACACGGTCGAGCCAACCCCAAGGTATGTAGAGTGGAGACCAAAGTGTGGAGCTAGTCAAGTAAGGAAGAGTGTGTGGAATGGGGTGTCTTAGAGTTGTGAGTTGATTAGCAATAGGTTCATCCCAAATGAATCAACCCTCGCATCCATTTCAAGGTATACGGGGTTGTGCACATAGGTAATGCCCTTAAGGCACACCGTCGTTCTACAGCCCCACCAAGGGTAATGCACGATTCATTGATGTGTTGATTAGTGGGTTGGAATCCCTAACAATAGCTCGTGAATCGATCCTTGCATCAGTGTCAATAGGATGCACGGATCGTGCATGTAGATGTGACCCTTAGGGTTTATAACCGTTCTACGGTCCCACAAAGAGTAGCATACGATTCAATGAAATCTAGGGCACAACCCATCAATCAACACTACTAGCATCTATTTCAAGGCATGCTAGGTCTATTAAATGCAAGAGATGAGCAATTACTAATCAACCACACAACCCTAGATAATCCCAATCCACACACAAATGGCTCTAGGCCTTCATAATGAAAGAAACTTGATAATCATTTAAGAAAAGCATATAAACATTCATTAAAAGCCAGAAATCAAACAACTATCAAATGGGTCTCACTCTCATTCAACAATCATTCAATAATATTCATTACAAAACAATAAAGCTCAAATGGTACAAGAAAAAAGGGAAGAGATCACCAGGAAGCCCTGGAAACCCAAGCTCTCCCCTTCCTTGAAGCTCCTCCAAGCTCTCCTAGCCTCCAATGGCCTCCAACCCTAGCCCTAGCCTTTGGGGAAGAAGATGGGGGTCTAAACCCCCCAATGGAACAGCAAACAGGCCAAATGATCCCCATTACATCAGAGTTTAGGGGTTTTAAACCCCTAAGGGATTGCATCCTAACCCTCGAAAGAAGCATCCAAGGGCCCATAGTGAATAGGAAGAAATTGGGTTAAGCAAACGCCATTTCTCAGGATCCGACAGAAAATACCCGCGACAGGCGACTGTCGAACAACTGTCAGTCGCCTTCGCTGGTCAGGCAGGCGACTGCTGTAAATGACACAGTCGACTGTAAATGACACAGGGGCCTGGATTTTGTGCTTCAGTCACCTGCTGCAACAATGGCCAAATCGACAGTAAGTTGGATTTCTTTCGCCCTTCAGGAGGAGATAAAACAGTCGACTGTTGTTGAGAGAACAGGCGACTGCACAGTTGTACAGTCGACTGTCAATCCTTCTGTATGCGACTGTGTTGCACTCTAGTTCGCTCCAAGTGGGGTTTCGAGCTAACAAGCGACTGCTGTTGTAATGACAATCGACTGTCGTTGTAAGGACAGTCGACTGTCCTGGCTCCAGATTCACTTCTCCAATTACTTGATTTTTGTCCCCTTCGGGACTTCTGAAAAATCCAGAAAAATATGTAAAAATAAAATTCATGTTTATAAAGCTTTGGAGAGTGAAATTATGCTGAAATAAAATCATATGCTCAAAAGATGATGAATTAATGCAAATATAGTTAAGGAAGCATGATTCAATGAGTTATATGCACAAGATGGGGGTAGTTAGGGGTATAAATATACACTTTTCACTGCGAATCACACATCCACCTCATGTTTGCATGCTCCATATGTTTCATATAACATGCATGTTCCTAAGTTTGCATACAACCCATATATGTCCAATGCTTATCCACCACCATCTTCATATGCTAGAACTCATGTTCCTAGAAAGCATGTACCACATAGAAATCAATCAATTGTGCATGCAACTAGGAAAAGGACACCTAAAACATACACAATTTGGGGTCCTAAGAACACTAGCATGAATGATAGGAATGCTTATGTTGATTCTAATTTTAATGATGTAATAAATAGTGGTAATTATGTTGGGAAGCGAAAGTCCACTTGGACTTGGCTTCCCAAGGCCTAATCCCCTTGGACCCAACAAAAATTAGGTACCATGAGCTTATTGTATATTATGTAGGTACCCAAGAAAAAGAAAGAGAGCAATAAAAGTCATATTGGCTCTAAAAAGAAATGATGGATACTCGATGTTGTTTGCTCCAAACACATGACGGGAGATCCATCATTGCTCTCCGAAGTGATTAGCATCAAGGATGGTGCAACGGTCACTTTTGGAGGTAATCAAAAGGGAACCATCATTGGGGTAGGCAAAGTCAGTAATCCTTCCAAACCACTTATTACAAATATTTATTTAGTTAGTGGTTTATGTCATAACCTTATCTCCATTAGTCAACTTTGTGAGAAGGGTTACAAGGTTAACTTTGGAGAGGGGATGTGTAAAATTATAAATTTTGATTCACATGTTTTATTTACCGGTATTAGGCGTAACAATATTTATTATTTGAACTTGCCTAAAACCATAGAACATTGCTTAGTTGCTAATACAAATGAACAACTATTATGGCATTGACGTTTTGGTCATGTTCATTTTAAGCACTTATATAAGTTAGCTAAGCAAGATCTAGTAAAAGGTTTTCCGAAAATTGTTTTAGTAATAAAAACTTTTGTAATTCTTCTCAAAGAGGTAAACTAAGTAAATCATCTTTCAAACTTAAAGAAGGCATAATTTCTAAGAGGCCCCTAGAATTACTTCATCTAGATTTATTTAGGCCAACTAGAACCGCCTCTTTAGGTAATGCTCACTATGGATTAGTTGTCGTTGACGACTTCTCTAGATTTACTTGTGTTTCATTTTTAACCAATAAGAATGAAGCTTTTGAAGAGTTTGCTATATTTGCAAAGAAGATTCAAAATTTCTTAGGATCCACCATTATCACTATTCGTAGTGATCATGGAGGAGAAGTTGAGAATGAGTCTTTCACAAAGTTTTGTGATGACAACGGGATTACTCACAATTTTTCTTTTCCTCGTGCACCACCACAAAATGGTGTTGTAGAGAGAGAATATGACCCTAATTGAGTGTGCACGTACCATGCTCCATGATAGTCATCTTGGACTACAATTTGGGGTGGAGGTGGTGCACACGGTATGTTATGTGCTTAATAGGATCCTAGTGAGACCCCAAACGAACAAAACTTGTTTTGAGTTATTTTATGACAAAAAACCACAAGTTAAATATTTTCGTATTTTTGGTTCAAAATGCTTTATAAAGAACACTTTTAGTAACCTATATAAATTTGAGCTAAGATCCGATGAAGGAATTTTTGTTGGATATTCCACACGTAGCAAAGCCCACCGGATATACAACAAAACCTCTTCAACGATTGAGGAATCACTACACGTACCATTTTATGAAGATTTTGACTTTCCTCATGTTGTTGATGATAGTGTAGATGTTTTATGTGATTCTCTAAGTAATGTTAAAATAAATGATTCTATTATTTGTAACGACCAGTAATTTCCAACAGTTCAATTTACGTATTTCTACATTATAAATGTTAGTCAAGAATTTTCTAACAAAACTGATTTCAAAAATTCTTATAAAAATATTTTAGAGCACTATACTTATCATATTGTATTTCAGCAATTTCAGATTTCCTCAAATGGCCAAAACATTTCTGTTAAAATTCATCTTCCAAAATTACCGTTTTGATTCGACGAATTTATTTTCTATTCAAACACTTTCAAAACATTATCAAACTCCTGCAGTAGCATCCTATGATCATTTAGGGTCTCCCACATTAATTTCATAATTTTCGGATATCATTTCAGTAGAGAACCCGCAAACCCGCTTTCCAAACGTTTTGGCCAAAAACTAGTATTCCCGTAGCCCAAATCCTGAAACGGACTTCGTATTCGCCATCCTCGCGACGATACGATCCCGTGGGTATGTTTTCGTAATTTTTCGGACACGTTTACTAGTAGGGACAAAATCGTAATTTCGTTTTTGTATTTTACAAAATACTTTCACTAATAGGGTTTTACTTTTTACTACTTACCTCTACCTAACCCAAGTACCCACGAGATTCATGCTCCCCCTAATTTTCTAACCTTAGTCCAAGCCCACACCTAACAGCATTAAACCCCTTTGACTAAGTATTAATTAGGTTAAAATTTTTAATTAATTTAATTATCTATAAATACCCTTAACCCAAGGCAACCCCCATGCAAACCCGCTCTCTCCCTGCATCTCTCTTCTCTCTCGCACCCTCTCTCTATCCCTCACTCTCCCTCTCTATCTCGCTCCGCCCTCCCCCGGTGGTTCTCCGCCGAAGGCCCACGTCCGCCGCCCCTCCGGCGGCCTTGACTGTCGCCTCGCACGTCGGCAACCACCCTCGAGCAGCACCAAGCCCCCTCCGACCCGTCGCCTCGCCTGAGCCCGCGCACCACCGCCCAACGGCCGACGCTGCTGCCCTCGAACGCCGCTGCTCCGCCTAACTCGATCGCTGGAGACGCCAGCCACCGCCGTCAGCGAACGCCGCCGGAGCTCCCGCCTCGCTCGTTCGCGTTCGCCTCCCGCTCCGGCGAAGTCCGTCCCGCCGCCGCCTCGACGCCTCGCCCCCGCCGCCGTATCCCCCAGACGCCGCCGTCGCCGAGGCCGCGGCCTCCTCCGCCGCCCCCGAGCACAAACCCCCCCCCCCCCCCCCCCCCCCCCCCCGTCGACGGATAACGCACGAAGCAGCGAAGGGTAATGGGCGATGGCAATCTCGTAAATTCGAAAGAATTTTCGAAATTCTGATTTTTATTAATTAATAATATGGTTTAAGGGTTATAAATCCATAACTATTTATACAGGGGCCAGAAAAATGTGCGGATAGCTCCAGAAAATCAGAAACGACATTTCGGATCCAATGGCGCTAGTCTCACTGCGATCAGACGCCTACTTATTCCGGAATGATTTTTTCGAACTTAAAGATTTAATAGGTATAATTCATTCTAAAATTCGTAACTCGCTGATTTTACGTACACTAATATTTGATAAAATTATATGTGATAATAGACTTCGAGACGGTCATTTTGACTGTTCACTCAAGTCATTCCGACTTGTATTGCTCCCGTAAGAAATTACGGAAGATACGCGTAACTTAAATAATCTGGATTTTTAAACTATTTTGAGTTTCTAAAAATTATAAAAATTACTATGGACTTCAGAAAAATATTTCTTCCTGCAGTAAAACTATTTTTATCCTATATAACCTACATAAAAATTTAGAATGCTTTTCGATACTGTTTCAACAGTTTTAAAAATCGAAACGACCAAGTTAAATGAATAAGAAAATGGTGTATTCTCTAACTAGTTGTTCTTGTGTTTGCAGGCATCGAATCTCGTGCATCCGCACTAGATCTAGTCCCGGCTCACTACCACCACCTCGAAGATTGTAAGTCACAGTAAATTCTAACTTTAGAAATCTAGATAGTGTACTTATTGGAAACACCGCATGCTCAAAGCATGGATCGGTACCTTAGTTATTGGACTTCAAACATTGTTCAGGACTGACATTCTCTCTTGAGGTTTCTGCCTTGACTTTTCAACAAGCAAAGATCCTTAGAGTATCGCTAACGCGTATGAACATAGGACTTGCCATCTAGTCTCGGAACAGTTATTGACCTGAACAGATTGACATGCTTGACAGAAAGATTGTAACTGGAAATGTGAGAACAGTAAATGACTCGTAAAACTGCAAAGAACGGTAACCTGCACAGACACTTGGGGTTTTGGGGTAACTTATAATTGCGGAAGTGCGGGAGCGACTAGTCCAGACTTTGTTGTCACCGTGCGGGTTCTAGCAACCCATAACAGTGCCGATGACAACCATCACAGATCACAGATCACAGATTATTGCACAGTACTCAGAGAATTGGTTCGCCCGGGTAGCACCCGCGGCAAGAGTTGGCCTCTTGGTTGCTCACTGTACTTCCCGTTATAAGTCACGAACTAGAATAGGCACAAGTACTCTCACTATTGCAATTGTCATTGCCAGCGTCATTGCTATCGTCATTACTAGTGGTACTTGCTCGGTCACCTTTACTTTACTTGTCACCCTTGCATGCTTGACTTGATGTACTTTACTTATCGCACTTGCATGCTTGTCTGTCCTTACTTTATCCATACTTTACTTTCAGCACTTTTTTTACCATAGCCTACTCCATATTTATGCACTCCTCTTTTTCTATTGCTAGAATTGTTGTGACTTACCTTCGGTTCCATTTATGGCACCGGCAGACGAAGATCTGATCGATCGAGGAGATTGCCCCAGAGTTCGTGGAGCCTACACTTGACCCTGAAGCTGCAGAGTTTTATTTACTTTACTGTTGGTGTGTGGGTGGTACTGTGTATTTACTTTTCCGCACTTCTTTTCAGAAAGCGTGCTGGTGATTGTTGTACTTTAATTTGGACTGTAATAACGTATGTACGCTGGTTTTGAGTATTGTGATGCATCTCTGAGTTGTGGCTATGCTGAATTCACTGGTAAACTGCGGAACCTGCAAATATCAAATAAGTAACGGGCCCCCGGGAGCGGGTCGTTACATTATTGAGACTAACAATACTAATGAGATTGTTGAAGATGTTCCAAGTGATGCAGGGATTTCCAAAGCTTACCCAACCATTCGTAACCACCACCATGACCAAATTATTGGAGATATTAGTGTGGATGTTTGAACGAGGTCAAGAAATTTGATGAATTCTCTCACGGTGTATTTGTTTCTACCATTGAGCCAAAGAACATCCAAGAAGCGTGTGAAGATATCTCTTGGATAGTTGCAATGGAAGAAGAGCTCATGCAATTTGAGGGAAAATGAAGTTTGGGAGCTCGTTCCTCTTCCAAGTGGGCACCAAGTGCTTGGGACCAAGTGGATTATCAAGAACAAGACCGATGAGAACGAGGTCATCACAAGGAATAAAGCAAGGTTGGTAGCTCAAGACTATCGGCAAGAAGAGTGTATTGATTTCGAAGAATTTTTTGCCCCCGTAGCTAAATTAGAAGCTTTTAGATTGCTTTTATCTTTTGAATACCATAAAAATTTTAAGTTATTTCAAATGGATGTTAAAAGTGCATTTTTAAATGGTTTTGTTAATGAAGAAGTTTATGTTTCTTAACCACCGGGTTTCATTCATGAAAAATTTTCAAACCATGTTTTCAAACTTAAGAAAGCGTTATATGGGTTGAGACAAGCTCCTAGATCTTGGTATGATCGACTCAAAACCTTTCTTTTGGATTTAGGTTTTCAAATGGGTGAAGTTGATTCAACTCTTTTCATTAAAGTTATGAAAATGACATCCCGTTAATTCAAGTTTATGTAGATGATATAATATTTGGTTCCACTAACTTTAATCTTTGCTAAGAATTTTCTAAGTTTATGAAGGATGGATTCGAAATGAGCCATATGGGTGAGCTCAACTACTTCCTTGGACTACAAATTCGCCAAATGAAGGATGAGACTTTCATACATCAAACAAAGTACACCGGGAGCTTATCAAGCGATTCGGGATGGAATCGTCTTCAAGCAAAAGGACTCCCATGAGTACAACAACCCATCTACACAAGGATGAGAACGGGAAAGATGTAGACGTTCGTCAATGTCGAGGTATGATTGGTAGCTTACTTTACTTAACCGCTAGTATGCCCGATTATGTTTTCTGTATGTCTTTGTGCAAGATATCAAGCTAGACCTAAAGAGTCACACTTGATTGCGGTTAAACAAATTTTTTGTTACCTCAATCATTCACTAGATTATGGGTTACTTTACCCTAAGTCCAGCACATATGAGTTAATCCCATATAGTGATGCCGACTTTGCCGGATGCAAATCCGATAGGAAGAGTACTAGTGGCACTTGCCATTTTCTAGGAAATTCCCTAGTTTCTTGGTTTTCCAAGAAACAGAACTCGGTATCATTGTCCACGACTGAAGCGAAATATATTGTCGCAGGTCTTGCATGTGCACAAGTTCTTTGGATGAGACACACACTTAAGGACTATGGTGTCAATTGTGATACTTGCCCTATCATGGTAGATAACCAAAGTGTAATTTGTCTTTCCAAGTATCTGGTACATCACTCCCGTACCAAACACATAGATGTGAGACACCACTTTATTAATGATCATGTAGCTAAGAAGGACATCGTCTTAGAATACATTGAAACCCAAAAACAAATCGCCGACATCTTCACTAAACATCTTAAAGAAGATTCATTTGTGAGGTTGCGTGGAGAATTAGGGATTATGGGTGAATCTGAATCAAGATTCTAAATAACTCGCCACGACGACGCCATGGCATGCCATGGCGGCAAGGCGCGACCCTCAAGCCCCGTTTATACCCATGTAGGATGTTTGAGGCGGCACACCGCCATGGCATGCCATGGCGTGTTGTGGCGCGCCACAAAAACGCAAGGCACGCCACAAAAAAATAAAAAAATGAGTCACAGGTCCGCATTAATAGGGCTAAGAGAACCCGACCCTGCATAATATGGTGTTTGTTTACTTGCTTGGCTGAAATGTGTCCATATGTTGGATCAATATTATTCCTTTCCTGTCTAATATTATTTCTTTCCTGGCTTTAGACATCACTTGTGAACAAAGTTTATTCAAGATGTTGAACAAAGACATGCAAAAATCAATGTTCCTTCAAGTATCAACAAATTTCGTCCAGATCCAATTATCCAAATAGCTTTAACAACCGTGTTAATCAATTGCTTTGATATTGATGACGTATTGAGGTCAGTGCTTTTTAGTTATATAAACAATTGTATTTTAATAAAGTAACACTTTAGTTAATTGTAAATATACATCTCAATATAGATGGAAGGATATGGATTTGGTAGGATTTGGAAACTAATCCATCTAAGTGGAGCATAGTCTATTGTCTACCTCTAGATATATTATATAATTTATACATACATTTGCCGCCTTAAACCACGCCTTGAAAAACGTTGTGACTCCGCCAAGGCTCCTAAGGCTTGAGGCTTGACCGTGCCGCCACGCCACGCCTCACGCCATTTATAACCTTGATGTGAATTGTAGGAGTTCATACTTTCATGTTATATCGTGCTTGAACTCATATCATCATTTTTACTTCTCTTGTTTTGATAAACTATATGTTTCTCATATATTTGTTTTAAGAGATGTATTTGAGATTTTGATGATTTCGATTGTTTGGATTTGTTGCGGGTCAGATCTGCACACAATGAAATTTGTTTGTAGTGGAAATCACGGGTACAATGTATACAGGTCAGATCCACACACACAATGAAATTTGTATTGATATGGGGAACCAAGGGCACGATGGTTACAAGTTTGGGGGGAAGACGAGGCTAATCACGATCTGAGGACGATTGAGAGTTGAGGATCTCAAGGTCGCCCGCCAGTCGGAGTAGGTCACCCTCTAGTTGATGAAGGTCACTCGCCAGTTGACGAAGGTCGTCGCAGGTCGCACGTCTGGTGGCAGCTGGGACGAACTTCCTGCAAGGTGAGCAACTCGTCAAAAAGGCTGGGCGGGCTGTCCGCCCAAAGACCCTCCGATGCTTAAGTCAGTATGTGACTTAAGTGGAGAACGTCAGACACGCATGGCGATCTTAAAGGCAGATCGACGTTGGCGTGGCGAATTTGTGTGGAAGGCGCGAATATGTGGAGGATATTCGGCCTTGAATGTAAGTAGATATGTTAGAGGTATTGACTCACGAACCAACCAGCCGCCTCCTCGTTGGAGGAGTGAAGGTATTTATAGGGCTGAGAGGCGGTTGCTTGCCATCCTGTTAGCTGTCAAATCAACCCAGTTGGCACTCGAGTGGTGAAGCGATAAGGTGGCGAGTGGTGTCAGAGATAGAGTAAAACTCGGGACGCACGGTCGACCCGATCTCGACCTGCGGTTTCTCGCACACAAGAGAAAACTCGAAGAGTGGGTTAGTCGAAACGTAGCGACACAGGTCGGAGATAGAATAAAACTTGGGGCGCACAGTCGACCTGATCTCGACCTATGGTTTCTCGCACACAAGAGAAAACTTGAAGAGTGGGTTAGTCGAAACGTAGCGACACAGGTCGGAGATAGAATAAAACCTGGGGTGCACAGTCGACCCGATCTCGACCTATGGATTCTCGCACATAAGAGAAAACTCGAAGAGTGTGTTAGTCAAAACATAACGACACGGGTCGGAGATAGAATAAAACCTGGGGTGCACAGTCGACCCGATCTCGACCGGTGGTTTCTCGCAAACAAGAGAAAACTCGAAGAGTGTGTTAGTCGAAACGTAACGACACAGGTCGGAGATAGAATAAAACATGGTTGGGTGGGGACACAGTCTGGAAACTTGCCCGGACCCATGGGTGACCTGCCGGGGGAGGGTGGCCTTCGCCCAGGACAACCTTCGTCTGAGGACGCCCTTTCGGGGGCGCAGCTCTGACGCCTGCCCTTGGTCTCGGACAGGGACAGGTCGAGTTACGCAGCCTGCCCTAAGCCCTGGGCGACCTTTCAGGGGTGTAGCTCAAAAGCCTGCTCCGGATCTTTGTTACGAGGTAGCTCGCTCTCTTCTCTGGTTTGGGTAGTGAGGCCCAACCTGCTACGGGTAGTCAGGCCGCCACCTACCCCAGAGGGCTTCCTGATTCCTGCACCCCCTGGGGTGTCCTATGCCCCTGGTGCCTTTCAGGGGTGCAACACAGGGCCTGCCCCAGATCTTTGATAGGGAGGGGTCGAGGTGCGTAGTTCGTCCCAAACCCTTGGAGACCCTTCGGGCACGCAACTCAGAAATCCGTCCCGAATCATTGCTTGCAGTAAGACAGCTCGCTTTTTGCGATTAGGCTAATCCTGATCTGGGGCTTTTTCTCACAAGGAAAGTTTGAAGTGGACGTGAGTCGAAACATAACGATGGGTGAGAGAGAATGCAGACCTGTATTTTCGCGTCCTAGGTCGTCTTGTGAGAGCTCGAGCCCTAGAGCACGTGGTTAGCCTACTCAGAGGAGCTTTGATTTTGGTGTTAGAGCTTTATGGAAGCGCTTGTTGAGCAGCATCTTCTTCACTAAGGTGCCTATGTTGAGCGTCCTCGATGTCTGCATCGAGCCGTCTTTGTGGAGCCGCTATCTCTTTGTTGGGCCCCTTTTGACCGGCAACGCCTCTTCTTCGATCTGGGGATGAAGGCTACGCCTCACGTTCTGGGGATAAGGGGGACGATGGAAGTTCCGGCTCCGCCTGTACCCCAATCATTCATCTTTTTGTAAGGACTTCAAATCCTTGGTGGATAGCACGGGCAGAGGCATGAATAGCCTCCGCCGTCCCCTCAAGGGGTACATCCGTTGGGGGAGTCTCTCCGAGAGGGCGTGGCTCGTTCTCCTGGGATGTTTGCCACGGTTAGGAAAGGGTTTGAACTGTATGGGATTAGACATGGGTGTGACCCTAAGTTCCCACAGACGGTGCCAGCTGTTGCGGGTCAGATCTGCACACAATGAAATTTGTATTGATGTGGGGGAACCAAGGGCACGATGGTTACAAGTTTAGGGAGAGACGAGGCTAATCACAATCTGAGGACGATTGGGAGATGAGCATCTCAAGGTCACCCATCACTCGGAGTAGGTCGCCCTCTAGTTGATGAAGGTCACTCGCCAATTGACGAAGGTTGCCACAGGTCGCATGCCCGTTGGCAGCTGGGACGAACTTCCTGCAAAGTGAGCAACTCGTCAGAAAGGCTGGGCGGGCTATCCACCCATAGCCCCTCCGATGCTTAAGTCAGTATGTGACTTAAGTGGAGAACGTCGAACACGCATGGTGATCTTAAAGGCAGATCGACGCTGGCGTGGCGGACTTGTGTGGAAGGCGTGAATATGTGGAGGATATTCGGCCTTGAATGTAAGTAGATATGTTAGAGGTATTGACTCACGAACCAACCAGCTAGCTCCTCGTTGGAGGAGAGGAGGTATTTATAGGGCTGAGAGGCGGTTGCTTGCCATCCTGTTAGCTGCCAAATCAAACCAGTTGGCACTCGAGTGGTGAAGCGATAAGGTGGCGCGCGGTGTCAGAGATATTTTCCGCATTGATGGTGTCAGATGGTGTCAGGTGCATCATGCTATCAGAGTCGTAAATGTCAGGCGCACTTTCAACAGGCTCTCAGGCAGTGAAGCGGCTTGGTATGCTTTTGTCAAACTTTGTCTGTAGTGAGACTGGAAGTGATATTTGTGGCGTGTCGTCTTCCTCCTTGGTCGAACTGCTAGGTGAGCTGCATCTAGGGCGAGCTGCTCTGGGGCAAGCTAGCATAGAACGGGTGCGATCAGGCGGAGGGCTCTTCTCTTTGGTTTGGTGGGCAAGCTTGCCAGTCTGTAGGGAGCGCACTGCTTTGAGTCTCGATGAGCTTTCCTTAGCCTTGGCGAACTGGCCCTCATTTATGAGGAGTGTTGATGGGTTTCATTCAAGTGGGCCTTTATCAATTAGGCCGGCCTTTAGGGCTTAACAATTTCCCCCAACATTTGGTGTGGACGATCTTCGGTCAGAGGAGACACTGAATGTTGAGTAGACATGTTAGCAAATTTTTAGAGAGTCTCTTCGTACCTTTTGTTTGGTAGCGAGCTTCGCAAGCCTGGGCGACCTATCGAGGGCTTAGCTCGTAAGCCTGCCCCAGAATCTGAGGAAGGGGAAGGGGCGAACCTAGCATGGCCTTAGACCTTTGGAGCCTACCAATGGTGCAGCTTGTAAGCCTGCCCTGGTGTTTGAGCGTGGCGAGGTAGCCCATCCCTAGTGATCATGTCGACCTTGATCTAGGGTTCCTCATATCACATAAACACAAAAAGTGCGTAAGTTGAAACATATTGACATATGTCGGAGATAGAGTGAAGACCTGTCTGGGTGGGGGCGCAGTCCAGAAACCTGCCACGGACCCATGGGCAACCTGTCGACAACACAGCTCGAAAGCCTGCCGCGGACATCCTTAGGGTGGGGGACGCCTCGGAGGCAATCCCCAAACCCTCAGGGCTCTTGACGACCTATCAGGGGCACAGCTCGTAAGCCTGCCCCGGACTTCCTTCGGGTGGGGGACGCTCCGGAGGCAATCCACAGACCCTTAGGGCTCTTATGGCGACCTATCGAGGGGCGCAGTTTCGGTGCCCACCCTGGGTCTCTGAGAGGGAAGGATCGAGTTACGCAGTATGACCCAAGCCCTTGGCGACTGTTTGGGGGCGCAACTCGGAGGCCTGCCCCAGATCTTCGCTGCGAGGTAGCTCACTTGTTTCACCGGTATGGGTAGCCAGGTCTGACCTGCTATGGGTAGCAAGGCCGTAACCTGCCTCGGAGGGCTTCGAGAGGATGTATGTGGGTCATGGACATTCCAGCACCCTAGGGGGTCCTATGCCCCTGGTGCCTTTTGGGGACAGAGCATGTGGCTTACCCCGGATCTTTCGTAGGGAAGGGTCGAGGTGCGTAGCCCGTCTCCAGCACTGGGAGACCCTTCGGGCATGCGACTCGAAAACCTGCCCCGGAGGTGTGGTTTATGGCGAGTCAACTTGCCTCCAAGGGTCGGGCCGATCTTGACCTGAGGTGCATAGTCGACCCGATCTCGACCTGTGGTTTCCCGCACACAAGAGAGAACTCGAAGAGTGTGTTAGTCGCAGTGTAACGACACAGGTCAGAGATAAAATAAAACCCGGGGCGCACAGTCGACCCGATCTCGACCTGCGGTTTCTCGCACACAAGAGAAAACTCGAAGAGTGGGTTAGTCAAAACGTAGCGACACAGGTCGGAGATAGAATAAAACTTGGGGCGCATAATCGACCTGATCTCGACATGTGGTTTCTCGCACACAAGAGAAAACTCGAAGAGTGGGTTAGTCGAAACGTAGCGACACAGGTCGGAGATAGAATAAAACCTGGGGTGCACAGTCGACCCGATCTTGACCTATGGTTTCTCGCACATAAGAGAAAACTCGAAGAGTGTGTTATTCGAAACATAATGACACGGGTCGGAGATAGAATAAAACCTGGGGCGCACAGTCGACCCGATCTCGACCTGTGGTTTCTCGCACACAAGAGAAAATTCGAAGAGTGTGTTAGTCGAAACGTAACGACACAGGTCGGAGATAAAATAAAACCTGGTTGGGTGGGGGTGCAGTCTGGAAACTTTCCCGGACCCATGGGCGACCTACTGGGGGAGGGTGGCCTTCGCCCAGGACAACCTTCGTCTGAGGACGCCCTTTCGGGGGCACAGCTCTGACGCCTGCCCTTGGTCTCGGACAGGGACATGTCGAGTTACGCATCCTGCCCCAAGCCCTGGGCGACCTTTCAGGGGCGTAGCTCGAAAGCCTGCCCCGGATCTTTGTTGCGAGGTAGCTGACTCTCTTCTCTAGTTTGGGTAGTGAGGCCCAACCTGCTACGGGTAGTCAGGCCGCCACCTACCCCAGAGGGCTTCCTGAGGACGAGTGTCGGGCTGAAGCCCTTCCTGCACCCCCTGGGGGGTCCTATGCCCCTGGCGCCTTTCAGGGGTGCAACACAGGGCCTGCCCCAGATCTTTGATAGGAAGGGGTCGATGTGCGTAGTTCGTCCCAAACCCTTGGAGCCCCTTCGGGCACGCAACTCAGAAATCCGTCCCGAATCATTGCTTGCAGCAAGACAGCTCGCTTTTTGCGATTAGGCTGACCCTGATCTGGGGCTTTTTCTCACAAGGAAAGTTTGAAGTGGACGTGAGTCGAAACATAACAATGGGTGAGAGAGAATGCAGACCTGTATTTTCACGTCCTAGGTCGTCTTGTGAGAGCTCGAGCCCTAGAGCACGTAGTCAGCCTACTCAGAGGAGCTTTGATTTTGGTGTTAGAGCTTTATGGAAGCACTTGTTGAGCAACATCTTCTTCACTAAGGTGCCTATGTTGAGCGGCCTCGATGTCTGCATCGAGCCGTCTTTGTGGAGCCGATATCTCTTTGTTGGGCCCCTTTTGACGGGCAACGCCTCTTCTTCGATCTGGGGATGAAGGCTATGCCTCACATTCTGGGGATAAGGGGAGACGATGGACGTTCCGGCCCCGCCCGCACCCCAATCATTCATCTTTTTGTAAGGGCTTCAAATCCTTGGTGGATAGCACGGGCCGAGGCATGAATAGCCTCTGCCGTCCCCTCAAGGGGTACATCTATTGGGGGAGTCTCTCCGAGAGAGCGTGGCTCGTTCTCCTGGGATGTTTGTCACGGTTAGGAAGGGTTTGAACTGTATGGGATTAGACATGGGTGTGACCCTAAGTTCCCACAGACGGTGTCAGCTGTTGCGGGTCAGATCTGCCCACAATGAAATTTGTATTGATGTGGGGGAACCAAGGGCACGATGGTTACAAGTTTAGGGAGAGACGAGGCTAATCACGATCTGAGGACGATTGGGAGATGAGCATCTCAAGGTCACCCATCACTCGGAGTAGGTCGCCCTCTAGTTGATGAAGGTCGCTCGCCAATTGACGAAGGTTGCCACAGGTCGCACGTCCGTTGGCAGCTGGGACGAACTTCCTGCAAGGTGAGCAACTCGTCAGAAAGGCTGAGCGGGCTGTCCACCCATAGCCCCTCTGATGCTTAAGTCAGTATGTGACTTAAGTGGAGAACGTCGAACACGCATGGTGATCTTAAAGGCAGATCGACGCTGGCGTGGCGGACTTGTGTGGAAGGCGTGAATATATGGAGGATATTTGGCCTTGAATGTAACTAGATATGTTAGAGGTATTGACTCATGAACCAACCAGCTAGCTCCTCGTTGGAGGAGAGGAGGTATTTATAGGGCTGAGAGGCGGTTGATTGCCATCCTGTTAGCTGTCAAATCAACCCAGTTGGCACTCGAGTGGTGAAGCGATAAGGTGGCGAGCGGTGTCAGAGATATTTTTTGCATTGATGGTGTCAGATGGTGTCAAGTGCATCAGGCTGTCAGAGCCGTAAATATCAGGCACGCTTTCGGCAGACTGTCAGGCGATGAAGCGGCCAGGTTGCTTTTTCAGACTGTCTGTAGTGAGACTGGCAGTGATATTTGTGGCGTGTCATCTTTCTCCTTGGTCAGACTGCTAGGTGAGCTGCAATATCCAGAGATGCCCGCCCTGGATCAACCGCTCAATATCTTTCTTCAAGGCAAAGCAGTCGTTGGTGTCATGGCTATTGTCGCGGTGGTACCGATAATATTTCTACATATTCTTTCTGCCGTCTCTTGTCCTCATCTCTGGGGCTGGCTCTTTGAGAAGCCCGCCTGTCAGAGGTGACATCATCACTTCGGCCAGGGGGCATTGAGTTTGGTGTAGTGTACCACCTCATGTACTCTCTCTGGCCCACCTCTCAGAGCTGGGTTTCTGGGCGCAAAGAACCCCCTCAGAGGTCCGAAGTGATCCTGCGCTCGAGGGCCTCCCTGGTCGTTCCCTCGGGGGCGGTCTTGGTCGTGCCCTCGGGGGCGGTCTTGGTCGTGCCCTTGGGGGCATTCATCCTGTCACGGCCGTTCAAAGGGCCTTACTTCTACACGGGTAGCTACGATGGGTACGGCCTTCTTTACCGTCCCCAAGGCCTCCTCGCTCAACATAAACTTCTCAGCCCGAGTGAAGAGGGCTCGGAGGTCGACGGGCGGATCCCGGAGTAGCGATTTGTGCAGACTTCTGTTTGTCATTCATTTCTTGAAGGCCGCCATGAGAAGCTCGTCTCCGCAGCTTGTTACATTGAGTCTTTCTTCGTTAAAGCGATGCAAGAAGTTGCGGATAGTCTCCCCCTCCTTCTGGACCACCATGAACATATAGTTAGATGCTTTCTTCTTTCTCTGCCCCGCCAGGAATTGATGACAGAACTTTTGTGAGAGGTCGTCGAATGAGTCAATGGAGCTGTCGGGCAAGCCGTTGTACCACTCCACGGTCGCTTTCTTCAAGGTCGTCCAAAAGACTCGGTAAAGAAGGGCGTCACCCGCCCCGTGGATCTCCATAACTCCCCGGTATCGTTGCACATGCTCCAGGGGATCGCCTGAACCGTCATATAGTTCAATCTGAGGTAGCTTGAACCTATAAGGTACCGGGGTTGAGATCACCCTATGGGTCAGTGGATTTTCTTCTTCGGGGGAGGGGGAGGTGTCAGCAACCTTTGGGAAATGTTCATGCCGCTTTGGTGCTCCCTCCACTGGTTGGAACCACCGGATGAGCCACCTCGACGCTCAGAGGCGTTCCTCCCTCTCTCCCGAGGGGTAGGACTGCGGTCAAGGCTCCTCCGTCACCCGTCTCCATGCCTAGGAAAGCGACGATCTTGTCAATGGGGCTCCTGCTACGATAGTCTCGCCATCCTTGCCTCGGGCTAGGCGATCTCCGACGGCAATAGCTTTCCACAGGATGGTCCAGCATGGCGTTCCTCTGCACCATCGAGGCTGACGCCAGGGGGACTCCTCAGCTCCCCTCTTGAAGCCTCTCCTTTTCAGCATCGAGCAGGCGAAGCCGTGGAATGGATGCTTCCTCCACTAGTCGACTCTGACGAGCGGCCTCCTCCTCCCTATTGATCTCCCTCTGCAGAGCGGCTACCTCTGCTTCTTCGAACCGTCTCTGCTGTGTTGCGGCTTTCTCATCAAATTGGGGGAGAAGGCCTCTTCTCACGTTGCGGAGCTCAGAGGGGCCTTCCGTCCGAGGGGATCTCGCTTGCCTGGCGACGGTCCATTCCTCTATTATCTTGGTAAAGCTCTGAAAGCTCTTGTAGATGCCAATGGCCGCGGCCGACCCCTCAGGGGGTTGATTCATCAGGGGAGTTCTTCTCAGAGAACGGGGCTCTTCGGCCAAGGATGGCCTCAGAGTGTCGTTGATGATGGTTTCAAGCCGTCATGTCATCCTCAGAGGCAGAGGGGGTATGACGTCAGGCGACTTGCTGTGGCGAGAGTTGCAGTGAGGACATGTGGAGCCTGATATGGGTGTAACCTTTGATTCCCATAGACGGTGCCAATTGTCATGGGTTAGATCCACCAACAATGAGATTTATTTGTTACCGGGAATCATAGGTACAATGATTACAAGTTTTTGGCTAACGACGAGGTTTGCACAGCTCAGAACTCGCTTCGAAGGTGAAGGGTTCAAGGTCGCCTGGAGGCCGCCGAAGGTCGCCGTCTCCCGGTAGCTGAGGTGAGCTTCCTACGAGAATAGCAACTCGTCAAAGAGGCAGGGCTGGCTGTTAGCCCGTAGCCTCTCCGATACTTAAGTCTGCAAGTGACGTGAAATGTATGTGTCTAGCACGCTTGGCGATCTTAAGACTGATCGGCAAAGCGTGGAGAGCTTATGAGGAAGGCGCAGATATATGGAAGATATCCAACTTTTAATATGGGAATGAGTTAGAGGTTTTTACTGACCAACCCCCTTTATGGAGGCAGGAGTGGGATATTTATAGAGCTGAGAGCCGGTTGCTCGTCGTCCCATCAGTTGTCAAATCTACTTAACTGGAGGAGAAGTGATAGGTCGGCGGGGCGCGTCAGAGATATTTAGTGCATTAATGGTGTCAGATGGTGTCAGATGCATTAATGAGACGCGATGGGCGGCCATCAATTCTCGCCCTTAACCTCTGGCATTAATGGAGAGTAGGTGGCCCTACGTCACCCTGTCAGAGATATTTATGTCGGGCCGCCCCTTGGGGAGAGTCAAGCTCGGCGACCAAGCTCGACGTCTCCCAACCGTCTGACCGTACTTCCTGTTGGTAAGTAGGCGAGCTTCTTCGTGTCATGACAAGCATATTGATCGGCACGACGAGCTTCTCTGGATGGAGGCGATCTTTCGTTCGGGCTAGTGTTAATTTCGCATAGTCGGATTGCTGTTCGCTCGAGCTTTCAGTGTATGTGGGCATTAATCACATGGACCGGCCATATGGCTGTAACAGTTGTTATCACCAAAAGTAACGGTGACACCATCTTTGAATTGTACAGTTGATAGAAGTTTGATGTTTCCAGTTATGTGTTTGGAACATCCACTATCTAGTATCCATCTTTCTTTTATTGGTACCTGAGAGATGAACAATAAAAATTGGTATCCCTTTTATATGGGCCCTTAGGATTAGTCCTTAGGAAACCAAACCCAAGTGGAATTTGTTTTCTTTAAATAATTAGAAGAAAGAATTACATTTTGCATAAAGTTAAAAACATATAAATCCTTGTCATATAAGCAAACATCTTTATGAACCCAAATAGTATGCATAATGGATTTCTTAGAAGATGTAACAAAATTGATCTTCTTTGAAATATGAATAGTATCCTTTTTCAAACTTATAGAAGAGTCAATTTTGTTTGCTTTAATAAAAACATGTTGTTTTTCTTTCAAAGTAATATCAATACTGAAATTATTGGATTTAGGAATATGCTTATAACCCAAACATTGTCGATGATTAGCCGGATGTTGTATTCTAAGTAAATCATTGAGAATATTCTTTCATTTATTAAACTTATTAATGTTAGAAGACCTAACTTCATATTTCAATTTTAAAGAAGAAATATCTTTATCCAATATAGAAATACGAGATATCATATTATGATTCTCGGATTTGAGAATCTTATTTTCATGAAGCAACTTATCATTTTGAGAAGATAATGATTCCTTCTCAATTTTAAGATTATTTAAAGAAGATGAAAAAATTAAGTCTTGATTAGAAATTATTAGAGCCTTGTATTGTGCATTAAGCTTTTAAATCTAATAAATAATTCATTAAAGGCTTCTAATAATTCTTCATTATCTAACTTACTTACCTCATCTTCATTTTGTGCCATGAAGCACATATGGACATTTTCTTCATTAGTGTCTTCGTTGGTTTCTTCTTCTTCATCGGAAGAAGAAGAATCCTATGTTGCTGCTAGTGCTTTCTTTCTTTTCTCGAACTTTTTATCCTTTCTGAAATTGTTGGATGTTTTCTCTTTTGGCATTAGGAGTGGACAATCCTTTTTCATATGTTCAGGCCTGTTACATTGAAAACATAGAGAAGCATCAGTAGTTTTAGGTTTGAAACTTTTAAACTTACCGCTTCTTAGGAACTACTTGAAGTTTCTAGTTATTAGTGACATGTCATCATTGTCCATGTCTGAATCATCGATGTCTGAAGATGCGTTGAAGGCAAGAGTTTTCTTCTTAGAGTCTGCTTGTTCTTTACGATCTTGGATTTGTACTTTGTAGGCATCAAGTTACCAACCAAGCTTTCAACTGTGAGAGTTGACAAGTCATTGGCTTCTTCTATGGATGTGACTTTTTCTCTCATTCTGATGTTAAGGCACGAAGAATCTTCCTTACTTGTTCCATTTAAGTATAGGTTTTGCTGAGAGCTATTAGAAAGTTGACAATGTCGGTGAATCGAGTGATCATTTCTCTGATTGGTTCGTTTTCCTTCATTCTAAATAACTCAAACCTGTAACAATAACAGAGATTTTAGTTTCCTTAACTTTACTAGTTCCTTCATGTGTTACCTGGAGTGTATTCCAGATGTCATATGCTGATTTGGCCTGAGAAACACGATTGAACTCATTCTTGTCCATGGCACAGAATAGTGCATTCATTGCTTTTGAGTTGTGAGTTGCAGCAGATTTGTCAATAGCGGTCCATTGGGCATAAGGAGTTGTAGGCTTCTCAAATCGATTTTCCAACATATTCCAAAGTTCGTAGTCAATACTTTGAAGATAGATCGTCATCCTCGTCTTCCAATAAAAGTAGTTGGAACCGTTAAATAGGGGGGCCTTGTAGTAGAGTGCCCTTCTGGAAACTGTGATGAAGACATTGAATTGTTTGTCGGATAGGTGTATGCCATCTTAACCATGAGGCTTTGATACCAAATGTTAGATCTCCTGGCACGCCAAATAAACTAGGGGTGAATAGTGTAAATCACGATGATATTACAAAATTAAATGTAAATAAAAAATTGCAATGAGAGTGCCGAAATAAATGAACACAATCCAGAGATTAACAAACGCAAACACAGAGATTTATCCTGGTTCGGATCATTGTGATCATACGTCCAGTCCTCTACACCGTTGAGATTTGAATCAACTATAACACTTGCTCCCTGCAAGCAATCAACATACAAAGATGCCAACACTCCCTATGTTGCAAACTTGTACAATCTCTTCAACAAGAGATTCACCAAATAAAGTAAAGAAAGAGTATGAAACAATATCACATGTAGCCTTGATACTGTAGGAATTATGACACAAGGTTAGTGATGGATTCTCCAAGGTTCTTGATATGAAATGTGGTAGAACACTCTTGGAAAATTGGACTTCCTAAAGGGTCAAAATTTCTGCAGAGGTTCCCCTATAGAAATCTGAAAATCACTGACTTTCTAGAGAGAGAAAGTAAACTTAAGAAGAGAGAGAGAGTAATTTTTTGTGATTTTTAGGCAGGGGTCTGGGGTCTATTTATAGCCCAAAAGATAGTTTTTGAACGTTGGACAACTGCCTAAATTTTCAAATATTCTGAAAAATTTTGTCAAAATTAGTCTACTAATGGATGGCACTGGTCGACTAATAGTGCTGCTAATAGAAAATTTGACTGTTGAGTCAACTTTTCATGAAAGGACACAGAGAACTGCCAGAAACTGATAAACAGTCAAATTTTTCTCCGTTTTTGGTAGTTTTAACTACCCTTAGGTGGTTATAGAATTTGAATATTTTATTTGAAAAATAGATGTATGAATAACTATTTTAAAAACTGACTGGTAGTCTAACAAGTTCTGCTGGTCGACTAAAAATTTGAAATTTTGGATTTCGAAAAACAATGACCCTGATGACTTAAAAATATGCTCAGAAATTTTTTGGAATTTTATGAATTTTTTAATAATTATATAAATGACTGTTCGACTAATAGAAATGACTAGTCGACTAATTAGGTCATAGAGTTCATTTTTTGAGGATGGATCCTAAACGACTAAGATAGATCATCATCAAGACTTTTACATTCTAAGTATATGCAAGAGTAAAAATAAAGATTACATCTCCTTTTACAAGATAAAAAGTCTCATTGATGTGCTTTGTCTTGTAGTGGATGCTTCTTGCAATATGTAGTCTTGAAGATTGTCTTATCTGAAATGGGTAATAGTTGAGCTATACAATCTGCATAGATAAAGTTATTAACCATAAAATAATATGTTTGTATCATCAAAACCTTATGAGGAGTTGTGAGTTTCCAACATTGTCTAGTCTTGATATTCATATGATCAGAAACATTTAAGATATATGCTTAAGTGGATCCATCGAGCCTCATTATCATGATCTCATCATGAGCCCAATGTCCTTACACATTCCCATGGACTTTATCTATGAAATCATATAATTATAACCACACATACTCAATTGTATCAAATAATCACATAGATAAAGAATCTGCAAATAGCATACAATTATTTTGAACAATGTGTATCAATTAAAATAATTGTCTTAAGGGCATATGAATTACACCACTTGTACTTTTAGTTACAGCCAATTATTACTGTATCTCATACCAATTTTATCCACTATACATTCCTAATGAAATGGTTATATCTGTGCTAGCAGTGATTAACTAAACTATTTCGTGACTCACGCAGGAGTGTGTAGTATGCAACCATGAGACCACCTCTTTCGCCATGGGGAGCTAATCCGGGCAGCACAACACACTTTTGAAACGAGACAGGAGTATACACTTTTGAAACGGGACAGGAAGGAAGAGGTGACTCAGTCACTCCCACACACTCTCTACAATGAGTTACTCCAAAACCCAGTGATGTGTCAAGTGTATCAAGTATGTGTTTCTACGAGATGTTCCACAAGATGTTCCATACGATATTCTACAAGATGTTCCACAGGATGTTCTACTTGATATTCCACATGACATTCCACAGGATGTTCTCTTGATATTCCACATGATATTCCATATGATGTTCCACATGATATTCCACTTGATATTCCACATGATATTCCACAATATGTTCCACATGATGTTCCACTTGATATTCCACATGATATTCCACAAGATGTTCCACATGATGTTCTACTTGATATTCCACAAGATATTCCACAAGATGTTCTACAGGATGTTCTACTTAGTATGCAATAAGTAGTGAAGTAGTTGAAACACAAAGCAGTTCACATCAGCAGGTGTTAAGTCATTTTAAAACATGTACATCATGAATTCCAAGTGACCAACATAACATTGGTGTACGTGTCAAGGATCTCAAAATAGTGAACATGGAGTTACATGCGATGAGCAAAGTATTCATGGATTTTCATATAACAAGTATAGTAATTTTCGTAGGTATGTTATTCCATATTACGTTAGGTCTATATGTTGGCAAGGCGTATGCCCAAGTCCATATGAATTTTCCATTAATACAATTGTCATCGCTAGGCTATGTTATCGCATTCTCATATTTGTTAAGTTCATACTAGTAATATTGTTTAGACTTCTAAATCTAGAATTAAAGTGACTTACTGGTGTTGATATTGTTGGATATTGGACTCCCCGGATTTGGTTTTGGATGATGAACAAACATAAATATAATATGAACTAACACTTTGTGAGCGCAGTTATGGAGATCGTCGCCAAATCCACATGAATATCAATTACGACGTCTCAAGACTTCTCAAAGCACGTGATCATATGCCTAAAGCTTCGTTGAAGCTTATGGACCTATTTAGAAGTCATGAAGATTCGATTGAAGCTATTGAAGACGGTATCGTCAAGTTTAATTTATAGTCTTTAAGCTTCTTTCGTAGAATGTTAAGCCTTGAGTAGGTCTTACGTTCTAATTCTTCATAACGCTCATATCTTAGCTCTAGGATCTTAGTAGAAGTCCATACAATCCTTCCCGAAGCATCGCACTTCGATTCGCGACTTCTTGTGCATGTTAGTTGGTTCAAGAAGAAGAACTGACCGACTAGATGGTGATCTAGTCGGTCAGCCAAGCTTCTTGGACCGACTAGTTTCAGTCAGTTAATTCTTAGCTCTTTACTGTTTACAGTTAGTCGGTCTAAGTTGACTCACCGACCGACTAGTTTGTGAACTAGTCGGTCAGTGATGCTTCTATGACCGACTAGTTGAGCTTTCCCTGAACATGCACATTTGAACTTGAGCTACTGTTTATCATTAGTCGGTCTGTGCTCATTGATCGACCGACGAGTTGATGAACTAGTCGGTCAACTTTCCTTCTTAGACCGACTAGTTTAGTTTACTGTACTTGCCAAAATTTTCACCATACTTACTGTTTATTGTTAGTCGGTCTATGTTCATTTGGTGACCGACTAGTTGGTGAATTAGTCGGTCAACATTTGTTCTTGGACCGACTAAGTCTAATTCTTCTCAGACTTCAGTTTTATTTGTTAGTCGGTCCACGTTGAGTACCGACCGACTAGTTGTGAAACTAGTCGGTCAGCTACTCTTCTTAGACCGACTAGTTCCTTAGTCTGTACTTTGATCTTTTCTCAGTTTACTCATTAGTCGGTTTATGTTAATTGATCGACCGACTAGTTGATGAACTAGTCGGTCGGTGGTTGTTCTTTGACCGACTAGTTGGGTTCAGAAAAGAGCCGTTGGAGCATTTAATGACTCGAATTTCTTTCTCTCTCTCCTCTATCCTATATATACTTGATGGGCTGAATTCATCGCTGCCAAGGCTGATATTATTGCAAGTTTAGAGATCAAGAGAATTCATTCCAAGCTCATTCAAAGCTCATTCATTCCATTCAATAATCTCTCCTCACTCTTACTTCCAAAGAGAAATTCATTGAGTGTGAAGCCTTCCAAGCCAAGTGCTTGATTCTAGGTCACCAACATCCCCAAAGCTCTCCATCGCTGATCTACATCTTGGAGCTAGGGTTTGGTGCCACTTCTTCCTCAAAATCATCCTTGCCCTAATTCGTAAGCAATACTCAAGGCATAGGTATTTTGTTCGGTAAGAAGTTTTCTTATTTCATTTCATATTTGATTTGTAAGTTTCACTCTCGGTTGTGAGAGTGTGGTTGTGATCCCGGGTTGTGGGAGTCACATATTACATTTTGTATGATTTGACTTGTGGAGGATTTTCACAAGTATTTCATAGTGGAAATGTTGAGTTAGGGTTTCTAACTCAAGTATCCGGAGGGGATCCGGGTGGTTGGGACGTAGGATCACCGGGAACAAGTCGGAGAGACTTGGGTGGATCCGAACCCAGTAACATCTCTTGTTAGCATTGTTAATTTTGTTGTTGTCATTCAATTTAAGCTTCCGCAAATTGATTTGGTAGTTGTTTGCATTATAATTAGGAATTATACTCCTTGTTATTTTTAAAGTACTATTCACCCCCCCTCTAGTACTTGTGCAGTAGCTTGTAGGGCATTACATTTGGTATCAGAGCCAGATACTTAGCTATGTCTGCCAACGACAACAAGACCGTGCGTCCACCTTCCAACTATGACACCTTCAGGAACCGTGAAGGAGCATCTTCGGTGATGGAAGGACATTCCTCTACGAGGCCTCCGTTCTTCAACGGTACCAACTACGGGTACTGGAAATACCGAATGGAAACCTTCCTCCGGAGTGCATCCTTATGGAGGACCACAATGAAGGAATACATCGAGCCCGAAGAAGAAGACTTTGAGAAATGGACTACCGCGGAGATCGCCGCGGAGGTAAGCAATGCCAAGGCAATGAACGCCTTGCAATGCGCATTGGAGCCCGAGGACTTCAATAAGATATGCACATGTAAGAGTGCATATCAAATTTGGAACTCCCTCCTCATTCTACATGAAGGGACGAGTAGGGTAAGAGACTCTAAACTCGTAGTTGTAAACAAAGATTACGAAATGTTTCATATGCAACAGGGCGAGAAGATGAAGGAGTATTACGCTCGCTTCGTCGACATCATAAACGAGTTAGAGGCTCTCGGCAAATCCTACACCCAAAAGGAGAAGTGTTCGAAGCTTATCGAAGGACTTCCTTCTTCTTGGGAAAAGCGTACCTTCGCCATCGAGGAAGGTAATGACATGAATAAGTACACCGTAGTTCAACTAATGGGTACTTTAATGTCATACGAGGTACGCAAGGATAGCAAGCTCAAATTGCAGGAAAAGATGAAGTCCTATCTAAAGCAAGACGAGCCAAAGAAGAAGGCCATTGCTTTCACGGCCGCTCCATCCACATCCACATCAACCGATGATGAAGACTCGGAAAACGAGTTGGACTTGGAGTCCATGGCACTCATGGCCAAGAAGTTCAACCGTTTCTTCCGAAAAGGTAACTATAAGAACAAAGCTAAATTTGGTTCTTCTAACGCCTCTTCCTCTCCTTTGTGTTTCAAGTGCAATAAGCCAGGACACATGAAAGCGGAGTGTCCTCTCAACAAGCAAAAGGAGAAGTGGAAGGCGCCTAAATTCGATAAGTCCAAGAAGTACAAGAAAGGAAACAAGAAGGGACTTGTCGGAGGAACATTCACCGACTCCGAGGATTCCTCAAGCGGAGTGTCGGACGATGAGAAAGTGGAGCAAGCACACATGTGCTTCATGGCAAGAGAGGAGCATGATCAAGGATCCTCCTCTTCCGATGATAGTGATGACGAAGGCAACGATGAGGTAACTATGGATGCTCTTAGGAATGCTAACTCTCAATTATGGTCAAAGTACACTAAATTAGTAAATAGATATACTAAGGTAAAAGATGACCTAGCTAGCATTCAAACCTCGCCTAAGACTATCATCACCAACAACGACACCGTTGTTGAAGAGTTAAGAAATGAGATTGTGAATCTCAAATCTAAACTTGAACATGTTTGCATTGATGATCTGGAAGAACATAGGATAGTGGATTTGACTTCTCAAAACTCGACTTTGAGTATTGAGAATGAGAATCTTAAATCTCGTGTTTATGTGCTCACATCGCAAGTATCCAACTTGGATACTTCTATGCGTTCTCTCAAAGAGAAATATGAGAACACATTAGGCCGAATCAATAGATTCAATAAGGGTAAGGACCATTTGGATAAAATCCTAAGTGACTTACTGGGCCAATCACCACATTGGCTTGGGGTATACGATGGGATGTCCATCCAAATCGGCCACTACTTTTGTTAGGCCAACTTCCGGTGACTCTACGAGTGGTAGCAAACACTCTATTGGTAGTTCATCTACCAATGGTGCTTCCACCTCGTCCACACCCTCTTTCGGAAAGAAACCCACTTTGGGTGGACCTCCAAAGAAGGGGCATGCTTATATGTACACCAATACCATGCCACGTAGGAACACACGTCCTACTCCACCGGCTCACACATATGATGATTTTTATGCAACACATTCTCGGGCACGTGCACACCATGTGAGACACCCTCACGCACGTGTTCCCACACATGCATATGTTCACCCACAACATCATATGAATAATTCTCGTCGTGCACCATTCCATCATGTTCCTTATGCCTATCCACAACATGCATCACGTAGAAATCAACGTCGAATGCATGCACCCAATAGGATGAGGGCTCCCAAGATTTTCACAATTTGGAGCCCAAAGGACACAAGCATGGACGAAAAACAAATGTATATGAATGCTTATTTTTCGGATGTTGTGCATAGTAGAGATTATGTGGGGAAGTCTAAGTCCAATTGGACTTGGCTTCCAAAGGTCTAATCTTTTGGACCCAATGACCTTGGGTACCATGATATGAAATTCTCTATCTTTAGGTACTCAAGGAAAAGAAAAAGAAAAGGAGCAACAAATTTAAATTTAGCTCCAAGGGAAATTGGATACTCGATAGCGGGTGTTCAAAACACATGACGGGTGACGCTAGTTTGCTCTCCGGAGTGGTTCCCATCGCAAATGGAAACCGCGTCGTATTTGGAGGCAACGAGAGCGGAACCATCATAGGTGTTGGTAAAGTGGGTAACCCATCTAAACCCTTAATAAGTGATGTTTATCTTGTTAATGGCTTAAATCATAATCTTATTTCAATAAGCCAACTTTGTGACAAAGGTTACAAAGTTAGCTTTGCGAAAGGATTGTGTCATATTTTAAGAAAAGATAATGATAAAGTATTATTTTCCGGCACTCGTCATAAAGATATTTATATTTTGGATCTTCCTAAGTCTTATGAACAATGTCTCGTTGCCAACACAAGTGAACAACACTTATGGCATCGACGCTTTGGACATGTGAACTTTGGAACACTTTATAAGCTTTCAAAATTAAATTCCATTAAAGGTTTTCCGAAGCTTGTTTTTGAGAAGAAAAGTTTTTGTGATTGTTGTCAACGTGGCAAGCTTCCTAAATCTTCATTTAAACCTAAGAAAAGCATTTCTACTAAACGGCCACTAGAGCTATTACATCTAGACTTATTTGGGCCAACTAGAGTTGCTTCCTTAGGAAATGCAAGATATGGACTTGTCATCGTAGATGATTATTCAAGATTTACTTGTGTATTTTCCTTGAGTAATAAAAATGAAGCTTTTGAAAACTTCACAATTTTTGTTAAGAAAGTACAAAATCTCTTAGGAACCACCATTGTCACTATTCGTAGTGATCATGGAGGTGAATTTGAGAATGAGTCTTTTGAGACATTTTGTGATGAAGTTGGTATTACACACACCTTCTCTTTCCCTCGTGCACCTCCTCAAAATGGTGTAGTTGAGAGAAAGAATAGGACGCTAGTGGAGTGTGCTCGCACTATGCTTGATGATAGCCAACTTGGCCATCAATTTTGGGCGGAAGCGGTACACACCGCTTGCTATGTGTTTAATAGAATACTTTTGAGGCCCGGCACTAAACAAACTTGTTATGAATTGTTGTTTGGTAGGTTGCCTCAAGTGAAACATTTTCGTGTTTTTGGTTCGAAATGTTTTATTAAGAACACGTATGGTAGTTTGGACAAATTCGATCCAAGATCCGATGAGGGGATTTTTGTTGGATATTCTTCGCGTAGCAAAGCCTACCGGATATTCAACAAACGAACCTCAACGATCGAGGAGTCGCTTCATGTCTCTTTTAATGAAGGATTTGTTCCAACTAGAATTTCAAATGATAATGATTCTATGGATGTTTTATGTGATTCGTTTGATAATTCTAAGGCTAATAATTCTATTGATTCTATTGAGACTAACCCAACTAATGAAGTTGTTGAGAATGTTCCTAGTGACCAAGGTATTCCCAAACGGCTTCATACCGTTCGTGACCATCCTCATGAGCAAGTCATTGGCAATATCTATGATAGTGTCAAGATGAGATCGCAAGTGAACTACTTCGCTCATTGTGCCTTTGCCTCCTCGATAGAGCCAAAGAATGTTAATGAAGCATGCGAAGATAGCGCTTGGATCTTAGCCATGGAGGAGGAGCTCATTCAATTCGAGAGGAATGAAGTTTGGGAGCTTGTTCCATAGCCATCGAAGAACCAAACCGTCATAGGGACAAAGTTGATCTTCAAGAACAAAACCGACGAAAACCAAGTCGTCGTCCGGAACAAAGCTCGGTTAGTTGCTCAAGGCTATCGACAAGAGGAAGGTATTGATTTCGAAGAATCCTTCGCTCTGGTAGCTAGATTAGAATCAATTAGATTATTATTGTCTTTTGCATGCCATAAGGATTTTAAATTATTTCAAATGGATGTTAAAAGTGCATTTTTAAACGGAGATGTCGTTGAGGAAGTTTACGTTTCTCAACCTCCGGGCTTCATAAATGAAAAATTTCCAAATCATGTTTTTAAACTAAAGAAAGCACTTTACGGTTTGAGACAAGCTCCTCGAGCTTGGTATGATCGCCTAAAGAATTTTCTTTTGGATTTGAATTTTAAAATGGGAGAAGCCGATTCTACACTTTTTGTTAAGCATTCGAATAATGATATAATTTTAGTTCAAATTTATGTTGATGATATCATTTTCGGTGCTACTAACTTTGCTCTTTGCGAAGAGTTCTCTAATGTTATGAAGGAACAATTTGAGATGAGCCACATGGGTGAGCTCAAATATTTCTTAGGTCTCCAAATTCGCCAAATGGACGATGCAATCTTCATCCACCAAACGAAGTATACGGTGGAGTTGCTAAAGCGATTTGGAATGGAGAGTGCTTCCGGGAAAAAGACTCCAATTAGCACGACTACGCATCTTGACAAGGATACGGGCGGTAAGGATGTAGACATTCGTCTATATCGAGGTATGATAGGTAGTTTGCTTTATCTTACCGCAAGTAGCCCCGATATTATGTTTGCCGTATGTGTATGTGCTCGTTATCAGTCTCAACCTAAGGAGTCTCACTTAGTAGCGGTAAAACGTATTTTCTGTTATCTAAGTTGTACACTTGATTTTGGATTACTTTATCCAAAATCTAGCACGTATGAGTTAATCTCATATAGTGATGCCGATTATGCGGGATGCAAATCCGACAGGAAAAGTACTAGTGGCACTTGCCATTTTATAGGAAATTCTCTTGTCTCTTGGTTTTCCAAGAAGCAAAATTCCGTATCACTTTCAACCACCGAGGCGGAATATATTGCCGCCGGTGCCGCGTGTGCTCAAGTTCTTTGGATGAGACACACACTTAAAGACTTTGGTATAAATTGTGATACTTGCCCTATCATGATTGACAACCAAAGTGCAATATGTCTTTCCAAGAACCCGGTACACCATTCCCGTTCGAAACACATAGATGTCCGACACCACTTTTTAGATGATCATGTTGCTAAAAAGGACATCATTTTAGTGTACGTTGAAACCCAAAAGCAAATCACCGATATTTTCACGAAACCCCTAAAGGAGGACTCCTTTGTGCGGTTGCGTCGAGAATTGGGGATTATGGGTGAATTCGAGATATAGGATTCATGTTTCATTCAATAATCTTGCATGCTATTATATTTCGAAATATTTCGTTCATGCTAGACTTATTGGATTTTTCGGGAATTTATGTGATATTTTGAATTTTTGCTCGAATTCATGTTTTGAATGTCGTATTTAAGATTTCGATGTTTAATGGGGTAGTTTAGATAATTATTGAGAGTTTTGCGATATATCGTCCAAGCGTATTGAGGAGAGAACTTGATTATCACTTTTTGGACTCTTTTAGTCGGTTTCAATTCAACCACCAACCGACTAGCTGCTCATCTAGTCGGTTAGTAGAAGAACTTAGCCCGACTAACTTAAGCTTTTTGAGTTTCCTCTCCATTTTAACTCTTTAGTCGGTTCATGTTCAGTGACCGACCGACTAGATTGAGATCTAGTCGGTCAGTAAATGAACGCAGACCGACTAAATCTTGTCAGTAAATCTTGGATTCAGCCACTGTTTGCAACTAGTCGGTTCAAGCTCATTGACCGACCGACTAGATCGTGATCTAGTCGGTCAGTGCTTGAACTGTGACCGACTAGTTGTGCCAGGGACTGTTTGTTCTTTTGCGATTTCGACCGACTTATACTCGATCTAACCGGTTAATTCTCATTTTAGTCGGTTGTCTTTTCTGTCTCCAGCTCGAAACCCCCCGACCTCCCTCAAGACCCTTCGACTTCCGATCGATCTCCGGCCGTTTTCCGGCCATCTCCGTCGATCTCCACCATCGGCCCCTCCTTCTAGGTGATTTCCTCTCCTTTCTAGGGTTAGTTTTCCATTCCTAGTTCTAGGGCTAGTTCGGTTTCTAGGATTTCTAGGGTTTCTAGGGTTTACTTCATTTTCGGCTAGGGCTTCCTTTTGATCTTTCTTGTGCCGTGTCTTGCTTCGACTATGGCAAGAACACGTATCCCGATCACTCCATCTTGCCCCTCGCTGATGACCGTAGATCAAAACCCTTCGGATCCCGAGCATCCAACCCCTCTGAAACGTCGAGCCAAGACCACCCAACCTTCGTCGTCTTCGCCTCCTCTCAAGAAGAAGAGGACGACGACCGCCAAGCCTAGAGGTCAGCCCAAGCCCAAACCTAAGCCCAAGACCAAAGATCTTGCCTCTCGTTCTTCATTCCATACTCCTACCGATTCCGATACGGAGTATCACCCCGAGACAGAGACTCATAGGGAACCCACTCCTCCTATCCATCCCGAGTCTAGCACCCACCCTCGTACGTCTACCCGTAAGCCTAAGGGAAAGGCTCCGATGCCGGTGGGCGGTGTCGATATTTCGTTGTGTCGCGACGACCCTTTGTGTCTCGCAGCGTACAACCGTATCGAACATTGCCCGCTGCTTCTGGAGCATTTCGTCCAGTTTAGCGACTTCCTAGGGTTAGCTGATCTTCTCTCGTCGTCGGGTCTCCTCGATTACCTTCGATATGACCCGAAGGCGAATCCTCACCCCTACCCTAGATTAGTAAAGCTTTTCTATGCGAATAGGATCCGGGGTCAGTACGATGAGACCCACTCTGTTGAGACGACCATTTTGGGGACTCCTATAGTCCTCACATCGGAAATCTTAGGAGAGATTTTGGGTATCTCTTCGTCTGGCCTCCTCCCCTCTGATATCTCTGTTGACGATATTTCTTCCCTTGATCAGACCATCCTTTCAGAGATTTTCCATCAGATCCCTCCTGCCATGATTGGCGTGCCATCTAAATCTTTCAAGCCAAATGCATGGGTACTAAACTTGATTCTGAAGTCGTGCTTGCTTCCCAAGTACGGCTCCTCATCTTTACCGTCCCAGCCCTTTCTGAAGCTTATCTATGCTATCTTTATGGGGAGCTTGATTAATTGGGCTCGCATTATACTCGATAAGATTGATTCTTTCGAGTGTATTCGCAAGTCCTCTAAATCGGCTCATATCCCATTTCCTTGCTTGTTGACCCTCGTGTTTCGTCACTTCCGTGTCACGTTGCCTCGTGACGATGAGCGTCCCCTTGGTCCTCCCCTGAACGCGACGGCCGTCAAGAAATCTCTTGCGGCGCTTCGTCACGTTCAGAGGATGACACCTTCAGCGTCTGCCCCTGCCTCTGCTACTGCTGCTGGTGCTTCCTCTTCCGGTGCTGCTATTGCTGCTTCGTCTACTGGTGCCCCCGAGAGCACACCTGTTGCCGCCACTCCTGTGGTGGATACTCCGACTGGTGCTCCTGAGGCCACTACGGTTGCTGCTCCAGAGGTTGCCACTTTTGCCGTCGCTCCTGCTGATCTTTCGGACGTTCCTGCTGATCCAGTCACCACCTCTGCTCCTGCTGAGCCTGCAGTTGCTTCTGATCCTCCCGCTGCCTCTTGAGTTTCTTCGAGGCCTCTCCCGATACTCATTAGATGATCTATCTAGTTGTGAGAGATGTTGGGAAGGATAGTGTGGGTGGTTATGTATTTTGGGTCATTTTGATGTATTTTTGATATCTGTGATGATGTATTTTTTGTGCCCCGATCAGTCGATCGATGTTTTGTATGTCGGTGATGTACTCTGTTTCACATTTTATATATATATACATCGCAGTTGACATTTCATTATATTGTGCAAAATTTATAATTTTTTTTATGTCTCTGATGTTCAATTTCGTCGCTCGACGATATTAACTTGGTTTAATAGAAATTTCTTCTATGGATTCATAGAATTGTTTTCCATGCACTAAATTAACCAAGAATGTTGATATTGGAGAGTATATGCCATAACTCAATCCGTTAATTTGATTTGAGTTTTGATGATTTCGTTTTACGATTTTCGATTTTGGTTTCATTGACACGCCTTGACTTTATTCATATTTCTTGGGTGTCACTTGAACCTTCGCCGTATTCTACGACTCCCGTGCTTTTTTAATTTGAGGCCATTGTTGTTGTCGTTGTTATCCTCCCGCTCTTTTTGCTTATGCCAAAGGGGGAGAGATATAATAATAACGATGTGCCAAATGAAAATTTAAAGCATTTCTCCAAGAATCTAACTTGTTGTGTTAGATTCAGGGGGAGTTAAGATATATAAATGGATTTTCAAATCCGATATTTCAATAACCTACGTTTGGTATTTCAATAATTCAATAATCGATTATCATTTAATATACTTCACTCGTCTGCTTGATGCGTATTATTTTTGTTTATATTGGAATTAACGTGTCATCAATGCAGGGGGAGTAAGTAAATTTCATTTGAATTATTATTTTTGATTATTATTTATGTTGGTTTGTCATCACCAAAAAGGGGGAGAATGTTGGAAATTGGACTCCCCGGATTTGGTTTTGGATGATGAACAAACATAAATATAATATGAACTAACACTTTATGAGCGCAGTTATGGAGATCGTCGCCAAATTCACATGAATATCAATTACGACGTCTCAAGACTTCTCAAAGCACGTGATCATATGCCTAAAGCTTCGTTGAAGCTTATGGACCTATTTAGAAGTCATGAAGATTCGATTGAAGCTATTGAAGACGGTATCGTCAAGTTTAATTTATAGTCTTTAAGCTTCTTTCGTAGAATGTTAAGCCTTGAGTAGGTCTTACGTTCTAATTCTTCATAACGCTCATATCTTAGCTCTAGGATCTTAGTAGAAGTCCATACAATCCTTCCCGAAGCATCGCGCTTCGATTCGCGACTTCTTGTGCATGTTAGTTGGTTCAAGAAGAAGAACTGACCGACTAGATGGTGATCTAGTCGGTCAGCCAAGCTTCTTGGACCGACTAGTTTCAGTCAGTTAATTCTTAGCTCTTTACTGTTTACAGTTAGTCGGTCTAAGTTGACTCACCGACCGACTAGTTTGTGAACTAGTCGGTCAGTGATGCTTCTATGACCGACTAGTTGAGCTTTCCCTGAACATGCACATTTGAACTTGAGCTACTGTTTATCATTAGTCGGTCTGTGCTCATTGATCGACCGACTAGTTGATGAACTAGTCGGTCAACTTTTCTTCTTAGACCGACTAGTTTAGTTTACTATACTTGCCAAATTTTTCACCATACTTACTGTTTATTGTTAGTCGGTCTATGTTCATTTGGTGACCGACTAGTTGGTGAATTAGTCGGTCAACATTTGTTCTTGGACCGACTAAGTCTAATTCTTCTCAGACTTCAGTTTTATCTGTTAGTCGGTCCACGTTGAGTAACCGACCGACTAGTTGTGAAACTAGTCGGTCAGCTACTCTTCTTAGACCGACTAGTTCCTTAGTCTGTACTTTGATCTTTTCTCAGTTTACTCATTAGTCGGTTTACGTTAATTGACCGACCGACTAGTTGATGAACTAGTCGGTCGGTGGTTGTTCTTTGACCGACTAGTTGGGTTCAGAAAAGAGCCGTTGGAGCATTTAATGACTCGAATTTCTTTCTCTCTATCCTCTATCCTATATATACTTGATGGGCTGCATTCATTGCTGCCAAGGCTGATATTATTGCAAGTTTAGAGATCAAGAGAATTCATTCCAAGCTCATTCAAAGCTCATTCATTCCATTCAATAATCTCTCCTCACTCTTACTTCCAAAGAGAGATTCATTGAGTGTGAAGCCTTCCAAGCCAAGTGCTTGATTCTAGGTCACCAACATCCCCAAAGCTCTCCATCGCTGATCTACATCTTGGAGCTAGGGTTTGGTGCCACTTCTTCCTCAAAATCATCCTTGCCCTAATTCGTAAGCAATACTCAAGGCATAGGTATTTTGTTCGGTAAGAAGTTTTCTTATTTCATTTCATATTTGATTTGTAAGTTTCACTCTCAGTGTGGTTGTGATCCCGGGTTGTGGGAGTCACATATTACATTTTGTATGATTTGACTTGTGGAGGATTTTCACAAGTATTTCATAGTGGAAACCTTGAGTTAGGGTTTCTAACTCAAGTATCCGGAGGGGATCCGGGTGGTTGGGACGTAGGATCACCGGGAACAAGTCGGAGAGACTTGGGTGGATCCGAACCCAGTAACATCTCTTGTTAGCATTGTTAATTTTGTTGTTGTCATTCAATTTAAGCTTCCGCAAATTGATTTGGTAGTTGTTTGCATTATAATTAGGAATTATACTCCTTGTTATTTTTAAAGTACTATTCCCCCCCCCCTCTAGTACTTGTGCAGTAGCTTGTAGGGCATTACAGATATTGTTGGTGGAAGACAAGGCTTGAGCTAGGGCTATCAGGGGGCTTGTACACGAGAAACAGTACCTGCAAACATAAGAAATAACTGGTTAAATGTTATACTATTTTCTATCCATTTTTCTTAACGTTATTATTTTTTTATAGCGTAAGATATTTTCAAATACATGATAATAATTTTAAAAATGCTAGATTTGAAGAATATAATTTTATCTTGGTGGAAAATAATTTTCTGAAGCTCATTAGTATTTTTAAATAAATTTTAAATAGTTAAAATCAAATTTCTAGATTTAAAAGAATTAAAAAATAATTTTTGAAATTAAAAATTAACTGTCGTAAATGTTTGGTGATTGATGTAGAAAAATCTACACAACGAAATCTGTCATATAATATGTCAAAATTTTACTCTCGACTAATAGAATACAAAAATATTTTTTATATGTTAGAGTTTACGTGTAGTATGAAAGATATAAGTGTTTTTATCAAATCTGAATTAACTACCGTAAACTTTGAAAATTCATAACTTGAAAAATATGTATCTGATTGGGACGAAACTTGTGCCTACGTGTTCGTGCCAATGCGTTGAATTTTTTGGTACTTTTAGAATATCTTTATGAGTCCTAGATTTTCATTTTCCAATTCCTCCTATTTTCTTCTTCTTTCTCTCACTAGCTTCGCTCTCTAACCAATACACAAAACTGTGTTATTTTACAACTCATGCACGCTGTTTCTTGAGGGCAGCCGGCGACGGCCAGCTGGGGGATGGGGCTGGCGGTTGGGCGACACCGGTGGTGGCAGTGGGGGCGACACCGGTGGTGGCAGTGGCGGTCCCGGTTGCGTGGGGAAGGAGAATGCGATGGGTTCGTGGTGGGTTCTCGCCGGAGAAGAAGATGGTGGGAGTCTTGTGTAGGCTTGTTTGTGAGAGTATGGCGGCGGTGATGACAGGTATGGGTGGGTCGAATGTGCTCGTCAGCGAAGCTCGGAGGTTAGCGAAGTCTAGAGAAGGGTCTCACGGTGTAGGGAAGTGGGAGGTGGTTGTGGAATCCCGAGCTTGGTGGAGCTTGGGATGTGAGCGATGGTGTGGTGGACGTGAAAGAAAGAGGGAGAGTGTGCGTGGGTGTTGCCTGATGGAGGGGGAGAGAGAGAGTGAAGGTGAGAGAGAGATGAGTGTGATGTGTTTTAAGTCGGGGGATGAGTTTTTTTATAGGGTTGTAGGAAAAAGATAAGATGTGTATAGTTAAATAATAAAAATATTTAATATAGAAGTTAACGTAGATGGTTGGATCCGATAAATCCGGATCTGACCTACTATTTTTGGTATATTAAGAAGGTGGGGTAGGCTAGTTAATCGGGTTATGCTAATGTAATATGGTAATTAGTAAAAACGTTTATCTCTTAACATTTTAATATTAAAATACCACTTTTCACATCTGATTCCGAAAAATTACGAAAAAAATGCCACGAGTTTATTTCGTCGCGGCGATCATAAGAATAAAGTCCGCTTTAGATTTTGAGTTACGAAGAAATAGAAAAAATATCGTATAATCAACTGAAACTATTTGAATATGGAAAAACGTGTAGCAACTAATTCAGGCCGTTACATGTTCAATTTGAACTAATGCCTGAAGAATGACTTTGAGCGGGAACAGATGAAAAACATTTCTTATGCTATGCTGTTGGAAGACTAATGTATGCTCATGGTTGCACTAGATTTAACATAGCATTTGCTATTGGGATGTTGGGAAGATATCAGAGTAATTCAGGCATAGAGCATTGGAGAGCTGCAAATAAGGTAATGAGATACCTTAAAGGAACTAGAGACTATATGCTCATATACAGACAGACAGATAACTTAGAAGTCATTGGCTACTCTGATTCAGACTTTGTTGGAAGTGTTGATTCTTAAAAATCAAATTCAGTATACATTTTTTTGCTAGCCGGTGTGGCTTTATCATGCAGAAGCGCAAAGCAAACTTCGATTGCTGCTTCTACTATGGAAGCCGAGTTCGTGCCTTGTTTTGAGGCTACTTCACAGGGTGCATGGATTAAGAATTTCAGCTTTATGCTTAGAATTAAGAATTTCATCTTTATGCTTAGAATCATGGATTCTATTTCTAGATCGCTAAAATTGCATTGTGACAATATAGTTGTTGTCTTCATGACTAACAACAACAAAAGTGGTAGTAGAATTAGGCACATCAACATCAAGTATTTAGCCATAAAACAACATTTTAAGAAGAAATTAGTCATCATCGAGCATATTAGTACCGATTTAATGATTAGCGATCCTTTAATTAAAGGCACGACACCAATGAAATTTAAGGACCTTGTGGATAGAATGAGACGTGGTTTCTTATTGTAATTTTTCGTTGGGAGAACAATGCTAGTAGATGAAATTTCTATTGTGATGTTTCCTCATACATGGTTGCTTGCATTATTGTAATTGTAAGAAAGATCATTAAGTTCGGATCAAGAATAAACATAGAGTTTATTCATTACATTGTGAAGGCTATTGATGAGAAACACGATGCATTGTGATCGATGGAAGATAACACTTGATTTTAAAGGACATATCGCCATGATTCATTTGTTTCTTGTTGTTAGGAATGATGTTATATGTGGATCAAATGGGAGAATGTTAGTTTTTGCTTCAACCGGTTGTGATCCACATACAATACACTATCAATAATTGAAAATTAGTTTTGATAACCGTGGATGGAACGATTCAAAACGAAGGGAAAAGCGAAAGGAGAAAGGGAGGTGAAACCCTAGTTTCCTCACATCAGCTGCCAATTTCGGAGTAAGGGACAGATTGAGAAAGAGAGTGAGTAGCGCTGTCGTTCAAAAACTGACGTTGGGCATCCGTCGAAAATCGCTCTCTCGCAGTTGAAAGAGACAGAGAGGAGATCTTGTTCTCCATCTCGAAATCGAAACCCTCGTTTCTCGAGTGTCCAAGCACCGATCGACAACAGAATCAGAGACTTGAAAGAGATATACTCTCAGTGACAGGTACTCTAAAAACCCTAGATTTGTCTCGTTATTAAAAAGCCCTAGCAACTTGAAAAGAGATGAGCAAAGAAGGGTCGGAGAGGGTAGGAGATGAGCACAGAGTGTCGACTGGAGAAGAGGATGATAACCTTCGCCGCAGCACGAAGAAGGTAAAGGCATCTTAAGGGTGCACGGGAGGCTCAATCTGTGAAGGTGACGACTTGATGGATTCTTTGGATGAAGACACTTTGCCCATTTCTACTGCAAGCATTCAAGGTAAATCTGAACTGAACTTTTCGTTTAAAGATGCATGTTTGTGGCAGCATTCGACCCATAGGGGTTCATCACCGATAGATGGAGTTGTGGGGAATGATGACATTACAGTGAAGTCTTACAAATATTGGGACTGTGTTTCTCTGTCTACTGATTTCAAGAGGTGTCTTCACCTCAAGTGCAGCAATGCTGCCATAGTGAAATTGCTCGATGTAATATCACTTTACCGGTCTTGGAATCTAAATTGAAACACATATGGAATCCTAAGGGAGAAGTGGAATTCATAGAATTGGGGGAAGGGTATGTGATGGTAAAATTTACTTGCGATGAAGATCTTCGTTATGCCTTGGAGGAGGGCCCCTGGGTAGTTTTCGGATATTATCTCACTATTCGTCCTTGGATTCCAGATTTTTGCCCTACCACGGCGACAATTGAATCCACGGTAGTCTTGATTCTCTTTCCTTACCTCCCAGTTGAATATTATGATGAGAACATCCTTCTAACTCTTGGCAATTGCATTGGCCGTGCACTTAAATTTGACTCGAATACACGATTGGTGATGAAGGCGAGGTTCGCTCGGGTTTGTGTGGAGATTGACATGAGTAACCCATTAAAGACCCAAATATTTTTGAGGGTAGAAGGAAACATATCCAGTATGAAGGTCTGAGCATGATTTGCTTCAAATGTGGCAGATTGGGGCATAAAAGACACATGTCCTTTCCTTTCTGGTCAGATTTCTTCGGCTGTCGCGCTGGCTTCTCCGGCTGTCGGAGCTTCATCAGGTGTTGCTTTGCAAATTGGGGCATCCGCTTCCTCTTTATCACCGACGTCGCAACCTCCAAGTGTCAATTTTAGCCCTTGGCTGGACGCTGGAGATCGTCGGAGACGACAGAATATTAGCTCATTGCCTCAATCAGTTACCTCAAAATCAGGAGCAGTTTTCGCAAAATCTGGAGTCGTTTCTGTAGGGTTGTCGTCACATTTTACCTCTTTGGAAACGGTTACAGAAGATAGGGTTGAGGAGGCTTTAGATTTGGGGGGAATTGTTGATCACGTGCCAGAGAGTTCTCGACAACCACAAAAGATTTCTCGCTCACAAGACTTGGTGTCTCCATCTACTTTAGGCCCTAAGGCCCGTTCCAAAGCCAGTAGGACCCAAACAACAGCCCCCACTGCCGCAGCCCAGAAGTTGGGCCTCCGAAAATTAAAGTTGATTGTGATACCTAGCCCGTCTTCATCATTTACTCATAAACAGGTTACAAAACCTGAGATTGCTTTGAGAATCCAACTTCCACCTTCACATATTATCAACATCGATTTGCTGGATTCGGTATCTGGCTGGGGGTCAACGGGTAGGAGGTCTCAGTCAGTTCTTCTTCATGATGATGTTCGAAGGCGCCAACCCCCTGAAAATCGAGTCTTACTAGAGGTGGCGATGGATGGTACGGTTGTTGATGAGGGTCCGGATCTTGCTAGTATCTTAGGCCCTGCCATTTCAAAACCTTTGCTCCAGACTCAGTCTGTTACATGTCCCGACCTTTCTGTTCCGTTGGAGGGTGCCCCTAGAAATCACCTCCGTTGTTGATTAATGAACTTTATGTTTTGGAATTGTCGTGGGGCTGGGAAGGAATCTTTTGGACAAGGGATTAGGGAAGTTTTGGGTGAAGTGAAGCCCTCCCTGCTTGCTATTGCGGAGCCCAGAATCTCAGGAGACAAATCTAAGGCGGCCATGCGTAAGTTGAATTTTGGGAAGTCGTTTATTATGGACCCGTTGGGTTATTCTGGTGGGTTGTGGGTGTGTTGGGATGATAAGGAGTTGGATATGCAGGTTTGTCATTCGTCTCCACATCTGATCCATGCTTTGGTACAACAGTGTGAGTGCACATCTTTCATGTTGACTTTCGTATATGCCCCACCGGCTCGACCAGCTCGATTACTTTTGTGGGAGTATTTGGAGAATTTAACTGATGGGCTAGATATGCCCTAGCTAGTTCTAGGATATTTCAATGATATACTCGTGTCTACGGAGAAGTCTGGAGGTGGCATTCCCTCTCTTACTCGATGCTTAAGATTTCAGAGCTTGTTGTCTACCTGCGGCCTTTTGGACCTCCACTTTATTGGTAGTCCTTACACCTGGTGTAACTTAAGGAAAGGGTTGGCCAGGGTCTATGAGCGCCTAGATCAAGTTGTGGCGAATCCTTCATGGTGTGCTTTGTTTCCACATGCAAGAGTGCTTCATATGCCACAGATATTTTCAGACCATTGTCCCATCTTGTTACAGACTGAGCCACAACTTCAGGTGAATCCTCTTAATAGACCATTTCGATTTTAAGCTACGTGGTTTCTGGCTGAGGACTTCAAGAACTCCCTTTCAGATATGTGGCAGCAGGCTCTTGGGGGTTGTGTTGGGAAGGTGAAGCCGGTTACATGGGACCTTCAGCTTTGGAATCGTCAATGTTTTGGTGACTTATTTTAGCGGAAAAGATGGCTAAAGAGTCGTATTGATGAGGTGCAGATGTCCTTATCGTCTCATTATTCTCATCAATTGTGTTGCTTGGAGGAGAGTTTGGTTACGGAGTACGATGCTATATTATCACAGGAGGAGGTATTTTGGGCCCAAAATCTAGAAATGATTGGTTGATTAATGGATATCAGAATACGATTTTTTTTTCACGCGTCTACTTTGCATAGACGACGTAGAAATCGTATCTCCATGTTGAAGGATGAGACTGGGTCTTGGATTATGGATGAGGGGGAGCTTCGAAGCCATATTCATGTCTTCTACAAAGATCTGTTCAGTACGGATGGGAGTAACAGGCGTATATTCACACACATTTCCTTCCCGTCTCTATCCCCTGACTAAAAAGGTTTGCTTGTTGAAAAGGCTGGGGAGCAGGAGGTTTGTGATGCCGTATTCCAGATGAAAGCTTGGAAGGCTCCAGGTATCGATGGATTTTAGGCTGGGGTGTTTCAAAATATTTGGAATACAGTTAAGGATTCCTTGACAGAACTGGTTGCGGATGCTTTGGATACATGGAAGTTTAATGCTGAGCTTACTAGAACTTTGCTTGTTCTTATTCCAAAAATCCAAAGGCCTGAGAAGATTCAGCAGTTCTGACCTATTAGTTTATGTTGCGTTACCTACAAGCTGATTACCAAGGTTCTGGTTAACCGTCTTCGGCCCTTTCTTAATGGCCTTGTTTCCCCCTTGCAAGCAAGCTTTATTCCAGGGAGACATGCCACAGATAATATTTTGGTGGCACAGGAGCTAATCCATATTGTCAAGAAATCCAAAAGCAAACATGGCTTCTTCGCACTTAAGATTGATCTGGAGAAAGCATATGAGAGGGTTAGATGGGATTATTTGGAGGAGACTTTGAGCCTTTTTGGGTTTCTCCGGGAGTGGGTTTCCCTAATCATGTTATGTGCTCGTCAGCTCAGATTTCGGTGATGTGGACTGTAGATATTTCTGAACGTTTCGTTCCTTCACGAGGTTTGCGCCAAGGGGATCCTCTCTATCCTTACTTGTTTGTTCTTTGTATGGAGCGGCTTGGAATGCTTATTACTGAAGCTGTTGCTGATAAATCTTGGTCCCTAATTGCGATTGGTAGAAGGGGTCCTGCGATCACGCATTTGTTGTTTGCTGATGATCTGTTTCTATTTGGCAGATCAACAGTTCAGCAAACACAACGGGTTCGGGAGATCTTGGATATTTTCGGTGCTTCCTCGGGAGCTAAGTTAATCTAGATAAATCTCGATGCTTTGTGTCACCAGCTATGGGTCATCAACATGCCTCTCTTGTTTGTGACTCCCTGGGCGTTCTGTCTTCTTCTGATTTGGGAAAGTATTTGGGCGTGCCTCTGACTCATGGACGTATTAATAAGAATACTTATCGGGAGGTGGTTGAAAGGATTAGTTTGAAATTATCTGGTTGGAAGTCCAAACTTTTGAGTTTGGCTGGGAGAGCCATTTTGATAAGTTCAGTTACATCAGCCATTCCAACTTATTCTATGCTCACCACTTGGCTCCCGCACCATACTCTGAATGAGATGGATAAGCTTAATCGCTCCTTTCTTTGGGGTGGCTTTGGGGGGAGGAAAAAGCTTCATCTAGTGAAATGGACGGAGTTTTGCAAGCCTAAGAGTTCTGGAGGGTTGAGCATTCATAGCATAGAGCTTCATAATGAGGTACTTATGCAGAGATTGGCCTGGAAGTTCTTGATGGAACCAAAGTCTCTTTGGGTGCAGATCTTAAAGTCGAAATATTCCTTACCTGATAATATCTTCCCATACATTTTGAGTATGGATAAGTTACCCTCATCCTGGTCGTACTCTATGAAAAGTTTGGTGCATGGCTTGCTCAGTCCTAAGGATGGTCTCAAGACACGTGTGGGTGATGGTGCTACCACGAACTTCTGGAGTGACAATTGGTTAGGGGAACCACTTTTGACCATTGCCACTCTGCATGAGGTGGATGTTTCTCATGTTTTGGTGTAGGATTTTGTTCACCATGGTTCGTGGGATGTGGAAAAACTATTACTTCATGTTCCTGATACTGTAGCGCAGCAGATTATGTCACATCCCCTCCCTCAGGTTTCCTCTCTGAGGGATAGTTGCATTTGGCGACTTACATCTGATGGACGGTTTTCCTCAAAGTCTTCTTACAGTTATTTGTTGGGGAATCAATCTCTGTTGGGGGTTGACCATTATGCTTGGCTATGGAAGTTGCCTATTCCTTTGCGTTGGCGGTATTTTCTATAGTTGGTATTAAAGGATAGGATTGTTACTAATTCTCTGTGTCATCATTGGGGCATGTCTGATTTAGATACTTGTCTTGTCTGGGGGATAGATGCAGAGGCTGTTATTCATGCGTTGAGGGATTGTTATGAAGCAAGGAATGTATGTGCTATCCTTTTCCATATCTCTATGTTTGACACTTTCTATCAACTTCCTATGGCAGATTGGGTGAAGGAGTTTTTGGACCTTGGGACTAACTCACGGTCTCGGGTTATTCTTTTCGCTACTTGTTTATGGAAACTTTGATGTGCCCGGTGTCGACGGGTCCTTGATGACTCGACTATTATTGATGATAAGGCATCTCAGGTGCGGCGTATTTTTTACCTTGCTGCAGAAGTTTCTCGGGTCTATGGCATTCCAAATGTTGCCCCCCACGTTCCTTTGGTTATTAGGTGGTGCCCACCAGATTGCGGAATGGTTAAGCTTAATGTTGATGGCGCTTGTAGAGGGAATCCAGGTACTTCAGGTGCATGCGGTATTTTCCAGAATGAGATTGGTGGCTGATGTTTGGGGTTTTCTTCATATATTGGCTGGGGTACTAATCTGAATGCGGAGCTTCATGCCATTCGTCTGGTGCTTGACATTGCCTGGAGAAGAGGGCTTCGTACTCTTGTTTGTGAGACGGACTCATGTGTTGCTTATTCGTTTTTGGAATCTCCTGATGTCTGCTGCCATCCACTTCTGAACCTGGTCATGGACATTAGGGCTTTCACATCACAGTTTACTATTTGCACCATAAGTCATGTTTTTCGGGAGGCTAATTTCTGTGCGGATGCATTGGCCAATTTGGGTTGTGATTTGATGATGACCTGCGAGTCTGTGAGAGGGCACGCCCCTCTTTATCGCAGCTGCTTTTCTTCGATGCCACTGGGGTTGGTTGTAATAGAGGTTTTATCCTCTGATGATAATTCTGACTTTATTTTCCGATGGATTAAAAAAGGGTAATTTTTAGATTTAGGTAAAAAATTTAAAATAATATCAATTTTCGACCAAGAAAAACAATATTATCAAAAATCGACCAAGTTGTGCCACGTCAGCGGCCTCGCGCCAATGGCGGTTATTTTTCGATCTGGACGCACTTGGCAAGTGCGTGTATTCTGGCCGCACTTGCCAAGTGCGGCAACTTTAGTACGAGACTAACAGGCCCGTGACTTAAAGTTAAGTCACGGGCATCTAAACTGGCCGCACTTGCCAAGTGCGGCCAGTGATCCCTATTTCCCACCGCAGCCAACAAACCCGATCACTCATAACTTATCAAACTGTGGAAAGCAAAAAACCCTATGCTAGGGCGCGACGGCGGAGGAGGCTTCCCATCCCCATTTGCGTTGATCCGACGGCGGGTGTTTCTCCATTTCTGTTGATCAGATAACGAGATCCACAAACAGGTACGTGGATCTCTTCATTTGATATCTCCATTTGATGAACTGATCCACAAACAATAGATGTATGTATTCTTACTCTATCATATGCCTTTGGGGGTGTGGGTGAATATTTTCCATACTGATGCATGAACTTAATTAGTCTTAACCCCCCTAAGTAGATTTTTTGTTAACTATATGATCAATTTTTTCGATTTTATTAAGTACCTGCAAGGTTTCCTATTAAATCCATTTTTCTGGGATACACATAACTTATTTGAAATTTTGGATATGTGTCAAATTCATACTAGGGTTGGTTTAATAAGATTGTTGATATACATTTCCGTGATTTCTAATGCAGTATAGAACAATATTTTTGCAACTTGTAGGATAGAATAGCATGGAGGAGGCGGGACCAATAACTGACGAGGTCTTGTATGATCAGGCACACCATCGGTCTGCGCAGATCCAGTATGGACAGGTATGAATATTTGAGGTGGAAAATTCTGAAAATTTAATTATGATGCCAATGCAGAAAAATAATTAACATGATATTGTTTGCAGGAGGCTGTGATAGGAATTGTTGATCACACACGCAGACATTCAGAATGGAAAATAGATGAGCGTGTGGAGTTGTATATCATAATTCTGGGTTACATGTATGTGCGAAGTTGAAGTGGATACGATTGGACCATGCACTATTAATAGCATTGGTTGAGAGATGGCGGCCCGAGACGAACACATTTCATATGAGACAGGGAGAGATGACGATCACTCTGCAAGATGTGGCTATCATCACCGGCCTACCTATATCCGGGACCCCCATTTATCAAATTGGCCGACGACATAGTACATGGGCCGATTTGATGGAGCGTCTTCTGGGCCAGGCATCCATGGAAAACCAAGGAGCAAAGGTGAAGCTTGCTTGGTTGCGTGAAACATATATGGAGTTGCCTGATGAAGCCATAGATGAGGAGATTCAGCAATGTGCACGGGCGTACTTGCTGCATATGATCGGAAACTTATTGGTTCCGGATCCAAGCAAAGGATCGGTCCATCTACGGTGGTTGGAGAAGCTGGAACATTTTGAGGAAATTGGAGGGTATGCGTGGGGAAGTGCAGTGCTGGCACATATGTATTCTGAGCTAAGCAAGGTGGCAAGGATGCAAACATCGGCTATATATGTATGCGTCACCTTGTTGCAGGTATAACACTATTAATTCTGCAATAGTGAGAAGTGTATAAATATGTTTTATAAATAACTGAAAAATTCATATTTACAGGTATGGTCCTAGGAGAGATTACATATAGGCCGGCCTACATACAGACAAAATGTATTGGACGGCAACGGCCCTTAGGCTGTAGGTGGAATGTGCCAAGATCATTTCGTGAAAATCCCCAAGGGAACCTCGAATTGTATAGAAACGAGCTTGACTCGTTACAGAGCACACATGTTTGAATTTGTAAATTTTGAATTAATGATATATATGTAAATAGCACGTCGTCTAATTATGTATTTCTTTCATTCATGCCTATTAGGTTATCTGGGAGCCATATGCTGCGCGGTTGGAGCATCTTCATCCTTCATGTTTAGCATTTCCTACGATATGGCGTGCACGCGTACCATTATTTTGCCGGGAGGAGATTGAAATGCATGTACCGGACCGTGTTATGAGGCAATTTGGGTTAGCACAGCACATCCCAGTAGCAGTCCGAGTAATGCCGGGGAAGTCAGGTATGACCCCTCAACAATGGGCTGCTGCCATCGTGGAGCCTCGAGCGGCATGGGATAACAGATTTGCCAATGTTGTGGAGGAGGAGGATGCCGTGTCGGTAAATGATTATATGCAATGGTATTGGGGGATCACAAGACGATGGATATATACTAGGCAGGAGCCCCCGTTCTCGTACATGCCACGTGGGCCCCTCGAGCGTAAAATGGTAAATAATAGTCATATACACTTCTTAAGATTACAAATTTATTTGATTCATATATACTACACGTATAATTTGTTTTACAGGGTGATACGCTGCTTAACATCTACGATCGTTCGGTCATTGGTTTACAGGAGGACCCGTATAACACTCACTTGATAGCAATCTAGCAAATGATCGATGATGTGATGGGGCAGACACGACATCGTCCTGAAGGAACAGACACCAGCTATCTTCGGCGAATTTATAGGAGGGATGTCGCCGAAACTTCGCAGCAGCAGCAGCAGCAGCAACAACAGGAGCAGTAGCATCAGGAGCAGGAGCTGGAGCCGAATCAGCAGGAGCAGCAGCAACAGACAGTGGATGAAGCTGGGACCTCACAGCCTCAGTATACACAACCACAAATGGAGGGGGACACCGCTACACAACAAGCACAGTTTCAGACATACAGCCGTACCCGTCGTGTGAAATCTGCACTCCAACTATTTTGGCGGCCGTAGTTTTTTTTGATGTTGAAATGACTTTTGGAACATAATTTATTTTTCGGTAATTTGTAGGATGACATTGTGTTTGACATTTATTTTTTTGGAACTTAATGTTTACCTCATGTAATTTGTGTCATGTGTGCTATGGACATGTGAGATATATGAGTGAGATGTGATAGGTGTCAAATGTCACCTCTCAGCATCTTCTTCATTTTTCAATGGCTTTCTGAACGAAGCGGTCATCCAAGGCTATCAAGAGAAATAAAGCTACCCAACCGGCCCCTAATGCTGTAAAGAAGCACGTAGCTGTTATCAACATGTATCACCCAAACCGACACTTAGGTGATACATGTTGATAACAGCTATGTGCTTCTTTACAGCATTAGGGGCCGGTTGGGTAGCTTTATTTCTCTTGATAGCCTTGGATGACCGCTTCGTTCAGAAAGCCATTGAAAAATGAAGAAGATCATGAGAGGTGACATTTGACACCTATCACACTTATCTCACCCATATATCTCGATCATATATCACACATGTGGAGCGATATGTAAAACTTGCAAGAATTGAAATATATGTCATTTTTGCTGAAAATGTTGTGATATATGAGAAATCGGTGGTTTTGTATATGTATCGGGTGTTTATGTATATGATGATGTGCGTATTGGGTGTTTTTTATGTATCAGTATATGTATCGGTATTGGTATCGGTATATGTGTATATGTATCGATATATAAGTATATGTATCAGTTTTGCATATGTATCGGCATTCTGCTGCTCAATTCTCAGCAGCAGCTGAGAACTGAGCAGTTGCTGCTCAGTTCTCAGCTGCTGCTGAGAATTGAGCAGCAGAATTGGGGTTCTCAGCTGCTGTGGGGGGTGCACTAAATGGCCGTACTTGCCAAGTGTGGCCATTTCAGTGCAGCACCCTCAGACACAGCCCAGACAGAGAGCTCTCTGTCTGTCTGGGTGCTGCACTGAAATGGCCGCACTTGCCAAGTGCGGCCATTTCAGTGCAGCACCCTCAGACAGAGCCCAGACAGAGAGCTCTCTGTCTGTCTGGGTGCTGCACTGAAATGGCCGCACTTGGCAAGTGCGGCCATTTCAGTGCAGCACCCTCAGACACTGCCCAGACAGAGAGCTCTCTGTCTGTGTTGGGGTACACTGAAATGGCCGCACTTGCCAAGTGCGTCCATTTAGTGCACCCCCCACAGCAGCTGAGAACCCCAATTCTTCTGCTCAATTCTCAGCAGCAGCTGAGAACTGAGCAGCAGCTGCTCAGTTCTCAGCTGCTGCTGAGAACTCAGCAGCAGCTGCTCAGTTCTCAGCTGCTGCTGAGAACTGATACAGAAAAAACACCCAATTCTTTATGAATTCCTGTACATAAAAACCCGATGCATATACAAAACACCGATTTCTCATATATCACAACATTTTCAACACCGAATTTTGGGACATCACTTATATATCAATACGCATGATACATACACAAAATATTTCAACACAAATGACATATATCCTATACATTCCAACTTGAATTTAAATTACATCATATAAATTTAAATCACAGTAGATTTTCCAATGTCAATCAACATTCCAACTTGAGTCCACGTATATACATCAGACACGTGAACCGCCTCTTCCATGTGATGAAGACCTACAATGTTGGAATGGCATAAATTAATATACAATTTATATGACAAGCTATATGAAATAACCCAATTGTATACTATACGTACGCTTGATTGTGGGGAGGATTTTGGCAACGCGATTTGTAACGCCCGACCTGATGACAGTTGCTACATCTATTGTGCCTGCTGCCCTCACGAGGAACATCCATTTCCCCACGAATCCTTGTCGAACGCGGCCTACCAGGCAGTCTTCTTTTCGTGGGGGGATTTATAATTGGACCATCCCAAACCTTCCAATACCGTTCATCAGGTATAGGGTGAAATGCAGGGGTATATGAAAGGCGATATTTGTTCGCACTATACCATGTAGAACAAAACGGCCACCATGATATGTTTGCACCATATTATTGCCTAGACGTTGCGGTGATGACATGGGCACAGGGCATGTGCTGAAGCATAGGAATATTACAATTACAGCTGCAACTCTCTCCCTGTATCTTCACGGTGTACGCTTGTCCCTTATTATCCAAAACCTCACATTCATAATCACCAAATCGTGTGATGTAGTAAGTTCGTGCTTTTTCCACACGTTTCCCCAAAATCTCCTCTGTGTTAGGAGTGAAATTTGTAGTCAACCCATGTCCATCAATCCGACGATGGTAGAAATATTTAATTAACCTGTAAAAAGTTCTTGCAATTAACGCATGTATCGATAACGCTCTTGCTCCTTTGAGAACGCCATTGAAGCTCTCCGAACAATTGGTTGTCATGACACAATAACGTTTCCCACCATCTTCATGCATAGCCCACCTTTTGGTCTCTCCTGCCAAGTCTTTAGAAATCCAATCATCTGCTGCAACAGACTCTGCTCTACTACTTGCACGGTGCTCATTATATTTAAGCAAGTCCGATGCAGTACACGCACCCCAGAAGTTCCTTTCTAATGTGACTGTTCGGTGCCCACTCTTTTTGAAGTTTGCGATGATATGTCATAGGCAATACCTGTGATGCCTCTTTGCCAGCCATCGCTCCCTCAATGCTCTAGGAATTCCTTTGAATCTATCAGAAATGAATGTAATTGTTCGGTGTCGATGAGCGCTGGGTATATAGTGAAATATACAGCTGAAAAACCACTTCCAATTATCTTGGGTCTCAGCCGCCACAACAGCAAAAGCTAAAGGAAACAGCCCACCGTTTGCATCCACTCCAGTGGCTACATGTAACGACCACTTTTCGTTGTACGTTGTTCATGCACGTGCTTTTGGCCGTGCACATGTTTGTTTTAGACTTTGTTTGTTTGTGAACACTTTAGTGCGATATTCCGTTGTGAACGTCTCTGAGGGTAGTAAATTGTGGCACTAATTTGGAATAACATTTCTCGAGTCGTTTTCCCACAATTTAATCTTATTCGATGAGACGTTGCGATTCTCACTTTTGACGGGAGACGTTTCTATTTTTAGTTTCGTCGTCCGATGTCGAAATTGAGATCCGTCTTCTTAGTTAGCTCACTTTCGTCATCACGGTCACCCCGATATTTATTTTATAATTTTTGGAGTTCATTTGACCACTTTTATATTTTTAGCAAGGTTTATAATATTTTTAATAATTAATTTATAAATTATTTTCGGCCAAATAAAATTTATTTGAGTTTTAAACGTATTAAAGAATTTTTGAGCCAATTTCCAGCTCATTTGGATCGTAGCAAATCCTTGTGTGAGTTGGAGAGGGCGAGATACGAATTTTAAATTATTTTAAACTCCTAATCTCATTAGGATTAGCCCTAGACCTAGTCAACCCATCTACACTATATAAACAACCTTTAGGAAGAACTATTTTCGCAAGAAAATAACCCTAGTCGCCTCCAAAACCCAAAAACCCACTTGCGACGATTCGTCGCAACGTTGCAGCCGTCGCCTGTGCACGACCGAAGAATTCCGCCCCGTTCCCTCGGTCTGACCGAGGCCACCGCCCGCACCAAGCTCCGCTCCGCACCCGCTGCAGCCGCCCGCTCGCATCTCCGTGCCCGACCGAGAGGATGTCTCGGTCTGACCGAGAGATTTCGCCCCAACTCCCACACCGCTCAGCCCGCTTCGCAGAGCCCGCACCGACCCCGCTCCGCCCCGTGTCTGACCGAAGCGCTCCCCCGCTCACGTTGCATCACCGCTTCGTTGCAACGTTGCAACGTTGCAACGCCTGCACAGCACTGTGACCGACCCGCCCCATGCGCCTGACCGAGAGGCCGCCCGCACCCGCTGCTGAGCCCGCTCCGCAACGCTGCACAGCGCCGTGCGCTGTGTCTGACCGAGAGATTCTCTCGGTCAGGCTAGTGTCCGACCGAGCGACGTTCGTCGCAACGTCGCAACTCTCGCACCGCTTGCCGCCGTGGGCCCCCCAAGTTCTCCAAAGGTATTGTGGGTCCCCAATGGGTCCCTAGGACTACTGTGGGCCCCACCTAGGTGCGTTCTCTCCGACAATTTACCGCGTACGATGTTGCGACACGTCGTAGGCCGTCGTCGCACGTGCTAGCTCTGGAATCTGGAACTGTTGCCCCGGTTGATGCTCTGAACTTTCCAGCGAGGAATCTATATTGGAATCAGGACTTGGAGCGCGTTCTCTTATTCTAACCCCCGGCGTCGCTACCCGACGCCGGTGTAGATTTCGCGTCGTGTTGAGGTAACGCTTTGCACCCCTAGGACCCCCAACCCATTGCCTGTTAATCAAGACTAAAATCAGTATTTTTTAAAATGGTTTAAATGTTTTAAATTCACTAATCAAGATTAATAATATGGACTTTAGGCCGGTGGACTTGTGCACGTAGGATAATTGTGATTTTTGGACTCATTGGACGGTGTGCTCAGACGTTGTACTTGCAGGCAAGTGAAACTTGCCAACTCTTGTGTAGGGCCATGTTTTTAGGCCACTTCCTTATTTTCAGCGTAAAAGAGACTAGTCAGTGAAATGATAGCTGGCTAGACGCCTACTTGATCTAGTTTGACAACGAAACTAGGTCCGTCACCTAAATGGATCTAGCTTGACAACGAAGCTAGATCCAACTCTTTAAACTTGTTGTTCATGCATACTAAACTGTCACGTTTACTTTTCTTATCTGTACGCACTTTTAACTGCCATGCATTGCATCTTACATGTCATCCCAGTTGATTGTTGCATTCGTAGCACACGCTACAATACTTGTACTCCTTGAATACTACTTCCGGGGAAAAGGGCCTAATGTGTTGGTCAAAAGCCAATGCCCGGTTCCCTGGTCCGGCTAGGTGCACCCCTATGCCATACTTGTTAAAAACACTTCCTGGCTCGTGATCCAGAAGCGAGCATTACCGTTCGGGTGTAAGGCCCTGGCTCGATACACATGGAGGGGTAGGGATAAACGGTCAACTGAGCTTAGGAGTGGCCCGATCAGCCACTCTAGCCAGAAGACGAAATCTCTGTGCACGAGGTGCTTACTTTCCTTGTCTTGTACTTGTCTTGTGAATGATTCATGTAATACTTGTCATCCATGCCATGTTTAAATGCCATGCTCGTACTTTACTTTACGTTACTTTACTTTACCTGTTGCACTCATACTTTAACTGCCATGTCATCGCATTCATGCTAGAACTGCTAGGTTGCTTTACTTTTGCATACTTTCAGTTTCCTTGCACAAGTCTCTTGTAGACTTGCTGACATGTGCCCCTTGCTCTTTTGGGTGTCACATGTTAGACCCTGAGCCAGAGACCGTTGCTGTGTACGTGATGTGTTGCTGACGCTGAGCCTGAGTCCATGTCTGCCTAGGAGGAGTTTTGTGGACGTCAGTGATCGTTCTTGGTGACTTTGCTGAGCTTTCTTTTGTTTTAGGTTTGTTGTTAGTTGTCGGTGCGTGTCACCTTTGTTTTGTACGATGTACTTTTGTTGGCCATGTTTGGGCCTTTAGACTCTCTTTTATTTCAGCCTGGTGGCTTTTCTGCGATGTTGGAATTTATATTTATGGATATTCTGAGATTATTCTTTTGTCTCATTTCATTATTATTATCTTGTTTCGCTCGCGTTGCAAGGACCTGCAGTTTTAAATTTGATTGACGCTTATCGGACTTGCAGCTTTGTAGCTTCAAGTCTGAGCGGACCTTCTCACGCTTCGCCTCCATATTTTTGGGAAGCGGGGCATGACAGGTTTTGTTGGTGGCCCATGCAGGTCCAGTTTTGCAATTGCGAATTAACGAAACAACGATAATAACGTAATGTCCATTAAATAAATTGTAACATCCGAGTCAGAAGCCCTGAGTCAAGTTGTTTTCTTAGGACACTAGGTGATAAGAAGACTTAGTTACACGTCTGTGCTTGCTAGTTAGAGGCCCTGATTGTAGTCAGACTCCCTTTTAGCAATTGATTTAAACGTCGTAGGTGTTACCTTAGTGGTTATTGCCTAACCCTGACCATATTAGACCTCTAAAATTTCCTTTTGTCGTTCGCTTGGGTTCATCGATTTCGAACCAAGCTGAACGCATTTCGTTTCCGTCTAGCTCCTTAGAAAGTCTTAGCGCTTAGTTCTTAATCTTTAGTTGGTCGACCGTAGGAGTTTCTCCGTAGATCCTTCAGATTCATATCCTAGGCGTATGTATGTTTGGATCATCGGACCAATTTCCTTGCCTCGATTCACGAGATCGCCTCATGACGATCGTCGTCAATTTTCAAACATCTCCATTGCAAATCTTGAACCTTCGGAAAGTATTTTTCAAACTTCTCTTCCACTAAGTTTAACTTTGTTCAAAATTTTAATATACTTATAATTCATACTCCTTCATTGATTTAAATTTTTAAAACGTTTGTCGGAATTTTTGAATACTAGTTTATAGTATTTTCCCAGCCTATGTTTTTCGTACTTAGGTAAATGCGTCGTCCCTTCATATATTAATTTTATTCTGAATCGTACTTTTATTCAACTTGTAATTCTCCCTCCTGATTTATGCCATCCATATACTTTTCAAGGCACTTTGGATTTCAGCTTCCCGCAAGTCAAAGTTATGCTCATCGTTTTCCTTAATTCAGATTTTGTAAAATTACTAATTCATAACCATTTCCTAAATCTGGACCTTCCATAGTTTGGTTTTAAAGCTTTGCTATCGATTTCGATAATTCTACTACTAAGTTAATATTATTTTTCGGTGCACCATACATACTTTCAATTATTTTTATATCCGTACCAGACTTGTTGTGCTCATATATTAAGAACCTTGTGTAAATCAGTTCTCATTTTTGGCAAACCCTGGTTCTCTAAAAGTAGCTTCAAAATTGATTATTTAAAATTTTCCATGGCCTAAAAGTTTTGAAAGCATTTAACCTGAGTTTAAATCCTTCCGTTACTTGATTTCATTCTTTGACTTTCAAAATTTTTGACAACACTATATTAAATTACTGACGTATAAAAAATATTTTCTAAACCATGTCCTTAATATTCGTGTAAATGATTTTACTTCCTTTTAAAAAAAATTTTTAACCAATAGACCATTTTCTCTTATTATGAATATTCGACTCAAATTTATTTTGAACAACTCGTTTTATCAATCCCCAAATATTCCTTTACAGGCGAGGATTTTAACTTTGAAGTACAACAGTTTTCAGATTTCACGTATTTTAGCTTGTGCTACTTACCCTATTTTCTTTTCTATATCCTATATATGTATCACTACATCGCCCTTTCCTCTACCTAAACATTCACCAGTGAATCACTGTTTCACCTAACCAAGCTGTCTCCTTGTATTCGTCCTATCTGAACTCGTGCTTATCGATCCTTCCCTCGTCACGCTTTCGACCTCAACCTCCCTCTAGTGCTTAGGCTTTAGTGCCCGTCAAGGTCCGTGTCAACTCTTAATTGTCAGTAGGCCCTTGGACCTTTGTGAGGTGTCGTAGTGCACGTACCTAAGTTGTGTACGTGGGCTTGAATGAGTGTACCCCCCCATAGTATCTGCAGGGGATCCTCAGGTTGTGGCAGCCCTGTCAAGTCTGAGACATGTGCAAAACACATGTCAGCAACGAACTAATGAGACCATAAGTTAATGCAGTTATACAATTCTAGCAGTTCTAAATGGAATTTAAAAGACAACTACACAGGCAGTCCTAGGAAGCAGGAAACAAGTAATGGTTATTCTAATAGATCTGCTAGGGGTGTCCATCTAGTCAGATCGTCTAAGAGTTGTTCATGTAATTCTATCAATCTGCCAGGGGTGTCCATCTGGTCAGATTGTCCAAGTCTAGAAAAGGTCAAACGACCGGAATGCATCCCTGCGAAGCAAACAGGAGTGCACCAACTACGATACAAAGATAAAGCCTAAGGACTCAAGCTGCGTAGGCGGAGGGGAGCTACCCCCCAGGCCCAGCTAGACTCTTTTGTCCTACCCCACCCGCGAGTCGTTTGTGTTATGGACACGAGCCAACAAACGCTCCATCTAGACACGAGACAAGACAAGGATCACGAATGATACGGCGTATCATATTGGAGCGCACCAGTCACGGGTGAGCCAAAGCTGGGGAGCACCAGTTCTCAATGGTCACCCCGTCGTCGATCCGAAACAAATCATTAATCATGAATGATACTACGTATCATACCGGAGCGCACCAGTCACGGGTGAGCCAAAGCTGGGGAGCACCAGTTCTCCATGGTCACCCCCGTCATCGATTAATTATCCGAAAGCGAGACATTCCTGGACGAGCCAGCAACGCTCCACAAGTCCGTAAGCGAGCCGTCTCTGGGCTAGCCAGCAGACGCTCCACAAGAGTAGTGCCAACCTCCGTATAGGAGAGGCCCATGCCTGTGATCTTCTACAAAGATCCACATAATTATAATGTCTGGCTTATTAATTAGCATGTGAGGTTCAAGTTGCATTTTAAAGGTGGGTTCGAGCGGAAAGTAACATGTGATCATTTTCAAGTATTTTGCAAAAATAAAACTAGCAGTTCTAACATCAATTTTAGAAAAGTATAAAAGCAGTAACTAAAGTCTCATTCCTTGCCTGAAAGATTCCGGCAAGGATGTAGTCCAGCAGGGTCTGGGTCAACCAACGGATCACGGAACCTAGCCAGATGCGAAAGTTACACTGGCGTCGGGTAGCGACGCCAGGGGTTGGATTCCAGTAGCGCTTAGGGTAACGGCGTCGGCTCGGGAAAATAAATGGGTCGCGAAGAAAAACGTATTACATCTGCGACATCGGATGTGTGATATTAAGATAATGGCGTTGCAGTAATAACATTTAATCCAGCATGAATAATTAGTGTTCATACTAACATATCTATACCTACGCACTGACTACTATTATATAACTAATTTACACATGCTAACACATCTAATTAACATCTTGTGTACGCTGTCAGTCTATAAACAGATGGACCAATCCATAGTACATGCAGTAGGTAACACCCATGGGTTAGGGTGCACAGCGATTAGCATATAATTATTATCCACAGTTTATTACATCGGCTACTCTAATACTAACAACTAACCTTAAATAATGATCAACAACAGCAATCCTTTTTCATTAACCAACGGTATTTAAACCCTAACATCTTAACCCTAACTGTTAAATATTATAACTGACCCTACTCGAAATAAACCAAACTAACCTTTAACAAGCTTCTCCTCGTTGGCTGTGGTTGCAGGTGAACGCGAGGCGGCTGCGTGACTGGAGACGGCGACAGCGACGGTCAAGGGTGGCTCACGGCAGACTACGGTGACGCGAAGGCTGAGATGCACGTGGCCGGTGGAAGAAGCGCTGTGGACGGCGTCGTTCGCTGCTGCGAGGAACATCAGCACTGTCGGCATGTAGGGCTTCACCGCCGTGCATATGCGATCTCCGACGTGGCGGTCGACCGGAGGAAATCCGCTGAGGGAGGGGAGGAGGTCAGGGCCGCGGGCGGCACCGTAGGCGATCAACGGAGCTCAGGCGACGCCGTCGAGTCTGGTCGGAGGGAGATGATCGATGGGGAGGCGGATCGACGGCGGGACCACGTCGGAAGAAGGGTCCAACGCCCGGAGGTCGGGTCGTCGCTGCTGCGCGGAGGTCGCTCACGACACCTGAGCCGCGCTGCACGCTTGGGCGGCCATCGAGCGCCGAAGAGGGTCGAAAAACACGGGAAGGCCGGAGAGGGGGGTTAAGTCTCGATGCGTGCGTGGGTTCTTTCGTGGCGGCTGCTCTCGCGAGGGTTGGGAGATAAAAACCTAGGTTTAATTAAATAGGGGCCCTGGTGTTATTATTTAAAGGAGAGCTAGGGCTAAAGGGGTTTGCCAGCACGTGAGCATGGGTTCTGGGAAAATTTCTGAGTGTCTAGGCTAGCTTAGGTTATAGGTTAGCTGTCACTTATTATTATTATTATTATTATTTGTTTAGACCCTCTCACTATTGTGATGTGTGTGCGTGGAGAGCAAGTTGGGCGTAGGGCTGGGTTCGGCCTGGGGTAAGGCTCTCAAGATAGGGCCAACTATAATAGGAAAAGTTCTGAAATATTGTTAATATGATTCAATGAGTTGCAATGGCTAATAGTGCCAACCAAAACAAATAATAATAGGTTAAAATGGGTCTAAACTTGAAAGGTTTTCAAACAATAAAAATTTAAACGTTTGAATTAGAGTTTAAGAAATAAAATATAATTATTTTAAAATAATTATCTAAAAGGGATTTATCCTAGTAGATTTAAAATAATAACAATAGTTAATGAAAGTTAGAAGTGGGTACGGATACGGGGACATATATGACTAACTACAGATACGAAAAAGAAAGACATAGAAGAGGAAGCAGATATGACGTATCAATAAAAACCGGTCGTTACATGGGTTGAATGAGTATAACCCCATAGTATATTGATGCTTGCCTATTGTGTGATATATATATATATATATCTATATACATATATACATACTCGGAGTTATTCGTGATATTATGAAGTTGTTTATGTGTTAGTATTTATAGATTTGGGTGTGGTTAGCTATACCATACTAGGGATGCTTGTGTATATAAGAATTAGTGTGGGGATATCTGATGGAGTGTATGTAATTAGAGATATTTATAATGGTTGAAATAAAATGATTGGTAAAGCTATGTATATGCTAGGTGTGATAATAATAGGTGAGCGTATAGATAAGAAAGTAGGCCTATTGAGTGACCCATATATTAGTACGTGTGAGTATGTGCTCGTAGGTAGATATGTATTGTGCTTAGGCGTAAGTAGTTATGTTTTGTTGCATGAGTATATAGGTGATATACATATGGTAGTAGGATTATAATTTTGATTAGTATTGCTTGCTTTTGCGGGATGTTGCATGCGTGCATACCGTGAGGTATACACGACTATTGCACATCTTAATTATGTATGTATAGATGTGTTAGTATACTAATTATAGGTATTAGACTATGGTGTGAATATATATGTACACGCGTGTGACTATACGATGAATGTGTATGTGTTAGGGAGTGTATTATAATTATATGTGTGCTGATGTCTGTATTATTATGGTACATAGAGTGATTGAACTATGTGAGTATTACCTGACTAAATATTAAGGGTGATTGACTTAAGGTATGTATATGGTTGTATTGATAGACGTATAAATATTGGAGTGATATTGGTATAGGTATGAATGTCGTGTTACGTATATAGAATATTCTGATATGTGTATTGAGTCTCACTCAAGCTTGAGTGAGTATACTCTAAGTATATTGAATGTATGTTTGTAGTTGGATATAGCAATGTTTGATGTATGTATAGTGATAGGAGTGTTTGTGCCTGGTTGTGTTACACACATGATTGTGGGTCGCTACACCAGTATATAGTTATAGGTGTTGGTCTTGTGGTATAGTTAATTACTAAGGACTTGCCTGTGTGAACGTATGTGTGCTAGTTAAACTAAGTGTGTAGATGTACTAGTAACATAATGGTATGATTGGTATGCGTAAATGAAATGTTTCCGTGTATGGGTGTGCACCATGCACGGTAAGTATGTGCTTAAGTTATAGTTATTGGTGACTATGGTATATGTGGCGTGTCGTAAATATAGTTATATGACCGAATGTGATGTGAATATACGGTGAAATTATTGAATGCATTTGTATGACTATATAATGAGTGAAATATGGTAGTAGTGAATATATATTAGATATAGTAAAATTTGACTTAATAATGGTATGGTGTGACTGCTTATGTTGATGTGCTTAGTATTGGATGTATACTAGGAAGTATTAGAGGGAAGTATACCCATGTTGTTGTGCATAGGTAGCTATCTATACGTAGAGCAATGATTGTATTTGCTAAGTGTGAGACTATCCTTATATGAGTATCTGAAATATTGTCTTGTGTTTAGGTAAGTAGTAGTTATATAAGGGATGTATGCTTATATATATGATCGAAAAACATGTATGAAATTGACTGACTATAATAGGTATAAGTGTATGATGTACGTGAATATATATATATATATATATATATATATATATATATATATATATATATATATATATATATACACACACACGTATTGGTAGTGTTAATGTTTGACTACCTAGTGCGTATATGAGCACCTGTAATGACTATACCTGGTTTGAATTATTATGACTTGATTGGGGTAGTTACTAGAGCGACTAGATATGTTAGAAAGTCCGAGGACGGACTTTATTCTAAGGTGGGGAGGATGTAACGACCACTTTTTGTTGTACGTTGTTCGTGCACGTGCTTTTGGCCGTGCACGTGTTTGTTTTAGACTTTGTTTGTTTGTGAACACTTTAGTGTGATATTCCGTTGTGAACGTCTCTGAGGGTAGTAAATTGTGGCACTAATTTGGAACGACGTTTCTCGAGTCGTTTTCCCACAATTTAATCTTATTCGATGAGACGTTGCGATTCTCACTTTTGACGGGAGACGTTTCTATTTTTAGTTTCGTCGTCCGATGTCGAAATTGAGATCCGTCTTCTTAGTTAGCTCACTTTCGTCATCACGGTCACCCCGATATTTATTTTATAATTTTTGGAGTTCATTTGACCACTTTTATATTTTTAGCAAGGTTTATAATATTTTTAATAATTAATTTTAAAATTATTTTCGGCCAAATAAAATTTATTTGAGTTTTAAACGTATTAAAGAATTTTTGAGCCAATTTCCAGCTCATTTGGATCGCAGCAAATCCTTGTGTGAGTTGGAGAGGGCGAGATACGAATTTTAAATTATTTTAAACTCCTAATCTCATTAGGATTAGCCCTAGACCTAGTCAACCCATCTACACTATATAAACAACCTTTAGGAAGACCTATTTTCGCAAGAAAATAACCCTAGCCGCCTCCAAAACCCAAAAACCCACTTGCGACGATTCGTCGCAACGTTGCAGCCGTCGCCTGTGCACGACCGAAGAATTCCGCCCCGTTCCCTCGGTCTGACCGAGGCCACCGCCCGCACCAAGCTCCGCTCCGCACCCGCTGCAGCCGCCCGCTCGCATCTCCGTGCCCGACCGAGAGGATGTCTCGGTCTGACCGAGAGATTTCGCCCCAACTCCCACACCGCTTAGCCCGCTTCGTAGAGCCCACACTGACCCCGCTCCGCCCCGTGTCCGACCGAAGCGCTCCCCCGCTCACGCTGCATCGCCGCTTCGTTGCAACGTTGCAACGTTGCAACGCCCGCACAGCGCTGTGACCGACCCGTCCCAAGCGCCCGACTGAGAGGCCGCCCGCACCCGCTGCTGAGCCCGCTCCGCAGCGCTGCACAGCGCCGTGCGCTGTGTCTGACCGAGAGATTCTCTCGGTCAGGCTAGTGTCCGACCGAGCGACGTTCGTCGCAACGTCGCAACTCTCGCACCGCTTGCCGCCGTGGGCCCCCCAAGTTCTCCAGAGGTATTGTGGGTCCCCCATGGGTCCCTAGGACTACTGTGGGCCCCACCTAGGTGCGTTCTCTCCGACGATTTGCCGCGTACGACGTTGCGACACGTCGTAGGCCGTCGTCGCACGTGCTAGCTTTAGAATCTGGAACCGTTGCCCCGGTTGATGCTCTGAACTTTCCAGCGAGGAATCTATATTGGAATCAGGACTTGGAGCGCGTTCTCTTATTCCAACCCCCGTCGTCGCTACCCGACGCCGGTGTAGCTTTCGCGTCGTGTTGAGGTAACGCTTTGCACCCCTAGGACCCCCAACCCATTGCCTGCTAATCAAGACTAAAATCAGTATTTTTTAAAATGGTTTAAATGTTTTAAATTCACTAATCAAGATTAATAATATGGACTTTAGGCCGGTGGACTTGTGCACGTAGGATAATTGTGATTTTTGGACTCATTGGACGGTGTGCTCAGACGTTGTACTTGCAGGCAAGTGAAACTTGCCAACTCTTGTGTAGGGCCATGTTTTTAGGCCACTTCCTTGTTTTCAGCGTAAAAGAGACTAGTCAGTGAAATGATAGCTGGCTAGACGCCTACTTGATCTAGTTTGACAAAGAAACTAGGTCCGTCACCTAAATGGATCTAGCTTGACAACGAAGCTAGATCCAACTCTTTAAACTTGTTGTTCATGCATACTAAACTGCCACGTTTACTTTTCTTATCTGTACGCACTTTTAACTGCCATGCATTGCATCTTACATGTCATCCCAGTTGATTGTTGCATTCGTAGCACACGCTACAATACTTGTACTCCTTGAATACTACTTCCGGGGAAACGGGCCTAATGTGTTGGTCAAAAGCCAATGCCCGGTTCCCTGGTCCGGCTAGGTGCACCCCTATGCCATACTTGTTAAAAACACTTCCTGGCTCGTGATCCAGAAGCGAGCATTACCGTTCGGGTGTAAGGCCCTGGCTCGATACACGTGGAGGGGTAGGGATAAACGGTCAACTGAGCTTAGGAGTGGCCCGATCAGCCACTCTAGCCAGAAGACGGAATCTCTGTGCACGAGGTGCTTACTTTCCTTGTCTTGTACTTGTCTTGTGAATGATTCATGTAATACTTGTCATCCATGCCATGTTTAAATGCCATGCTCGTACTTTACTTTACGTTACTTTACTTTACCTGTTGCACTCATACTTTAACTGCCATGTCATCGCATTCATGCTAGAACTGCTAGGTTGCTTTACTTTTGCATACTTTCAGTTTCCTTGCACAAGTCTCTTGTAGACTTGCTGACATGTGCCCCTTGCTCTTTTGGGTGTCACATGTTAGACCCTGAGCCAGAGACCGTTGCTGTGTACGTGATGTGTTGCTGACGTTGAGCCTGAGTCCATGTCTGCCTAGGAGGAGTTTTGTGGACGTCAGTGATCTTTCTTGGTGACTTTGCTGAGCTTTCTTTTGTTTTAGGTTTGTTGTTAGTTGTCGGTGCGTGTCACCTTTGTTTTGTACGATGTACTTTTGTTGGCCATGTTTGGGCCTTTAGACTCTCTTTTATTTCAGCCTGGTGGCTTTTCTGCGATGTTGGAATTTATATTTATGGATATTCTGAGATTATTCTTTTGTCTCATTTCATTATTATTATCTTGTTTCGCTCGCGTTGCAAGGACCTGCAGTTTTAAATTTGATTGACGCTTATCGGACTTGCAGCTTTGTAGCTTCAAGTCTGAGCGGACCTTCTCACGCTTCGCCTCCATATTTTTGGAAAGCGGGGCGTGACACTAGAAGTAAACAACCTGCATATTTCCCATAAAGATGTGTTCCGTCAATGCTCAATATCGACCTACAATGCTTGAAACCTTCAATTGAAGGTCCAAATGCCCAGAACACACCGGTAAACTCTGCAACTCCTGGCCCGAGAGTGTCATACGTGATCTTGTAAACTGTTCCAGGGTTGCTTTCTGAAATTGCTTCTAAATACTGTGGCAACCTCTTATAGGACTCCTCCCAATCACCAAATATCCTGGATAATGCATTACATCTAGCCCTCCATGCTTTTAGATATGAAATTCTAATTTTTAAAATGGTGTGCACAACATCCTGGATTTCTGCCGGTGTCATGTCAAGCTTTGTCTTCACCATTGGCATAATCAAGTTACTAATGAAACGTGCTGTGGCTTTAATGTGATCAGTATTCAAAGTGGGATTATTGCATGTATGATCTGAACCAACTTTTGATAGCTTGAACCTCCCATTGGTTCTTTTTCCCACTGCTGCATGAATGCGCCATGGACAATTCCGGCTCGCCTCATCTTGGCTATGCGGATTCACCTCAGAATTAAGGCCACATATCACATAATAGCATGTCTTGTTTGACTTGATTGGTTTGAATGTCACATTGTGCTTGATGCTCCACTCCGTTATTGTCTTAATTAAGTCCACCTTTGTTTCAAACAGATCACCGACTTTAAACACTCCGGTATCGCTATAAATTCTTTCTTCTTCCATACACCCCTCTATAGTATTTCTCATAGCTGATGCCGTTACCCATTGATCCTCTGCCACTTCATCTGGCAATGGCTCTTCAAAAGTCACATTTGTGTTCGCAGCAACGGATTGTTGGATCCATGTGTTATCACCCTCATTTAAATCTGCAGCATAATGCATGCTATCATCTCTTGGACCATCATGGTCGTCATTATCAGTGCCTTCACTATCTACATCCACATTTCCCGTCATATCTTCAAGCATCGCATTCGACTGCGTTGGCATCGACTCCGGTACACATGGACCTTGCATGTATGTGGAGTATGTTCCGTGCACTCCATACTCAGGAATTTGATTGCCCTGCCCCGCAACATTCCACCTGTTACAAACATAGTACCACATACAATTTTTAAAAAATCACATTTATATTGGGAAAATACCAGACATAAGTTCACATTACTTAACCGATATCGAAACTTACGCATCCATATTCACCTCCTCTTGTGGATAGTACGAACAACCTTCTCCCGTCTGTCTCTCGTGCTGCTGATACTCTTGGGTTGGAGAAGTAGACATAAATCCCGCGGAGTTGTTATCCAAATCAAGCATTCGTCCGAATGTTCCTTGTTCTTGAGTCATTCGTGTGGTGCTAATTGCATCAATCTCGACATAAATTTCAACTGACCGTTGAGTTGACCCCAAGCTAAATAGCCCATCCATATCGCCGTCATCTGAGATCATCACAGCTGTGGTCCTGCCCTCCATTACCGGCCAGTTGCACACCAATTTCAAATCATACTCATGACGACTGATCTTTGTCGCCTTGTATATCCGATCTACTAGATCAGTATACGTTGACCCGCTCCTCAGTATAATAGACTTAACTTTTCCTCCGACATATATAGGTTCGTGATTGTCACCAACCCTCAAATTTCCTTCATAATAGCATAAGATGCAAATATGCCCACTTGACATTGTTATCACCCTGCAAAAATTAGTTGATTCCATGAAATCTCAACCTCTATGATGCACAATCAAATCACTCCTAGCCCTAACCCCATATTATATTCTGCCAAATTAACGCAGTACGCACGCGATTAATCACAAGGGACTGATGGCTTACCTATTGCGACGTCGTCTTACAAATGGGAGGCCAAGATGTGGAGATCTTCTCCGGATTTGTAGAGTGGGAACGCTGTCGGATGATAAGTTGGGAGAAAATGAAAATGAGTTGTCAGCTGAGTGGTATAAGCACCAAACTGGTCGCACTTGGCAAGTGCGGCCGGTAGCTGGTCACGGGTCTGTTGAAATGAGCACCAAACTGGCTGCACTTGCCAAGTGCGGCCGGTAGCTGATCTCTGAAATGGCCGCACTTTCCAAGTGCGGCCATTTCAGAGCAGACCACCCAAGCTTAAAACACCTAAGTTGTCTTCTCTCAGTTGCATCTTTCTTATGTTTCATATACATCAACACAATTCCATTACATCACACAATTCCACTACACAACAAAATTCAACTGATAACAAAGTTCGATATATATAGCGATGATACATCGATGATACATGAAACCAGACACATCGCTCTTACACACGCAACAAAATTCTACTTCGATATTACAGCGATGATACAAACAGGAAACCAGACACATCGCTCTTACATATTCCTTACATACATCCAACCTCCCACTAAACTCTCCAACAAAATACTAAACTACATTTACTATTGTCACTCCTAAACATCAGCAACCTATATCGGCGGCAGCGGCGGCGGCGATCGTGACCCGCTTGGTCCGGCAGCATCATGCGGGGCAATGTCTCGAGGCCCCAAAACAACTAAATCCAATTTCTCTTAGATCCGTCGAAGAGCCTCACTCATTTTAGCTTGTTCGTCCTCCATATCCATAACGCGACACTCGACTTTCCGAATATCATTTTGGTTCTCAATCGCCCGCCCTTCAATGCGATTAATAGCTTTTCGCATCCAGTAAAGTGTGTTGTCGATGTTCGAAAGAGTTTGATTATCACCTTCTGGGTTCGCCGTACGTTGCGGCGATAAGGGTTGCCGAGTTGAAGCTTCAGGGTCCTCTTCACGCGAAGCATGTAGAGCATTTGCTTCTGCAAAGGTCAGCATCGTTGCCCTACGTTTGCGACCCTCTCCTTTCTCCATCTTGATTTCGCAAAAAAGCCCTAACCCTCACTATTTTCAATTGCTTGTGAGAATGGCCAGCTCTCGGATGAGAGTTGTGCCTTATACTCAGATAGGCCGCACTTGGCAAGTGCGGCCCGTACACTGCCACGACTACTTAAACGGGCCGCACTTGGCAAGTGCGGTCTGAAAGAACGCACTTGCCAAGTGCGGCCAGATCAAAAAATAACCGCCAGCGGCGAAGCTCCGCTGACGTGGCCCAAGTTGGTCGATTTTTGATAATATTTTTTGGTGAGGACTACCTGCACCGCAAAATTGCGGTGCCGGTGATTATTACATGCCAAAACAGCAAAGAATAGGGCTTTGCTGGTGTGATTTGATACTTTGAAATGATAATGTTTCTAATTTTGGCAAATAATGATTGGATGCACCTCTATCCTGAGGTGCATTTAGTCTTTGCCTATTTTTTTTGTTGGTCGATAATTGATATTATTTTTAATTTTTTTCCTAAAACTAAAAATTACCTTTTAAAAACGAAAATAAAATGGGTTTTGGTTACTGCAGTCCACATTCTCTCGGTTTATTTTTTGAGAATGTACACCGTCAAGAAGGAGAGTTTGAGGTTCCAGATCAAAAACACAGAAAAGTTCACTTTTAATAAAAGGCAATGACTGGACGCACGGAATCGATTCATTTCTTCCCCAATTTCGTGATCTACTCGTCAAACTCTCCTTCTTGGTCTGCTGCTGCTCATCGGATTCAACAGTTTTTTTTTTTTTTTTTTTTTGGGGGGGGGGGGGTGGGGGTGCAACTCCCCTCAGGGGATCGGAAAAAGCGGAGGAGGATCGATCGGATTGCCTTTTTGTCGAGGCTGCTGCTGCGTCGAAGGGAGGACGAGAGGCTGTAGTCGCGGTCAGTGGCGCGGTCACTGGAAGACCTTAGGGTGGGGAAAAAAGGGTAATTGGGATTTTTGGAAAGGGTATAATTGGCCGTTTTGAAAAAAATTAAGCGGTCTGTCAACTGAGCGAAAAGGTCTGTTCGCATATCAATTCCCCAGTTCTATTTCTCGACCAATGGAAGAATGGAACCCAAAACGAGAACTTAGAAATTGTTTGTCCTCTTCAACCGCCGCCGGCCACCGAAGAGCCGACGATTGTGACAACGGCGGCGGCGGTCGCCGGTAATCCCTCTCTTTTCTCCGATTCTCTCTCTCTCTCTCCATCTATCTCTCTATTTCTGATCGTCTCCTCTCAAATCAGGGCTAATGGAAACGGGTCGGGTCTGAGCCATTAACGGGTCGGTTTTGACTGTAAATCCCAATTGAACCTGCCATCACTTGATACTAAACAAACCCTAGAATTTTGGAATGAGGAAGTTGTATATATTCCAATTTAATAAAGATGAAAGCAGCGTCATCGGCCGCACTCACTCTCAATCCCTCTCCCCGACCGTTACTTTTCTTTCACTATCGCTCTATCTCTGTTGGTAGTCTACCCTAATTTCTTGTAGCTCGATCAATTTCAACCAATTGTAGGAGAAACACTTCCTTTATTTTTGGAGGCATGAACTAGCGGGGTTTGAAACGATTCTATTAGTTTCAGTTGTTCTTTGTGGTTTTAAGTTAGAAGTATGTTTCCTTGGTTGAACTTGAACCATATTTTGTTCATGTGTGTTTGAATGGTGCATTCGCCCAAAAGTTGTTAACTCCACATTTTTGAGTTAATTCGAGCCCTGCTTTTCTTTTGTATATTTTATATTTTGTATCTAATGCCATTCATGCTTTGCTATGATGGGGATGATGCAGTTACGTTGATCATGAACGATTTGGTGTTTGTATTGTGGGATTATACAGGTTCCTGCAGAGCAACTTCGAGAAGATTTGTTTCGACGAGAAAGGCAATACTATCATCAGCGATGAGCAGTGAGCAAGCCCAAGCAGCAGATAGAGTGAGTGTCATTGTGCTTTTGTTGGATAGAAACCACCTTGACACTTTGGAATGTTTCTCTTAACTTGAAAAACAGTTAGGCAGCACCTGAAGCTTTTATTAAATTCGACAGTCTGGTTGATCCATTTATGTTCTGTTTCTGATAGAGCCATCCTAAACTGCTAGATCCTGGGTCAAGTTCGTTTATCAAATTTGTCAAACCCATGTATATATATGTATATATGTATAGAGTAATGTTATTATGAGATGGTGAGCTCAAATCCTTATCGTGAGCTAGCACAATCGGCAACACCAATTAACGATCGGCACCATTCATCTTCAAGAGCATGTTGATAGATCTATACACTAAAAAAATTAGAGCTTATAAACCCCAAAATCCTATGGATCAACCCGTTCCAATTTTGTTACATTTGCAGGCAGCTTGTAAACCGTTCATCTTGCAAACACTTGATGGATCTGATAGAAATGTCCAAATGACAAAAAAAATTATACATAAAGATCACTTGATAGATAGAAGAAGATGGACGGTTCCGATTGATGATTTGGCAAATAGTTTTGGCTAGTTCGAGATATAAATATCTCATCTCACCATCTCACCATCTCATATTATCATCTTTCTATATGTATATATGTATATATATGTATATATGTATATATGCATATACATATATACATACATACCACATGTGCTTGTACTTGGCTGTACTTAGTTGCTTTATGTGAGAGGAAATATGAGGCAATGTCTCATATGGCATATGATAGCCATTATTCTCATATATATATATATTGAAAGGTAAAGTGAGTATGTATGTATATGTATAAACAAGCATCTACATCAGGGAATGCACCATCTAGTAGGGCAAGCAAGGGAGAGGCTGGGGAGCAGTCACCTTGCACTAGGACTACTAGGCACACACCAAGAAAGGAAAAAAGAACCAACCGGGGGATGCACAAAAAACGGCCTACGAGATTCCCCAGTTCTAAAAATAGTGTGATCTACAAGATCTACCTCCTCAAGGTCACAGGCGACCATAGCATCAAAAACATCAGATGAAATCTAGAGAGCATGACGTCTCTGGTAGACTCCTTAGAGCGGAAGATGCGGGCGTTTCGCTCCCTCCAGATGTGCCAAATCGCAGCTGAGAAGACAAGCATGGTGAGCTTACCCCGGGTGGTGGTTTTCCCGCTTTCTCCAAACATCCTCCGAAGCTAGTGAGCTTTGACAGTGATGGATCTGGAGCTAGAGGGGAGGCCAAGGCGAAGTTTGCACAACGCCCAAACAAAAGAAATGAACTCACAGCGGAAGAAGATGTGACGAGTCGTCTCCGGATGGGAGCCACAGAGGACGCAAGGGGCCTGCACACAGATGCCACGCCTGTCAAGCTGGTGGGTGGTAGGGACCCTATCCGTAAGAACACAACAGAGTAAGAGCAAACTTGGCGATGTGCCCCGGAAACCATATCAATGGCGCGAGATGACAGGGGGAGCAACGACGAGTACTAGACCAGGCAACACGAAGAGAGCAACCTCCAGGCGAAGTCCAGGACCAGGAGTCAGGCCCACCCAGGAGGAGAGTAGATGCAAGGTGAGGGGCGAGGTGGGCGATGCTTCCGGGTAGATGCCTTAGATGAAATCTAAAGAGGCGCCCCCCATTTCCCCCCATTTTCCATAAAGTTGTTTGAATTTTTTTTCATGAAATTGTTGTTCACATCATGGATGATCAGATCAACATACCAAATTTTAAGGTATTTCAATACTTTTTGAGCTTTCATCTATCCCTTGCAACTTCAACGGTCTGAAAACGTGCTGAAAAACCCACGAAGTTGCAAGGGGTAGATATGAGCTCAAAAAGTATTAGAATCTCTTGAAATTTGGTATATTGATCATCTATGAGGTGAACAACAAACCCATGAAAAAATTTCAAAAAAATATGGGAGATGAGAGAAATGTGGGCGCCTCCTTAGATTGAATCTAAGGAGGCACCTTAGGATCCTTTACCCTATATATTTAATACAATTTACGACGTTTTTTGAATTTAGTCATACGTGGTATTTTTGACCCGGTCATATTTTGGGTTGCTGACTGGGATGTCGGTGGGGGCCCCGTGGGGGTTGGGTGGGTTCTGGGCTTGGGTTTGGGCTGTGGTTTTGGTGTTTTTTTGCATTTTAGTCCCTGTTTTTCCTCCTTTTGCCCCCAACCCTTCTCACCAACACATCCAAGCTTTTTTCAATTTGGCGATCGCTTCTCTCCGCATTTGCGCCCGGACGACGACTGCTTCTGTGCCCTCCAGGCACGGGCAATTTCTAGTATATATGGAAAAAGTGTTCCCAGGGTGACTCCTTGGATGAAATCTAAGGAGTCGCCCCCCATTTCCCCCATATCCCACATTTTTTCGATTTTATTTTTCATGGGGTTGTTCATCTCATGGATGATCAACATACCAAAAATCAAGTCATTCGAATACTTTTAGAGCCCACATCTACCTCTTGCAACTTCAACAGTCTGAAAACATGCTGAAAATCCCATGAAGTTGTAAGGTGTAAATGGGGGCTTTAAAAGTATTGGAATGACTTGATTTTTGGTATATTGATCATCCATGAGGTGAACAACAATCCCAATAAAAAGAATTCGAAAAAAATGTGGGATCTGGGGGAAAATGGGGGCGACTCCTTAGATGAAATCTAAGGAGTCACCCTAGGAACACTTTACCATATATATATATATATATTTTGGAGAATATGCTTTGCGTCTTTATTGAATCTCACGAAAAAATACAGGACTCTAGGATGGAAGAAGGGTGTTTGTAAAGTGGGGCAAGGGCACATGTGCCGTCACCCCCACCAATACGTAATACCTTCCGCTATCCAAAGAGCCAAAAAGGAAACAAATAATTACATGACAAAATCAAACTAGACTAACAACCCCCAATTTGAAGGGGGAGCACTATCACCTTCATGATCCCATTCCACATGCATCAAGGCAATTCTGACATCATCAGCTACGCTCTCGAAGAGAAGAGTCTGCATCTGACTACTACCTTCGAAAATTCTCCTGTTTCTCTCCTTCCAAATGTGCCAAGTCATCACAGCCAGAACTGTCTTTGCCAACCTTCCTATGTTGTCCTTCCTATGAAAGTGGGAGAGTATCAAATCACCCATTCCTGCCAGAAGAGGACGGCAAAGCAGAAGTGACTCCCATTTTAAGAAAGCTCCCGTAAAGGAGGTAGTTAGTATATCTACATTCAAAAAATATATGATCCACATTTTCATGAACATTATCAGAGCATAGGCCACAAAAGGGGAAGTAGGCACTCCCCATTGCATGAGCTTATCACGTGTTAGGAGTTTCCTGTGGAAAGCTCACAGTATCGTGATAGCCATCTTGGGGATATGACCCTGAAACCAGACCACCTTGTAATAAGGAAAGCGATGCATTATAGCCCGAGACCCAGCCCAAGCATCACGAAAACCAGGACCAAGAATCATCTCCAGTAGTCAAAGACACCGTATCAATAATGTGTCGAACGGGTAGCAGAATGCTGCTGTCCACCCATCCCTCAACGAACCAATAATCACTAACCATATTCCCCTTCTCACCAGTAGGAACATCATAAGAGTCGCTAAGAGGACCACCAGGTAGCCAATAATCATACCAGAATAGTGTAGAAGTCCCATCTCTGACATTGTGTTTGGTAAGCTTCTTAGTAAACTCACGACAATGCAAGATAAATTTCCACGTTTCAGATTGCATAGGATGGGTCTTAGCTAGGAACAACCCCGTATTATTCATGTAGTGATTCCTCATATAGGAAGCCCAGATCCCCCCATATGTAAGCATGCGCCATGCCAGCTTTATACCATAAGCATTGTTCAATTCAGTGAACCCTCTAATCCCCACACACCCTTCCTGTTTGTGCGCACATATATCGTCCCAAGCCCAAAGATGGTTTCTTCCCCAGATGAACTTTCTGCAGATGGAAGTAAGAGATCGTAAAACAGTCTTAGGAATGCGGAAGGCCTGCATCCAGAAACCAACCATGCCATAGATAACAGATTTGACAAGTTCAATGCGGCCAGCAATGGATAATAAGGATGAGGACCACCCCTGCAACCTGTTCTTGCATCTATCAATCAGCCGGCCATATATTGAGGGGTTAAGATACTTAGCAGAGAGCGGAAGACCCAAGTATGTGGAGAGGGATTGCACCCTTTGAATACCCAAAATATCAGCAAGGCTACCAGGACACCTGACACATTTACTAAAAATGCCAGCGCTTTTGCTCCAGTTAACCTCAAGCCCAGAGTAGGACTTGAATATGGAGAGGAGGTCTCTCAACCCCTCAAAGGATTTTGGGTTAGCACGACAAAAAAACCAGCAAATCATCCGCAAAGAGTAGGTGGGTGACCGTCCCCACTCTTTTCATAGGCATAATGCTGCGTGTGACATTGGCCTTAGCCATAAGCAAAGAAAAGGCCTCCATAACTAGGGGTGTGCACGGGTACAGGGTACCCAGATACCCGATCGGAACCTACCCTAACGGGTAGGTTCTGGGTAGATAGTTATCGGTTCCGGGTAGGTAAATTTGGAACCGATGGGTATCGGGTCCGGTTCCGGTTCCCGTCTATAGAAAACGGGTACCCAGAACCGGAACCGATATTATATATATATAATTGTTTATATATTATAATATTAAGGATCAAAATATATAAGAGTGATCCACCCTGGCTATATCTAATTTGAACTTATAATATTAGTGAGTACAACTTGCATCCTGAAGTTTTGAGCAACGTGTAAGTTCATTAAACAATGCATTTGAATCAAAGATCATATTGTTCTCTTATGCGTCCAAAAGAGCAGTAGAGGTAAACGTGAATCATTCTTCCATATGTCTAGCTATATCTAGTAGAAATAACTGGTCAGTATGCATTTATCACTGAAGAAAGAGACTTTATTCATGCGTATTTGAGGTAATTGTCATGCACAGATCATTTGGAAATCATTGTTCGTAATGCCTCACAAATTAGATTTTTTTTACAGGGTACCCGGAACCTACCCGGAACCATAGGGTCCGGGTATATGGTTCAACTGGGTAGGTTCCGGGTCCAAATTTTAGGAACCGGTCCCTTACCGGGTAGGGTCCGGGTAACATGAAAAAAACAGGGTACCCGGACCCGCACACCCCTATCCATAACTATCACAAAGAGATAAGGGGATAGGGGATCTCCCTGCCTCAACCCCCTATTAGATTGAAACATACAATAGGGGGAACCATTAATCATAACCGAGAAGGAGGGGGTGGAGATACATTCGCAAATCCAGCTGATGAACTTGTGCTTGAAACCCATCTGATGTAGCATAAAATAGACGAATTCTCTATTAACACTATCAAAAGCTTTATGCAAGTCCAATTTGAGACAGGCCCGGGAACCCATAGGATTATTGAAATCCCTAATATGTTCATGAGCAAGCAGAGCACAATCAGCTAGAATACGGTCCTGGAGAAAGGCTGCTTGATTTGGCGATATATACATATACATATATACATATATACATATATACATATATACATATATACATATATATATATATAGTCATAACACGTGCCCGCGGGCACGGTGCATTCAAATTTTTTTTCCGCAAAATCTGTCCCCAAAAAATATTTCTACAGCCAAAATTTAAAAGAAAAACAAATTAGCGTAAAAAAATTTAGAGGCACGGCCGCCTTCGGCGAGGAACAATAAATTCGGCGCGGGCGTATTCGGACCTCTGCTTGAGGGTTTAATTGAAACGGACGCCCAAAAAGCTTAGCCCGCCTCTTTGAATGCACATTCCCTTTGTATTTTTTGGGTTTCAATTTTTTTGGGCAGGTGTTTCGATGAGTGCAAAAATGGGTGAAAATGAGAATGGTGGGTTTGAGTGTGTAGTGTCTTGGGGTTTTTGGTTTTTTTGCTTGGTGGTGTGATTTTGGGTGTGGGTGTGTTTTTGGGGGGTTGGGTGGAGTTTTGTGTTTTTTGGGTTTTGGGTTTAAGAAGGTTGTCTTATGTGGCGATGTGACATTGCCACATGAGACAAAGATTCAAAAACCTCCTTCTTTTGTAATATAGATATATGAGAACATTTCGCACGGTGCGAAAATGTTTTTATCTTGTTTTTGAAATTTTTTTTTCAAAAATTCTTTTTTCCACCCTCATTATATGTTGTTATACACCCCTCAAAAAATAATGGTTGAGAAATAATGTCATTTGGCCTTCGATCAAGGCATTTCATCAAATTCGCACGTTTTGAGACCGTTAAATTTGTAACGGGTGGATGGGTGCTCTAATGCCCAACGGGTTCACCCATTATTTTCCCTGGGGTATATATTTGTATGGATTAAACATCAAAAAAAGAATTTTTGAAAATTTTTTTTCAAAAAAATAAAAAAAATGTTTTCGCACGGCTTTCGCATGGGTTTTTTCGCAACGGAAGATCGCTATATATATATATATTTATATATATGAGTGTGGTATTATATATTTGGAAATGAGATATTTGCAAATTTTAAGTGGAAAAGTAAGTAATGGTATGATCTATGTTCTCTATATTGTAGGAGAGTTGATGCTTGCTTTAGTTTAATCCGTATGCTTTTAATTGGTCCAACATTTTGAAAGTTTGATAAATAGAGACTTAGTTCATGATATTTATCATATGTGTTTGAAAGTTTTATGCATTTGACTTTCTACTAAAAATTAATGAAATGCCCTTTTCATCTTGTACTGGCGGTAGTTCAAAGTGGCAAAATTTGTAACTTCTTGAGTTCGTACTTAAATCCACGAAATGTCCTTTTTTGTTAAATCTGCATTTTAAAAGAGTCAAAATGTTAACTGTTAGTTATGATGCGTACATCATACTTCTTGCTTCATACTTCATAATACAAAGGTATTTTATTAAATTATAGCATCACCTTTTTGAGCTGATGAGCTTACAATTGTTTCTTGGGGTAACTGTTTTGAATCATAGATGGGAGATGGACTTGGAAGCGTGAAGCAACAACTTTCAAGATTATTTGAATCCGCTCTTACAACTGCATTCCCTGATGAAAACCTGGGGCCAATCATTGCTATTTCTACTCAGAAGTTTGCAGACTACCAGTGGTAATGCCTATATCTTTACACCACACTGTTAGATTAATCTTAAATATGTACACACAGTCTTTTAACAAGTTATTTTCTTGGTTTCTGTTGCTTCCAACGATACTAGTCATTAGTTTTGTCTTATTCGATAGTATTGTTATTACAATGTGTAGTATTTTTTACTTATTGAACGTTCAGCGATATATTTTGTTAATAATACTTGTTATTAGAAAGTAGACTATGACTTAAATTATGACCATAATCTTTAAATGAGGTTGGTGTGATTTGGTTTACTTGATTTATTTTCTAGTGCCAAAAATGATAAATTGTTGTATTTGTGATGCAGCAATAATGCAATGGCCTTGTTCTCTAAGATCAAAGGAAAATCAGCAGAATATAGAAGGCCAGATGCCGTTGGACAGGTGTCGTTACTAATACATCACTAATTTGTAAAATAATGTTGCTCATATTTTGTATTTGTTATTTGTTATTTCTCCATAAGTACCATGTCTTTTTGCAGGCCATTGCAAGAAATCTCCCTGCTTCAGATATGATCGAATCTACATCTGTTGCGGGACCAGGGTTTGTGAATATAGTTTTGTCAGATAATTGGGTGTCTCGGGTTTGTGTTTTATGGGGACGTTGACCTATTAATATTATTCTTGAACTAAACTATCATCTTTCCTTTTCATGTTCTAACATGTCTTTCTGGTGCAGTATATACAACGGATGTTGTTAAATGGCATCGACTGTTGGGCACCGCTTTTACCATTTAAAAGGGCAGTGGTTGATTTCTCTTCACCTAACATTGCAAAAGAAATGCATGTTGGTCATTTAAGATCAACTATAATTGGAGACACTTTAGCTCGCATGCTGGAATTCTCTAAGGTTGATGTTCTTCGCAGGAACCATGTTGGTGACTGGGGTACACAGGTGAACAATTGTTAGATGAGTTTTCATGGATCAAAGTTACAATTGTTTTTGAACAATGTCTGGATATTAGCATTCAATTCTTGTTTTTTCTATTCTTTGATTTACTGCTAAACGAGATCAAGATCTGATAAATTGTGAACCATTTCCTAACTACATCTCTATTTCTCATTCCAAACTGCCAACACTTTCAATTTTGATGCTTTGTTACAATTACTTTCAGTGCATAGCTTATGGTTGCTACAAGATGGTGCAATTTATGACTGCTTGATTGACTGCTTGTTTGCATGATTCTAACGGAATCACCTAGTTTGAGTTTCTGCTACCTCTTTATACCTATTCTTCCCGGATTGTTCAAACAATAAATTGAAAAGTATCAAATGATTGTTAATATGTCTTATTTCTATGTATGAAAGATTTGAGTTTGACCAAACAAATGATGCCACTGAGGCTGGGCCAATGGCAAAGAGGTTCAATTGGGAAATGAAAGGTCCAAAGTTCAAAAGATCAGGCTACTGCCTTTATTTAGGAAAAAACACTTGAGATGACAACATTTTGGAAACAAAAATTAGTGGATGCTTTATTTCACTCTGCGAAATTTCTTTTATGCGCATTGGCATTTTCTCCATTCTTTCCTAGGATCACTCCCTAAATATCAACTTTTTTGTGTTAATGTGTTAGAAGGTAGGCTTCTCTAGGGTTCTTGTAAAATTCTTGGTTTTTTTGGGGAAAATATATCTCAGGCTGGCTTGCTGTTTTTGTAAAAGATCCAGTGGAAAGTTTTGGAGCATATGCCATCTAGCAACCTCTATAATAAGCGGGCAGAGACTAACAATCAACTTGCAGGTCTGTTGTACAACATGGGAGGGTTAGGGTTGCAATATGAATGGACTTTGGCGTGTGTGTTTTTGTGGGGTTTGTTTCATTTTTATTTTCTGATGCGATTTGCTTCTAAAAGATAACAAATCAGATTTAAGAGGAGAAAAGAAATATAAAAGTGGAATTTTTATAATAGATTTCTGGAATAAAAGATAGATCAATTCTTTCAGGAGTGGATCTCTCCCTAACTTGTGTTAATGGAACAAGTTTAATCCCCCACGAACCCTAACAATAATTATTAGCAAAAAGATCGATCTTCGATCCACAAATTAGGGCCGGCTCGTAGGCCTTTAAACCCCTCCTAACACAAAAGATAATAAAAGACTAATAAGCTACTCTAATTGCTAAACACACAGCTAAAAATAATGACAGAGAAGATAAGTCACCCAATGAGTGTTGTTGGACCCGTGCGACCCGTGCGTCGCTTCCTCCTTGTGTAGACGATCACATCATTACTCCCTCAAAAAGACGAATCTTGTCCTCAAGGTTGAAATTTGGACACTGTGAAAGGACGGTGTCATATCTCTCCCAAGTCGTCTCATGGTCTGGCAGCCCCCGCCATCGTATCAGCACTGCAGTACCCCGGCCGCTCTTACGACGCACCTCTAAAACATCCCGAGGCTCCAGTAACACCTCCAAATCTGTCGTCAGCGTAGGTGGTAGAGTGGATGTGATCAGGTGATCTCCTATAGTCCGTCTCAACTATGATACATGAAACACTAGGTGCAACGTCGATCCTGGAGGTAGATCCAACCTGTAAGCAACTGAGCCTATCTTTGCTATGATCTCATAAGGCCCATAGTAACGGGCCGCCAGCGTCTCATTCCTCCGCTTGGCCAGGGATTTCTGTTTGTACGGCCTTAGCTTCAGATAAACTCGATCCCCAACCTCAAAGTGTACCTCCCTACGGTGTCCATCAGCCTTCATCTTCATGATCTGTTGCGACCTCGTAAGATGCTTCTTCAGTTCCTCCAAGATGCCATCCCTCTCGCTCAGATGTTGCTCTAACTGCGAAACCGGAGTAGCTCCCTTATTGTAGTGGACCAAGGTGGGAGGGTCTCGCCCATATAAAATCTGGAATGGTGTAGTCTGAGCAGAGGAATGATAGGATGTGTTATACCAATACTCTGCCCAGGAGGGCCACCTATGCCAACTCCTCGGACACTCGGAATTACAGCAATGGAGGTACGTCTCGACACTGCTATTGACGACCTCCGTCTGGCCATCCGTCTGTGGATGATAGGCCGTACTCCTCCACAAGGCTGTCCCATGCAAGCGGAACAGTTCCTTCCAGAACTGGCTCATAAAAACCGTGTCCTGATCTGACACTATGGACGTGGGAAATCCATGTAAGCGAACCACCTCTCGTATGAATGTCGCTGCTACCGTCACCGCAGTGTAAGGGTGTCGCAAGGAAATAAGTTGTCTGTACTTGCTTAATCGGTCAACCACCACTAGAATCACAGTGTATCCATCTGACTTCGGAAGCCTATCAATTAAGTCCATACTGATGCCCTCCCACACCTGATCTGGGAGAACTAATGACTGCAGTAACCCTGAGGGTGTCATGGTCAGGTACTTGTGACGTTGGCATATGTCGCAACTGGCAACCATCCTCGTAATGTCCTTAATGCCCCGCCAGAATAGCTCCCTCGACATCTGCATATAGGTCTGCTGAACACCCGAGTGCCCCCCAACTGCACTCCCATGGAACGCCTAAAAGATCAAAGAAATCTGCACCGAAGTCATTGGTATCACCAGACAGCCCTGGAATAGTAGCCTCCCACCAACAAGCGAATAACCAGGGTGGTTCACTGTTCCCTGGCTAAGATCCTCCCGTAACCGAGCCAACTCCTCATCTGCCTCTATCTCTCTCCATAGAGGTTCACAGTCAGTCAATAGAGGCATCGACAATGCTGCAATGCCCGTGTCCACCTCCCTACGCGAAAGAGTGTCCGCCACCTTATTTTCCAATCCGGGCCGGTACTGAATCTCAAACTTGTAGTCCACAAGTTTGGAGATCCACCTCTGGTGCTCTTCTGCCACCATCCTCTGCTCCAACAGGTACTTCAGGCTTCGCTGATCCGTGCACACTACAAACTGTCACCCCAAGAGGCCGCCACTTCTGGATTGCTAACACAATCGCCATTAACTCACGCTCATACACGGATTTCAGCCTAGCTCGTGCTGACAATACCTGACCGAAATAGGCTATCGGCCTCTGCTCCTGCATCAGCACTGCCCCCAAGCCCCGAGGCATCGGTCTCCACCACAAAGGCCTTGCCGAAATCCGGTAAGGCCAGTACGGGAACCGTAGTCATCGCCCGCTTCAATGCCTCGAATGCCTTCGTAGGCTCCTCATTCCACTGGAAACTATCCTTTTTAGCTGCTCAGTCAGTGGCCAGGCGATCGTGTTGTATCCCTGCACGAACATGTTGTAATAACCAGTGTGCCCCAGAAACCCCCGCAGTGTTCGTACTGTCCTTGGCTGCGGTCAGTCTAGCATCGCCTCTACATTCCACTGTCTGCTGCTACCCCCCTCCGCGGAGACAACATGTCCCAAGTACTCCACCTTCTGCTGTGCAAACGCACACTTCTTCTTGTTGGCATACAACTGATGGGCCTGCAACTCCTGTAGGACTGTCTCCAGATCTCGCAAATGCTCCTCCACCGTGCGGCTATACACCAGGATGTCATCGAAAAAAACCAAGACAAATTTCCTCAAATATGGCTTGACGATCTTGTTCACGAGCTCCTGAAAAGTAGCGAGAGCATTCGTCAGCCCGAAGGGCATGACTAGGAACTCATAGTGTCCCTCATGAGTCCGGAAGGCTGTCTTTGGCACGTCCTCAGCCTTCATCCTGATCTGATGGTACCCTGACTTCAATTCAATCTTCGAAAAGACTGCTACCCCATGTAGCTCATCCAACAACTCATCTATTACTGGTATCGGAAACCTGTCAGGCACCGTTTCTTTGTTGAGGGCGGATAATCCACACAAAATTTCCAGCTCACATCCTTCTTCACCAGGAGGACCGGGCTAGAAAAAGGGCTCACACTAGGCTGGATCACCCCCGCCTGTAGCATCTCCTGTATGAGCCTCTAATCTCATCCTTTTGTATATGTGGGTACCTGTAAGGACAGACACTAACTGGCAACGATCCCTCACGTAAGACAATGGCGTGGGTGTGATCACGCTGGGGAGGCAGCCCTGATGGCATCTGAAACACGTGCTCATAACTGCCCAACAGCTCCTCCATCTCCGCAGGCACCCTCTTCTCCTCGGCTACTGCACCCATCTCCTGGTACTGCACCATGTAACCCTCCCCTCCTTCAAGAATTGTCTGTGCCATGGATCTGAGGGATATCGCACAACAAAGGCTAGGATAGCCTATCAGCACCACTGTCCTACCTGCCTCCTGATACTCCATCTTGAGCAACTTCCAGTTGAACTTGGTATCGCACATCTTCTGTAACCACTGCATACCCAACACCACATCGACCTTTCCCAGCTCCAAATGGTAAAAATTATCCACTATCTGAGCCCCCTGCACGGTCAGCATCAAACCTCGGTAGACCCCCCCTGCTCTCCTCTCTCCGCCCGTGCCCAAAATCACTCTAAAGGTTGCTGTATCACTAAGATGAAGGTCCTGCTGCTCCACCACCCTCTGCGAGATAAAGTTGTGTGTCGCCCCACTGTCTACTAGCACTGTAACCTCTTGGGCGGCCACTTTTCCTGCCAACTTCATAGTGTGATATGGAGTGAATCCCACCACGGAGTTAAGGGAAATCTCCACAGTGTTTAAGTGTGACGGCTGCTCGGTCTTGTCCTCGCCTCCGTCGAGCAACACAACCTCCTACTCTTCCTCCTCTGGTGCCACCTCCAGCTGCATAGCCCTCCCAACACACCGGTTTCCCGGTGTAAACCTCTCGTCACACTTGAAGCAAAGGCCCTTCGCCCTTCGCTCCCTCATCTTCGCCTCTGTCATACGGTGAGTCTGCCCTCCTGGCCTGGCCTCAGTCGCTGGGGCCCCGCCGTGATCCTGGGTGCTACAGGCAGGGCCTGACTGCGCGCAGCAACTCCGTCCCCAAGCTCCCCTAGACCTCCTCTCCTCCGTCAACCTGTCCACTCTCCTGGTCACTCGCATCATGTCAGTCAAATCTTGAGGGTTCTGTACTCAACTCAGCTCTCACTGCCGGTTTCAGACCCTTCAGAAAGTTCCACTCCATCAACTCCTCAGAGACACCCTCCACTCTGCTCGAAAGTGTCTCAAACTTTGCAATATAGTCTCGTACGGACCCATCCTGCCTCAAGGCATACAACTGCTGAAACAACCCTCCCCATGGATATCCTGGAATTTCTCCATGAGACACTCGGTCAGCTCCCTCGAAGTCCGTATAGGTCTCTGCTTCTGGGTCCACCTGTACCACGAAAGAGACTCTGTCCTCGAAGCTCAGTGTTACCGCCCTAAGTCTCTCAGCCTTCGTGAAGCCCGTCACATCAAAGTACCTCTCTATCTGATAAATCCATCCATTTGGGTCCTTGCCATCAAAAAGGGGTGCCTTCAACTTCCTTATCTTAGTCTCGGGGTTGGCGTCGCCCTGCGGTGGCCCCTCCCTGTTTGCTGCCCGGCGCCTCTGGTAAGGATGCTCCTCGGCTCTCCACTGCGCTTCATCCCCTGGCTCTGTCGTTGGCGAGTCCACCTACATCATTCCACTTGTCAACTTGTTCTCGCCGGGGTCCCCCTTGTAGCCACCCTCTTTCTACGCCGCCAAAACGAGGCACATCTTCTCCTGTGGGCTCCCGATAGGGCTGCCACCCCTCGACGCCCCCACAGAGGGGAAAATCCTCCCGCGGCCCCCAGGTGGGGCGGCCAGCCTTCGCCGCCCCCCGGAGGGGGAGGTCCACCTCCTGCGGGGCCCTGGTGGGCCCGCCAGCCCCTGCCGCCCCCGGAGGGGACGGAATTCCTCCTGCGGGCCCCTGGTGGGCCTACCAGCCACCGCCGCCCCCAGAGGGGGTGGAATTGCTCCGACGACCCCCTGGGGGGTCGCTGTCCTTCGCCGGCCCCGTCTGGGGGCGGATTCCCTCCGGCGGCCCCCAGATGGGACCGCCTGCCCTCGCCGCCCCCTGTCGACGGCGTCAGTCCACCGTTGGTCCCCAGATGGGGCCGCCGCACGTGCCTCCGTTGGCGCCGCCCCCTATGGAGGGGGCAAATCCTCTGCGAGCCCTAGGGTTTGCCGCGCGCTGTCGGGGTTGTCTGCGAATTCAGATCTGAAAGTCCAGATGTTTTCAAATCTGGATCTCGCTGGAAAAGTTGCTGTTGAAACATCTTCGCCACCTCGGCAAATCCGTCTTTCATCTCCCGCGAATGTTGCTCCGAGATCCGCTGCATGCTTGCTTCCGAGGACGTGTTCAGATCCGTCTTCAACTCGTCCTTCAAATCGATCATCTACTTCCTCAACCCTGAGATCTCCGCATCGAGCCGCTCATCCAGAGATTTTGTCGCTGCGCTCGTGTATTCGTCATGGAATCGAACGCTCTGATACCAAAATGATGCGATTTACTTCAAAACGATAACAAAGTCAGATTTAAGAGGAGAAAAGAAATATAAAAGTGGAAGTTTTATAATAGATTTCTGGAATAAAAGATAGATCGATCCATTCAGGAGTGGATCTCTCTCTAACTTGTGTTAATGGAATAAGTCTAATCCCCCACGAACCCTAACAATAATTCTTAGCAAAAAGATCGATCTTCGATCCACAAATTAGGGCCGGCTCGTAGGCTTTTAAACCCCTCCTAATACAAAAGATAATAAAAGACTAATAAGCCCCTCCAATTGCTAAACACACAGCTAAAAATAATGGCAGAGAAGATAAGTCACCCAACGGGTGTTGTTGGACCCGTGCGACCCACGCGCCGCTTCCTCTTTGTGTAGACGATCACATCATTTTCTCTTTTTGTTTGGTGCACGGGGTGGGGGTGGGGGTGGGGGGGTGGGGATGGGGATGGGGATGGGGATGGTGGATGGTGGATGGGTGAGTCAGGAGAGGAATAAGGTCTTCAAGGAGGTTTAGTTGCTTTCAACAGTACAACTATTACCCAGGGGAGAAGTTGAGAGGAGAACAGAAGAATAACTTCCAGAGAACCAAACTTAATTTAACAATTCCCTACCGCTGGTTACAGGCTGTACTTTCTTCCTATAGTTAGAAGTTTTCTTGCAAAATAAATTGATTGAAGTCAGATATCCGCATCAAGTTTCAAGGAGAGTAAAGCCTGGCCATATTATAACATCTGGATTCTGCGTGTTAAACAAGAGATGTCTTATTTCTTGTTTCACTAATCTGATTTTAAACTTTTTTATTACCATCTGTATTAGCTCAATTTTAACCAAAACTAATTTGCTTAATGCAATCTGCATTTACAAATAAAATTTGCAAATAAGTTGAGTGAAGAAATTGCGCACTTTCAAACTCCTATCCAGAAAAAATACTTTACTTATAATCAATTGATCAAATTGTACTTCGTCAAATCCAGCCAACGATTGATTATTATCCTAGTTTTTCATGATATTAAACAACATTGTACTCATGGGTAGAGAATATGGAGAATTATGATAATTGAACTGCTGTCTGAAGATTGAGATAGATTTATATACAAGAAATCAGCTAGATTAGTTTCTACTGCATGTTTTTTCTAAGGTAACCTTTCACTAACCGTACTGAAAGATCAGATTATGTTGGTGCCAAAATTTAAATTATTATTATTATTATTATTATTATTATATTTTGGTTTTTGATGGTTAAATTGGTTGGTGGTTGACATTTCTTGATGCGCTTAAGGACAAATTTTGTCATGTTAGATAGTCTTACATATGTAAAATAAATGCTGACTTCTTTCAGTCATTATTGTTCATCTTCTTTTTATGCATTTACATCACCTTGTTTTGTAATTGAAAGATACTCTTTCATATATTCTGCAGTTTGGAATGTTGATTGAATTTCTGTTTGAAAAGTTTCCTAATTGGGAGGAAGCTGCGGAGCAAGCCATAGGGGATCTCCAGGTGCGTAGAAAATCCTATATTGGTCTTGCTATGTATGACAACATTTAGTTAGTTGTACATTGAATATACATGTATGCTGTTCCAGATGCTTTTTTCTCAATAGGTTTATTGGATGAAACTGTGGTCATTCCTAGGTGTTTGAAGATTCTAATGGGTTTGTAATAACTCAACAAAGATTATTGATGCATGATAATTGATGCGGACACGCCAGAGCCGAGCACACGCGGGGAACCCACGATTGTTTACGTGCGCAGGAGTAGGCGTGGGGGCCGGAATTAGCGTTAGTCATTTCAGGGGTATTTTGGTCTAGTCAGACCAAATTAGTAAATCCCCATTTCCCTTTATAAATTAGGGCTAGCCGTCATTAGGAGGGTATGCTTGATTTGTCTTCGAACAATCTAGTTATCAATTTGATGCTGTTTAGGCTTTTAGGCGTTCAATAAAAGCTAGGAGATTGATTCGTCTCGAAGAATCCTTATCAAGTTCTCAATTTCTCATTGTTCTTCCACTATTTTCCATTTTTTCCACCTTTAAATCGCTGTTTTGATCAATTAATCGTTGATTTGATCCAAACGGCAAGCGGTTCGTATCAAATTGGTATCAGAGCGGTGAGATCTAATGGCGGGAGGAACAAGAAGCGGCGCGACGGAAGAACGGCTTCAAGGGTTTCGTGAAGAAATCAACCGCGAGATGGAGGAATTAAAGAAAGCCATGGGTGATGATATTCAATCATTGAGGACGGCCATGGAGATCTCCAACAAGAATCACGCCCATACTCAAGAGGACATCCAAGCCGAACTCAAACACATGAGGATCGAGGCGGCGAAGACGGCGAGAGAGATTGCTCAAATCCCAACGATGATGGCGATGCTCCAAACCATCTCGGCGGCCGTAGGAGGAGATCGAGGCAAGAGGCCGGAAGGGTTTTTTGTCGAAGCGGCGGCTACAAATTTTCCAAACCAAGGCGGCGGCTGCTCAATCTTCTAGGGTTTGCGGGGGAAGGGAGCGGGACCCACCCGGACCAGACGGCAAGCACGGCGGGCCCCACTGGGCCTGCCGTAAGTTCGACAGGCCCAATAGGGCCTGCCGACAGCAGCGCGCCCCCATCCGGGGGCGCGGAAGGCGGAGCGCCCCCTTCCGGGGGCGCGGGAGGCTGGGCGCCCCCAGGCGGGGGCGCAGGTGGCGGAGCGCCCCCTTCCGGGGGCGCCGGTGGCTGGGCGCCCCCATTCGGGGGCGCAGGTGGCGGAAAGCCCCCGCAGGGGGGCGCAGGTGGCGGGGCGCCCCTGGCGGGGGGCGCTGGAGGCGGTGCGCCTCTGCTGGGGGCGCGGAAGGCTGGGAAACCCCTTTTAGGGGTACGGCAGCGCATTTTGGAGGCCCGGCGAGACCACTGAGGCCTTTTGGGGGCGTGGCAGGGTTTGTTCAACCCCCTGGGGCGACCGCGAGACCCGACGGAGGAAGAGGGGCTCCCGGGGTGACGATTGGGGCTACTGCGGCCCAATTTTGGGGCCCAGGGGGCCATCTGGAGGACCGGACAGCTCCCGTTCAGCAGCACGGAGGCGCTAGAGGGCCCATTTTTGCACCACCTCCTCGACTACCGGATTGTTTGGGGAACTACATCCCTGCGGGGGATAGGGAGTGACCTCAATGGCCTGTTGAGCTGTACGAGGGCGGCGACGGAGGCCCCGGAGGGGGGCAAGGGGGCGTGATGGTGCAGGGAGGCATCCCTAGGGGGGTTGGTGCACAGTACGGTGACATAAACGCGGATCGAAGGCTGAAGAAGCTGAAGATGCTGACGTTTGATGGCACCGATCCGGACGGCTGGGTTTACCGGGCCGAGCGTTACTTCCAGGTGATGCAGCTGACAGAGGAAGAGGTCCTGCGTGCTATAGGGATCTATTTCGAGGACAAGGCCCTAGCCTGGTACCGGTGGAAGACAGCCCGCTCTCCTTTTCGTTCCTGGGAGGAGCTCTCTTCTTACCTTCTCGACCGGTTCCAGGAGAAGTCCGGAGGGGACTTCTATGAACAGTTGTCAGCACTGCGACAGGAGGGGACAGTTCGGGACTTCGTGGAGAAGTTTGAGATGTTGGCTAACAGGTTGCGGGGGGTGTCTGACCAGGTGTTGATCGGGAGCTTCATGAGGGGGTTGAAGCCCTCGATACGGGCAGAGCTTCGGATGCAGAGGCCCAATGACTTGGAGGATGTCCTCCGTCTAGTCCACATGGCGGAGGAGAAGCACACGGAGGAGAGGCGCATCAGAGGGGCTTGGGGAGCCCAGGGCCAGCGCAGCACGGCAGCACCAGTTCCACCACGGCCAGCAGCAGGAGTCCCAGTGGCGCCTAGAGGGGAGGTCAGGCCGGGGGTGGTACCAGGCAGGCGACTGACAGAGGCGGACATGCGGGCCAGGCGTGCAGCAGGGTTGTGCTTCCGTTGCGACGAGAAGTTTAGCCCCGGTCACCGATGTGCGAGCAAGTTGCTGCAGATCGTGATCGTGCCCGACGAGGAGTATGAGGAGGAGGTACTGGAGCCCGAGCAGTTGGCGGAGGAGGAGGCGAGTGTACACATGGACGTGGCGGAGGTCTCCCTGAACTCTGTGGTAGGATTCACTCCGAATCATACCATGAAGTTATCAGGGACGTTGGCGGAGCAGGCAGTGACGGTTCTTATTGATAGTGGGGCGACTCACAACTTCATTTCTGGGAAGTTGGTGGATCGCCATGGGCTGGATCTGAGTACGTTGGAGAGATTCACGGTGTTGCTGGGGACGGGGAAGATGGAGGAGAGCGCTGGGCTCTGCAAGGGGGTGTGCCTGATGCTGCAGGGCATACAGATAGTGGAGGACTTTTTACCCCTGGAGTTGGGAAATGTGGACGTCATTCTGGGGGTGCAGTGGTTGAAGAAGTTGGGGGAGATGAAGGTGAACTGGAAGCTCCTGCGGATGGAGTTCCAGGACGGCGACCGGACGGTGGTGCTGACCGGAGACCCTACACTCTGCTTTTCGGTGGTGGCCTTCAAGGCCATCACTAGGGCGTTGCAGGATGAGGGTGAGGGTTTCCTGGTGGAGTGCCAGGGGTTGTCGACTGAGGAGCAGCAGACAGAGACCGCAGGGGAGGTGGAGCCGGTACTGGAGCAGTACCAGGAGGTATTTCAGAGCCCACAGGGGCTGCCACCGCAGAGGGGACACGAGCATGCGATCGTGCTACGGGGGGATGGGGCTCCGGTCAGCGTGCGGCCATACAGATACCCGCATTCGCAGAAGGACGAGATAGAGCGGTTGGTGCGGGAGATGCTGCAGGCAGGGGTGATACAGCCCAGTGTGAGTCCTTTTTCTTCACCAGTGCTGTTGGTGAAGAAAAAAGACGGGAGTCGGAGGTTTTGCGTCGATTACCGGGCGCTGAATAGGGAGACTGTCGCGGACAAGTTCCCTATTCCGGTGATTGACGAGCTGTTAGACGAGCTACATGGGGCAGCGGTCTTTTCGAAGATCGACTTGAGAGCGGGTTACCACCAGATACTGATGCGGCCAGAGGATGTGCCGAAGACCGCTTTCCGTACCCATGAGGGTCATTACGAGTTTCTCGTCATGCCTTTTGGCTTGACGAATGCCCCGTCGACGTTCCAGGCACTCATGAACAAGGTGTTCCAGCCCTACCTACGGCGGTTCATACTTGTATTTTTTGACGACATCCTGGTCTACAGCCGGGATATGGAGGAGCACATAGGCCACTTGGAGATAGTGTTCAAGGAGTTATTGGCGAATCAACTCTTCGCCAACCGGAAGAAGTGCAGCTTTGGGCAGCTGCGGATTGAGTACTTGGGCCATGTAGTGTCGGCAGAGGGGGTAGCGGCCGACAGATCGAAGATATCAGCTATGCTAGATTGGCCGATTCCTACTACGCTACGAGCTTTGAGGGGCTTTTTGGGGCTGACGGGCTACTACAGGAAGTTCGTCAAGGGTTACAGCACGATTGCGTGGCCTCTCACCGAGCAGTTGAAGAAGGACGGATTCAAGTGGGGGGAGGAAGCCACCAAGGCCTTTGAGGCCTTGAAGGTGGCTATGACGACGGCACCGGTCCTAGCCTTGCCAGATTTCAGCATATCATTCGTGGTCGAGACCGATGCCTCGGGGTACGGGCTGGGAGTGGTACTCATGCAGGAGGGTAGACCCATAGCTTATTTCAGTCAGGTGCTGACCGCTAGAGCACGACTGAAATCAGTCTATGAGCGGGAGCTGATGGCCATAGTCTTCTCGATTCAGAAGTGGCGGCCGTACTTGTTGGGGCGGGAGTTCGTGGTCCGCACGGATCAGCGGAGCCTCAAGTACTTACTGGAGCAGAGGCTGGTCACTGAGGAGCACCAGCACTGGTTGTCCAAACTGGTGGGGTACCCGTTTGACATCGAGTACAGACCCGGGTTGGAGAACAAGGCTGCTGATGCCTTGTCACGGAGGGAGGAGGGCATCGACTTGAGGGCATTGTCACTGCCTATGTGGTTGGGTTGGGAGCCGATGTTGCAGGAGGCAGAGGCAGATGCGGAGTTACGACAGATCCGGGAGAGGCTGCAGAGTGGCGAGGACGGACCGGTTGGTTACTCGGTAGTAGGGGGCAGATTGTTGTACCAGTGAAGGATGGTGATACCCCGGAGCTCAGAGTTCATACCTGTCCTCTTCCAGGAGTTTCACAGTTCGGTGACTGGGGGCCATTCAGGGGTACAGCAAACCTACCAGAGGATGACCAGAGAGCTGTATTGGCCAGGAATGAAGAAGAGGATCGCGCACCTAGTCGCAGCTTGTGACGTTTGCCAACGTCACAAGTACATGGCTATGGCTCCAGCGGGCCTACTACAGCCGTTGGCACTGCCGGAGAGGGTTTGGGAGGAGGTGACAATGGACTTCATTGAGGGACTCCCACGGTCCGATGGGTACACGGTGATATTCGTGGTAGTGGACCGCCTGAGTAAGTACGCTCACTTTATTCCATTGAAGCATCCATACACTGCAGTGTCGGTAGCTACCGCTTTCACGCGAGAGGTGATACGGTTACATGGGGTGCCCGGGTCCATTGTGTCCGACCGGGACCAGGTTTTTATGAGTGGCTTCTGGCGGGAGATATTCAGGGTGCAGGGTACGGTCCTGAAGCGGAGTACGGCCTACCACCCCCAGACCGACGGCTAGACAGAGGTGGTCAACCGCAGCATAGAGACATACTTGCGATGCTTCGCCTCAGAGACACCACGTCAGTGGCATAGGTGGCTATCATGGGCAGAGTACTGGTACAATACTTCGTACCACTCCGCGGCAGGGACGACGCCATTTAGAGTGTTGTACGGGAGGGATCCCCCACCCTTGCTCCGTTTTGGTGACAGGCAAACTCCAGTGTCTCAGGTGGAGGAGTACATGGGGGAGAGTTACAGTTTGCTAGAGGAGCTGAAGAAGCATCTGCTACGCGCTCAGCAGATGATGAAGGCCAGGGCCGATGGGCATCGTCGAGATGTACAGTTTCAGGTGGGAGACATGGTGTATCTCAAGCTGCGTCCGTACCGGCAGAGATCGCTGGCGAGGAGGCCGAATGAGAAACTATCAGCTAGATATTTCGGTCCATACAGGGTGGTAGCCAGGATTGGCCAGGTGGCATACCGGTTGGAGTTGCCCGCGTCCTCAGGGATACATCCGGTGTTCCACGTGTCACAGCTGCGAAAGGCTATCGGAGATCAGGCGGTGTTTGCTACTTTGCCTCCTATCTTGACAGTGGACATGGAGGTATTACTCGAGCCTGTGGATGTGAGGGCGGTTCGTCAGGGCCGGGGCGACGAAAGGAGGTGCTGATATATTGGGCGGGTTTGCCGGACTGTGATGCGACTTGGGAGGCCTACGACGTGATGCGAGAGCAGTTTCCTGACTTCCACCTTGAGGACAAGGTGGCTCTTTTAGGGGGGAGTATTGATGCGGACACGCCAGAGCCGAGCACACGCGGGGAGCCCACGATTGTTTACGTGCGCAGGAGGAGGCGTGGGGGCCGGAATTAGCGTTAGTCATTTCAGTGGTATTTTGGTCTAGTCAGACCAAATTAGTAAATCCACATTTCCCTTTATAAATTAGGGCTAGCCGTCATTAGGAGGGTATGCTTGATTTGTCTTCGAACAATCTAGTTATCAATTTGATGCTGTTTAGGCTTTTAGGCGTTCAATAAAAGCTAGGAGATTGATTCGTCTCGAAGAATCCTTATCAAGTTCTCAATTTCTCATTGTTCTTCCACTATTTTCCATTTTTTCCACCTTTAAATCGCTGTTTTGATCAATTAATCGCTGATTTGATCCAAACGGCAAGCGGTTCGTATCAATAATCTACAGATAATGGAGATATTGAATTTGGTATTGACATTATCACATGACCATTACATGGGACACATAGTGACAATGACATGCATGCTTAATTTGTGCTTTGTGTGGTGGCATCAAGAGTAAAATTGCCTTGGAAGTCTTAATTCACTAGAAATTTTGGCACATGTTATATAACTTGCAGTACGTAAATTGGCAGAGAGATGCACAAAAGTAATTGGATGGTCTTTTCTTTACTTATTCAGATTTACATAATCTGATGGCTATTTGCAAAAGTTTCTTTTTCATTCATCAATTTTGTAGAACATGAATGACTTAGTGCTTGTTGAGATTATAAAAGTTAAAAAAGTTAAATAAATAGAAGAATAGTGGGAAAATCATAATATTAAGCAACTTCTTCTTCTTTCCTATCTGAGAACATTATTGAACTTAGTCAATAATCAAATGGAAAACCCTCTTGAAGGGCCTCCATTATGTATTATATGTAAATATGTAAATAAGTTATAATAGGTACATTATCTGTAATATACCAAGCATACGCAAGGAATTTTCATCATCAAAATTAAAAATTCAAATTATATGATTTCTAATTCCTATTTCTTTTTCTGTTTGTCGCCTACTATTGTTTTAGGAATTCTACAAGGCCTCAAAAAAGAGGTTTGACGAAGACCCTTCTTTCAAAGAACGGGCACAATTGGCTGTGGTTCAGCTTCAGGTAGATATTCTGATTTATGGGAACACCTTCTGAATTTCTCACTATGTTAAGAGTGTAAAGAATGACTTGCATTATATTTATCTTCATTCTTGGTTCTGTTTTTCTTTGAAAATACTTTTAAGGTTATTTTCTTTGTTCATGTTCTTAGAGTGGGGAAACCAAGTACCGTAATGCGTGGAAAAAAATTTGCGAGATCAGCCGTAAGGAATTTGATGCGGTATATAAGCGCCTTGGAGTTAGTTTGGAGGAAAAGGTAATGAACTTTAAAATGACCAGATAAAGTAGCTTCTTTAAATTCTTCTTTAATTGAACTGTGGGAACTTTTTCCCTGACTATCTGTAGTTAAGTTGGAAACAAATTGCAGTGGAAGTGATTATACAAATATTTTTATGTGAATAGTCATTTTGCTGGTCACCCATCATAGTGACTCGTCCTCTTTTTGTTTCTGCTGAGCCGATTGTCTTCTCTAATACTCTGGATATGTTTTGGCTTTTTCGAATTAATATTGTTGGTACATGTCATGCTATTGTCTGCCTTTGAGTTTTGGTGTGCATGGTGATAAAAAAATGGTATGCTAATATCTGCTTAGGGATTGTGACGTCCGTAGTGATTCTAGTTTAGGCAACACTCAACATGCACTTTTGTTGAGTGTACATAGTTGCTAAAGATTTGAAACTGTGCAGAAATATTATAAATAACTCATAATATTTGTGTTAAGTATATTGTTATCCTTAGGCTACCAAAAATGTGAACTATTGCACAGCCAAAATTTAGCAGCATGTAACTCTCTTCAGAATCTTTTGTTTATTCTTGTCTTCAAATAAATGAAATTCTCTCATATTTTTTTGCGGACAAGCATTTGTACTATTTTTAGTTCTAGCATGACTTTTTAGTTTTTTCTTACATATGAGTTGCTTTTGCCTTGCATTATTATATTTAATCTGTAGACATCTATTAGTTGCACTTGATTACCATGTCAAGGCAAAAAATTTGTGGGTTCTTGCACTAATACTGATATGCTGGTGCGTGTGACATGGTGTAGTATGTCTGACCATGTTTCCTTTGAGAATGTCATTACCCTAACATGTCAAAGAAGGATAATTACGGAGGAAGGTTGTAAGATTTGAAAGCTTGCACCTTGCAATGTATTCCTAAGGCTTATTAAGTATCATTCACCACCACCACCACCACCACACTCCGCATGTCCTGTATATGGAGGGAAACAGGGGATTGTGGTAACTTCTCGTTGCACGATCATATCAATTAACCACCATGCCACATTAACATCACATGCTGTGTGGACAGACATTTTTGTTTTGTTTTGTTTTGTTTGTTTTGTTTTGTTTTGTTTTGTTTTGTTTTTTTGTTTTTTTTTTTTTTTGGGGGGGGGGGGGAGGTGTGTTATCCAAACGAGAATGTCGTCTTCTGCGCCTAATGGTATTATTAATTGAATATTTAATATACATTTCTACCTGCTTGCAGTTTCTCCAACATTATATCAGTTTCTATGATTTGCAAAGTCAACAAATATTTAACGAGATGTTTTTTTATCCCAGGGTGAAAGCTTCTACAATCCTTTTATACCAGGAGTTCTGGAGGAATTAACAAACAAGGGGTTGGTTGAGGAAAGTCAAGGTGCACGTGTAATATTTATTAAAGGGCAACAAATCCCTTTAATTGTTGTGAAGAAGGATGGGGGATTTAATTATGCCTCAACTGATTTAGCAGCACTTTGGTTAGTATATTTCGCAATTTAGCACCAAAATCTTCTTTTTTAATAAAATCGTAACTGCAACATATGTTTTATGCATTAAGTTATCCATAATTCGTACTCTTTGATCAACAGACTGTTGCTATATTACTTTTGTATACTACGGTAACTACATAAAGCGATGTGATGGATGATTAAAGCAATGTGTATGGTACCATATAATGCAAGAAGTCATTTGATAGCTGTCAGCTGCACTAAGTCGCTTTAATTTACTGACAGTCAGATACGGCGGCCCCCATGGAAATGTGAACATAATAACTAATCCACAGTAATATACACTTCCAGACTGCTAATAAATTAATATGTGCATGTTAGAGTCTAAAATAGGATTTCCCTAAATGCTCACTTGAAATGAATGAGTTCTGATATTGTAGCAATGACTTTAGGGTGATATCAAAGTAACCTAAGTTCAAATCCGACTGGATGCACATTTAGAAAGAAGATTTTCAAAATATATGTACCACTATGCAAAAGAAGATTTAAATTAAAAAGGAAGCATAGTCGGCGAGGGCGTGTTAGAGTATGAAAATGGTTTACCAAACCCTCACTTGAACTTCAGAGTTTTGGTGTTGGTAGGAACTTTAAGAGTAATAGATTGGTTTCAGTTTCCTACAGTAACCTTTAGATCTACTTTCCACATGCAGTTATTATTTTAGAACGGAAGGCTTTGTGGCCTCCTTCCTTAGAATGGTGCCACGTGCTGAGTACACACCTACAAATGATAATGCTTAAGTCGTGCCTGCAATTCTATTTATGCTGGTGCATAATTTCCTGTGTTCCAATATAATCATAAGTATTGAAAATAGTATAGTTGTGAAGAGTTAATGGCTAGGTTGTATATGAGTATCGATACAATACGATACAGATTCACAGATACGCAAAAAAGTATGTATACAATATGTCTTGGATATGGCAAATAAATTTGATAGGATTTTCTAGGTTTTTGATGATAAAAATAGGATTTTAGGGGTTTTCTAGGGGTTTGATGGATAAAGGAAGGATTTTTGGTGGAAAGGTGGGGGGTTTTGGGCTAGATAGAGAGGATTTTGGGGAAATCGCTGATTTTATTGATAAATGAAAAATAGAAATGATACAGGATTGTGGTCAAGTTCAAGAGGTGGACCGCTCTCCCAAGTCGCCGATTCAAGAGGACGACTGCACTCGCCCGTACATGAGGGAATTTTCAACGTCTCTTATGATTTATCTCTCAAAACAAGCATACGAATTCACTTCCCCCTACCGCCTATAAATACTATTAAGTAGAAATACAAAATTGCAGAAAACCCAAAAAGACTAGAAAGTTTACGAAAAGACCCTAAAAATGCTTGAAAATTACGAAAATGTCTCTAATGTGCTAAAATTGTAGATTTATCATTACTCCGTTCCCGAAGAATCACCTTGTCCTCAAGGTTGTGCATGTAGTCTATGGCGACCTTACTCCAAGTGGAGATGTTCATCTTCTCGTGGCTGTTCTTCCTCCACTACATTCTCCTCGTCCTCGTCGACTATCAATAACTAAAGTTTGCACACTCCATAACAGTGTTTCAGGATAAAATTCTCATCAAACCAAAAATATAACCTCTTCAAATTCTTCTCCCACGTCTCTGCATCAATCATCTTTCGGACTTCCCTCATGGCTTTGGCTCTCCGCTCTTCTCCTTCCTGACCTGATTTACCCCTGCTGATGTCGGTCGTCCTCCTATTTTCGATTGGCTGTGAAAAGAGTAGTCGCCCCTGTCCATCTAGACATTCGCTCCTCTGCGAGACGATCCTCCATCAGTTGGGCCAAGTCAATAGTCTCCAACAATTCATGAGGTCTTTGTATGCGAAGCTCAGTGCGTATGCTGTGTTTTAGCCCAGTCATAAAGCTCCCCTCCATTGTCTTTGGGACCTCTCGCACTCGTCCTGATAGCGTCTCGAACTTCTTCATATACTCCTTTACCGTCGCCTCTTGCCTGAGCAACAATAATTGTTCCTGTAGGTTCTCTCTGAGTGTCCTGAAATCTGTGCACTAAGCGTTCCTTGGGTTCGTTCCACTAGAGGAAGGGTTGCCTCTGCTCCCTCCACCGAGACCACGAAAGTGCCTTACCTTCGAAGGATATATGCACGTTGCTTCCAAATTGTCCTCTTTTGACAGACGCGTCACTGTGAAGAATCTCCCAACTCTGCAGATCCAATCATGAGTTCTCTCTCAAAGAAAGGCATATTTAGTTTCCTCACTTGACCTTCCATCTCGAAGTTTCCCTGATCAGCTCGTCCACTAACGTTCATATAATGAGGAGGTTGATAGGTGTATCGCCATCGGTTCTTATGTTGTTTCAATCCTCTCTGATGTCCATCTCGGCCCACAAAGCTACTCCAGTCCCCGTCACCTAAAACAGAGCCTCAATCATATTCCTCCTACTCCCAGTCTCTGCCACCGCCCTCGAGGTACTCGTGGATCGGAATCGGATGGCGTCACTTCTCTGCAACGTATCGGGGACCGTGTCCCTTGATAATTGTCCATGTCGTCTTCGTGCTCCAATCCGTACTCCGGAGGGTCGCTGGTGTCTCTGTAGGTCATCAGGGGCCACAGGGCCCCTGACGGTCTTGCGAAAAGTCGGCACGACCGCTGGCACCCTGCAGGAACACTGCAGGGGTTGGTCGTCCTTACCAGTGCCCTGCAGGGGGTTGGCGGCCCAGGCTGACCGCCTTTGCCGGGGCTCTATGGGAGCTGTCTGCCCTTGCAGCATGTCTGCAGTGGTCGGACGTCCCTGCATTTGCTAGCAGTGAGCGGCCGCCGACTGCAGTGGCTGGCCGCCTTTGCCAGGGCTCTGTAGGGGTTGTCTGCCCATGCAACATGTTTGCACTGGCCAGCCGCCCCTGCTATGGCTCGCAGGGGCCGGACGCCCCTGGAGGTTGACTGCAGGAGATGGTCGGCCCTTAGGAGGCCCGAGGGTTGGTGGTGTGGGTCCCCGCCCCTTCTGACGTCTTTTGCGTCTTCCTTGAAGTAGTAACTGGCGTCCTCAAGAAGTCCGTCGACGAAATATTTCTCCTTTTCTTTCCTTCTCTCTAAAGCTTTTGCCTTTTGCCCTAGATTAGGGTTTTCAGCCCCATTGATTACCTTCGCCGAGATGCTCGTAAGTTGTTGAGCTGTAGTTTCTCCTTGTTTCTTTAGGGTTTCTCTTTGTTTCTCTAGTGCTTCATCATGCTTTGCTAGGTTTGCTTCATACCATCAAACTCATCATCGTATTTTCACTCAAATGCATCAAACTTTTCTTTCGATTTTGTTGTTGCATGGATCTTACCGCTCCGATACCAAATTGATAGGATTTTCTAGGTTTTTGATAATAAAAATAGGATTTTAAGAGTTTCCTAGGGTTTTGATGGATAACGGAAGTATTTTTGGTGGAAAGGTGGGGTTTTTAAAGGTAAAGGAAGAATTTTTAATTTTTAGGGTGACAAAGAGACGATTTTAGGGGAAATCGCTGTTTTTATTGATAAATACCTGAAAAATAGAAAGGATACAAGATGGTGGCCACGTTCGAGAGGTGGACCGCTCTCCCAAATCGTCGATTCAAGAGGACGATCGCATTCTCCCGTACAAGAGGAAATTCTCAACTTTTTGTGATTTCTATCTCAAAATAAGCCTAAGAATTCCCTTTCCCCCTACCGCCTATAAATACTATTCAGGAAAAAATATATAAAATTGCAGAAAAATCCAAAAAGACTAAAAAATTACAAAAAGACCCCTAAAATTTTGAAAATTACGAAAATGCCCATAATGAGCCAAAATTGCAGCTTTATTATTACTCTGTCGTCGAAGAATCACCTTATCCTCAAGGTGGTGCATGGAATTTATGCCGGCCTTACTCCAAATGGAGATCCTCGTGTTTCCCTAAAAATTATGTTTCATTACTTATGCAGTGGAAAATATAATGTAAGCATGATACGACCATTATTTACACCATGTATTTATAAATAAATTCATAACATAATAAAAGCCTTATATTCATATTAAGGAAGTTAACTTCCTAAAACTTAACGAGTTAAAATCCTGTTCGCAAACCCAAAGTGTGGACCGGAAACAGGTTTAAGATGAATCCAACCACATCCCTATACTGTTTTGAACAGAAAATTTAATATATTCTACTATGAAGTACCCAATGAGAATCCTGGGAGTATCCTAGGAGAATCTTATCGGGTACACATCCGATACAGATACGTTGCCCGTTTAGAAGAATCGGTGCATCATATGTTATAGGTAAAGCTTTCGATTTCAAAATCTTGCCAAGTGAAACCTTTTCATGAATTCCGTGCTCTTCGTAAGGGAGGGAAAAATTTCTGTGAAATTTGATGTATTGTTTTACCTATCTCATGATTATGTTGAACTTTGGTTTTGGCATGAAATAGATATTCATTTCTTTGATTTCTTGTCAAGCATGTCATCAGTTCTGCCTCTGGACCATGCTAATGTGTTTTGTTATCGTGCAAGTGACTTGTTGACATCCTGCTTAAGTAGGATGAACACTAGTACTTTGGCAAACCAAAAATAATGTGAGAGTAAGGTGCAAATCATTTGTTAGTTGATATAAAACGTTTTACTAGTTTCTGAAGAAGCCCATCAGTATTATGTCATTTTCCATGCTGTATTCACTTTTCTTTTTGTTGCCACGGAAGAAATTTTATTAAACTTTTGTGTAGTCAAATTTTCTGACGTCTCTGCTTATCTATTGTAGGTATCGTCTCAATGTAGAAAAAGCTGAATGGATAATATATGTCACAGATTCTGGTCAGCAACAACACTTTAGCATGGTATTCAGTGTAAGTACACCATTTATGGTAAATTTTGCATCAACATGTACTTATCATTTAGTATGTTACTGCAATTGGCCGTTCAGCAAATAGTGCATTCAGTTGCACACTCACATGATGTCTTAAGTGGGATTAGCTTGTGTTTGACTCCGTACATTGGTCGTAATTTTGTTATATATTTTAGGCTGCTCAACTAGCAGGCTGGCTTCCAAAAGCCAGCGATTTATATCCGAAAACAAGCCATGTTGGGTTTGGTCTTGTTCTTGGATCAGATGGCAAGCGCTTTCGGACCCGCAGCTCAGAAGTTGTTCGACTAGCAGAATTACTTGATGAAGCTAAGGATCGCAGCAAAGCTGAACTCAGGACACGTCTCGAGGATAATGGTAATTAATTGACCTAGTTTGCTCATGGCATATTCAGTTTTTGATTTTTGTGCTGATATTTAAATGAGTTAGTTTATTTCATTTGAATTTAGTCATTGTTCGAGGTATCGGTTGATATCGATGCATATCAGTCATAACCGATTGGGGTTGAGGCATACCGATCTGATGCAACCAAAACATGTTGAACTTGGCTAATAACGACGAATTCAAGTGCATACTTAATTTTGAAATACTAGGAGTTGATTTGATGTCGTTAGATTCATGATTAAGGGAAAAAATGAAAACAATAACCATGGATAAACACATTGTGAATCTGTCATTAAACATTGACTTATTCCACTTTACCGCCGAAAGAATCATCATTTAACAATTGGATTTTTCAAAGAGAATAATTCCGAGTGTGAGCTTAAAATTATCCTCTTTTATATCCGTTATAGAAATCTAATGAATTAAAAAGTGGTTAATGCTAGGGTATAGTTGTTGGTTAGATTAACCTCTTTATTAAAACATAAACCATACTATTATGAGTTACTCTCATTTTCTCAATAAGCACTTTTCATCATATTCGTTTTGACCCATAACTTGTATTCGAAACTGAATTATCATATCTTGTTTGGTATTATAGAACTACTTGGAAAGTTAAATAATTAATAGGAAACAACTACAAAGTTGATTCTTCTATAGACTTTAACTTCTCTAATTATTTATTCAAGATCATTTATTCAAATATCATTTCTAATATGTTTGTCATCAACTATTTTTATGGATACTTAAATTTACCTTTATCAATAATTATTGATTTATTGAGGGCATGCCAAAGATTACCAATTTTCTATATATTCCAGTTAAAAATAATGTTAGCCTTTTCCAGCCACAAATAATGACAATCCGATACTTCGGATTATAAACTTCCTAAACTCCCAAAATCGATAACATGAAATGGAACCGCTGCTGCTTTGGATACCACCTTTTTCAAACATTGTCTTCGGTTTATGCACATGTATTTTCTAAAATTACCAAAGCCAACTGGATTGATATCAGAATTTCATAAATCATGCTAGTATAATTTATGATTTCTTGTCTTGAATAGGCAAACTTGCAGAGTGGACAGATAAAGAGCTCGATGAAACTGCAGAGGCAGTTGGATATGGTGCCGTCAAGTAAGCATTTTTAGATTGATACATGTCTTTAGTTCCCATCGTGTATGCATTTGATACATGATCATATATACATAGTTTTAATACTGTTCATCTTGGGATCTAATACGTTTCATTCTCTGAAAGTTGGAATATTCTTCAGCTGCTTATTGTGTACAATTGTCCTGGAGCTATTCAAGATTGTTTATGATAAATAGAATATCTCTATCGACTCTTGATAATCCACGGATGTTGTTTTTTTGCGTCCACAAATCTGCTGGCGTCACAAATGTGTTACCATGCATTGATTTTCTTACAGGGTTTGATTTAGGAGGGATGGGCAAGCTCGTGCTTTTCATTCTGTTCATTTATATAGATGAAATTTGAGATATTTTTTAAAGTAAAACCATAAATGTTTGGGCAGTAATGTCTGCTTTATTTGAATACATTGATTCTCTTCAATATGATGTTTCATGTGAAAATGTGCAATATGCATTGGTCTGATTTTGAAGTAATTTTCACTTGTAACAGGTATGCCGATCTGAAGAACAACCGGTTGACCAACTACACATTCAGTTTTGAGCAGATGTTAAATGACAAGGTTTGCACATGAAGCCTTTTGTATCACACTCAGCCCTGAATGTATGCTGCAGGAACAGCACTGGGACAACTATGGTGTTCCTTGTAGGCACATGAAAAGGACAATAATTTGGTGTTGCTTTTATGACCAGAGCAGTAGACATTACTAGTTGGATGGTGCCTGTATATCAAAATTGTTGCTCCCAGAGGGTCTATCATATCCTTTTATTATATATATTCTGCCTCATTGTCTTATGTTCCCTTTCATGATCCATCCATTGTCAGGGAAATACGGCTGTCTATCTGTTGTATGCTCATGCTCGAATATGTTCCATCATCAGGAAATCGGGTAGAGATATTGAAGAACTGATTAAGGTTGGTTTCTTTTTAACAAATTTCTTCTTGTAACGTTCTGTTCTAGATGCTTCTAAGTTGTTTATTATTTATATTTTGCGTGCTTCGGACATCATCCTATTTCTTTTTCTTTCCAGTCTGGTACAATTACGCTGGGTCATGTGGATGAGCGTATCTTGGGGCTTCATCTCATTCATTTTGCAGAGGTACAAAAGAGAGGTGTAAGCAGTGATGTTTGTCTTAAAGCGATTCATTTCTTTCCGGATTTTTTGTGGCCTATTTTTTTGGTGACCCAGTCTTCTACTGACTCCTTTTCATGGTGTTATGCATTGATGAGAATATTTTTAAACCAATCCAATAAGTTTGGATACTCGTTGACATTCTGACTAGTTTCCTTCTAAATTAGTGAAAATGTTTGCGTTACAAATTAATAACACATTTAATACATCATGTTTGTACTCTATATTGTAAGTGTATTAATTAGGTGTCATAGATGATGATACTGGACATATTCCAGCTACTGCACTTAATAACTTCATGTGATTTGTTTTATAAGATTTATCATTTATGAACTTGCTTTTTAACTTTATCCAGACTGTTGAGGATGCTTGCACCAATCTCTTGCCGAACGTCATATGCGAGTACCTGTACAACTTATCTGAAATATTCACAAGATTTTATACTAATTGCAAGGTATGCTTTTTGTGACCTACCATAGTACATGATACAGTACGGTGATTGAAGTTTTTTTAGCTAATGTCTTTAGCATTCGCATCGCGTATCTTATTAGTTTTAATCTGTGATGTGATGTTATCATATTATATCATATCAAGTGAAAGTTGGATGATAAATTAACTAAAAATGTATAAATATGTTGTGATGGCATTAAAGGATGAAATGAGTCTCTGTAGATTGGTGGAATCAACGATGCTAATTTTTATTGTTTTTATGGGCATATGGCTGAACCAAACAAGTTTTTCATAGATGGGGAACCTATACAAGAAAGGCATGACAAGATGTGCATCTGTTTTCTTTGAAATTTTGTGCCAGTCAAGGCAACTCTCAACCACACTGGAAACTACTTCATACTTCGTATATGTACAATGAGGCGTTATGAATACTCATGCTAGAGAATTGGCTGGTGACAATCTCTGCATGAGTTAGAATTCTTCGATGTCTCTGCATGGCCAACCTTAGGGCATTGCTGCTTGGGGAATTGCCAAAGGAATCTCAAGTTTTAAAATATACTATGAAATAAATGACACATAAAAGATGTATTTAAGCAGGGTCGCATTTTATTATTAAAAAAAAATTCAAAGGTGGATTTTTAAGGAAATAAACTGTTCTTGGAGACTACTTAGAGGCAGCCATACATGCGAAGTCATAACGAGTACATATAGAGTGGTCAAGAAAATGCAAGAAAATGCTGGTACCAATGCTAGTTTGTGTGCTTAAGCATTAAGAACAAAGAAAATATTGGGTTTTAGCGTTGGACAAATTTAGTACAATTCATCCAGACCATTTAATTGCGAACAAAATTTAAAAAACATAATTTTATTATTTACCATTTATTTTAGCCGACTGACTGAGCAGATATAAATATCTATCCTTATCTTTACCCTTTCTAATGAATGGATAAAGAATTCTCACCTTTACCTTAAAAAATAGGTTAAATGTGCTTTAAAATATACCCCCATCACCATCCATGATTGCTAGGCAATCTTCTATTTTCTTCTCACCGGAGTCTAATCCTAGGAAACTGCATGCTCAGATGGAACATTGGCCCAACCAATCTAATTTAATAATGAAATATTCATGTTATCTTTGTTAGTTTAATTCCTTAGCTGCAGTATGGCCCGTAAATTTCTGTGTGAGATATTGGCTATTATATGCATATGTTTATGTAACGCGTAACACAACTTAGTAGTTGATCTGCCCTTGTAATGGATCTTGTGGAATCTCGCAGGTGGTCGGATCAGAAGAAGAGACCAGTAGACTGCTGTTGTGTGAGGCGACGGCTGTTGTCATGAGGAAATGCTTTCATATTCTCGGGATAACACCAGTCTACAAAATATAACAGCATGATCATAATCTACGAAGCACCTATAATTCAATAATCAAGCCGTTTCATATTGGATACAGTGTGTCAGACACGTATGGAGCATGATATATTTATACTTTTTAGAATTTGCCGAAGCGATGTCACGCTGTGTTGTGTTGTGCCGTCTCTGTAACAGCGTGTTTGTGCCCGTGCAACATGGTTCAATTTTGCCATTTCGTTTGTATTCTTATTCAACATGTTTTGCCTATAGTTTATCAAATGCACTTGCAGCGAGGGGATGTTTCTCCAGGCATGCAACAATGTGTTGCTCATGTACCTTGTGGCCGAAAAGTTTTAATGGAGATGTAATCCACTAATATCATATTGCTAGGTTTCACTTCCACTTCATAAACTATGATTAGTGTATCACTAAACACCATTAGATTATGATAGTATAAAATATGTCTATTTATGGCCCAACGAATGAGGTTTTTGGGCTATGTTTTCAGCGGTTCTGGGTTCGGTGAAGTCGTTTTTAAAAATTATAGAAGAAGTTAATTTTCCAAAATTCAGCCAAAATACTACCATCTGTTGTATATTTTTGAGTTGAGTACTTGATTGTGTGTTAAAGGCGCGTGTAATACTACCATCAGTTGTATATTCAAGAATTGAATCTGTTTTCTTATTTCTTTTGTCCCTGACAAATTGACTGAATTGGCTTGAAGTAGACTGATTGGTGTTTGTTGTTTTGATGATTCTCTCAGAAGGGAACACACAATTTTTTAGAGGCAATATTGTGGTTATTTCCCTCCTTGTTTGATTGCATTGCTCAATTGGTCCTTGGTTAAGCAAAGAAATGGGTGGATGGACAAAGTATGTGGTGAGCAATGTGTCAAGAAAATTGAAGTTGTTTATATGTTGAGAAATGTTCACGAAGATATTTGTGAAGATATTTGTGACTGAAAATGATTAATGAACAAAAAGAGATGCTCACGTGGTAATGATGAAAAGAATGAGAAATGAAAAGTGAAAGCGGTAATGAGACTGTCAAAACGAAAGACATCATGAAATGATGAAATTGAGAGTGAGATGAGAGTAATAAATCTGAAATTCTCAGTCCATTCAAATATGGGTGAGATTTTAGATATGTGTTTGGGGTACACGTGTAAAAAGTACGAGTTAAGGAGTGGGCACGGATTTGTAGTCTCACTCGCACTCCCGACAGCCGGCATGGGGAGTGGGCAGAGTTAGAGAGGCCCATTAGTGTACTCGTGATGCACCATGATCTGTTTTGCCAAAAAAAACCGAGGGTTGTCTCACTTATGACATAGGAAGTTACGAGAGGCCCATACAGTGATCGTGTCATTGTTTGGGGTACCACTGTTCACCCACACTGGGTGAAGTCCAGCTCATTAAGTGTCATACGACTTACACGAGTTCCCGAATAATTAATCTGTTAACCTTGAAATGATTATCATTAATCCATGAATATTAATGTCTCATGTTTACTTGCTTCTCAGTTTTACTCTTAGCACCTACATGTTGTGATGTGTTTATTTATGCGTGCTTTGTGGATTTGTTTACTTCAGTAGACCATCTTTTAGATAGGTAGTCTGGTTCTAAAACAGGGTCCTATCTAGTTTAGTTTGGTTTCCTACTGGATCACGCGTTGACGTGTCCCATCTACGTTTTCAGGTTCAGAGATAGAGACATCAGAGCATGCCCTCGTGCAGCAGACTACTCCATCTTCTCAGGTACAGATGGAGACTACCAATGAAGACCTCGTCCACCTAGATTTCCATGGGGTAGACTAGGGAGTGGGTTATACAGCGCGTGGACCCCTTTTTGGTTTCTTTTGTGGGTTGGGGTATTCTTTTGGGTTTGCCTTCTTTTGTACTTTTGCACCTCACATTTACAGTTCAGAGAATGTATGATGTACTTCTGTTATATATGATGCAGTTTAGTATTCCTTTTCAGTACTTGTGGATTTAAATTTTGTTGGAGCATTTTACTTTTCTGTTGTACTATTCCAGTGAATCGCAGTGGACTGTGTACTTGGTTTTATTTAATCACAATTAATGTCTAGTGGTATTTAGATATTAAGGGCTTGAAGTCATGCGTCTGAATACTATGGCGGCCTTGTCATGCTACGTGTCTCCGTATGTGGGAGAGCGGGGCATGACAGGTTTTTGTGGTGGCCCATGCAGGTCAGCTCACACTGTGATATATGTAAGAGTAGTACGGATGAGCCTCCAATATTATAATCTGTTAATCTTGTACTGAACCATACTTCTTATATTCCTTCATGCAAAATGGATAACGGGAACGAAATGTCCAGGAATGAGACTTCTACTTCAGATGTGGCCTCTTTAGAGTCATCCTAGATGGTGAAGGGTTTAATGGGCATACTGGAGCATCTGAGTCGGCAGGACGAGAAGCTGGATAATATCCCAGCACAGAAGACAAGAGGTTTCAGGCAGTTCAGGGCCTTGCATCCGAAGTCCTTTTCAGGCAAGGAGATCCCTTTGGAGGTCGTGAGTGGATTAGGCACACTGAGGATGACCTGATGGCAGTGGGTTACCCACGGGATGGCTAGGTGGATGCCGCGAAGCAACAACTGACACATCAGGCTCGAGACTGGTGGGACGCACAAGAGCTACATTTGACTGGACCAGTCTTGTGGGAGAAGTTCAAGGAATTATTCGAGGAACAGTTTCTCCCAGAAACGAAGAAGGATGAGTTGTGTCTGCAATTCGAGCACTTGACTCAAGGGCGATGGATTGTGGATGCCTATGATGCAGAGTTCTCATTACCGAGCAAGTTTGCCGCAGAGTTGGTGAAGTCGGATGCCACCGGGGCTAGACGTTGCAGGATGGGACTTGTCCCAGAGTACATAGCAACGATGTCCACGCTGGACTTGCCTACACATAAGACCGTACTGAAGGCGACCAGGATGCATGAGACACACATGAAAAGTCCTTATTCACATGCACTCCCCTCGGACCTACTAACTCAAACCACACAAAATCCTTATTCATATGCACTCCCCCAAGCTAAACCTTTCGACGCGAGGGCCCGACAATTCTTGAGTCATGTGGATCCGGCTACTCGGTGTCGCCGGGAGAACAGTACACATATTATTTTTCTATTCACAAATGTAGATTTTCTTTTCTCTCTCTTTTTTTGAAAGCATGGGTAGGTTAAGCAAGATCAATCATCAATACTGGGTGATACGTTGTTATCCAAGTTTCGAGGTATTATAATCCATTATAGCCAAACATCGGTTCTACGGTACATGCATAAAGTGGGTTCTACGGTCCATCCAAACTGAACTGAGCGTTGTCCTCAACGCGAAAAAATTTATGAGAAAGATAGATCGTAAGGACAAATGTGTAATGGGAGAGGAGATCCAGGTGCATCTCCCCCTCCTCAACGCGAAAAAATTTATGAGAAAGATAGATCGTAAGGACAAATGTGTAATGGGGAGAGGAGATACAAGTGCATCTCCCCCAAGCTGAAATGAATCGTGCCCTAAGAATGAGAATGAGTGAAATTGAGGGCCATGTGGTAAGGGGGAGGTGCAAAAGTCATCCCATCAAACAGTGCCACCGTCAGGTGGTGGCTGGGTGGAGGATGTGGGTGGAAGTGATGGTTCAGATGATGGTGTGGTTGTGGTGTCTGTTGGAGGTGGAGATGGAATGGCTGAAGTTACCTCAGATGGATGTGGTGATGGTGTATGTGGGGGTGGTGATGATTCATCCGGAGACGAGGATATGACTGTGATATCCTCGGGTGGTGGTGATGTGTGTGGATCAATAGTAGATGTGGGAGGAGGTGGTGGTGGTGGTGGTGCATCGGAAGATGGTATGGCTGTGGCATCAGTGGGTATTGGTGAAGAAATGTATGGGACCACGGTGGCTGGAGGAGGTGATCGAATACGTGTGGATGGCTGGGGAGATGGTGGTGCTCCATATGTGAGAGGTGGTGAAAAAATGGGTGGAATCACTGTGGCTGGAGAAGGTGAAGGGCGAGCACGTGGAGATGGTGCTGGTATGGAAATACGAGGTGGAGTGGTAGAAATGTGAGACATCAGGATGGATGGATGCCAGTCTGTGATAGCTGGGGTGGTGGTGGTATGGGCAGGAGGGTGGGTACTGCAGCAGGATAATGACCTTGAGCGTGATGCCATTGGTAGACGGAGTCCTTGAGCGTGATGCCATTGGTAGACGGAGTCAAACTGCGACTGGAGAGTCGCGACAACAGATGTGAGACCGTATACCGAGGCCCTAAACTCAGATATAGTGTCCTTAAATCCAATCTGGGTGCTAATCGTGGAGACTATATAATCCCTAAGATCCTCCTCCACTCGAGTGATACACTTGAGGTGAGAAAGGGGTGGAAGAGCAGTACTGCTAGAGGCTTCGCCCTGCTGGCGCGATCTCCTATGGAACTGACAAAGTGTGGGCATGACGGTAATGGAATGTATGGGACTGGGAGGTATAACATGATCCTGGATAGCCTGAGGCTGTGGCTATGCAGGTGGTGCCTGGGCACCTTGGGCAAGATCGGGTAGGGGTGGCAATTTTTGGCCCGGCACGATAGCCCGGCACGGGCCCGGCACGATAAGACCGTGCTTGGGCCAACAATTTTGGCCCGAAATCCTTATCGGACCGGGCCGGCCCGGCCCAGTTCATTTTCGGGCCGGACTCGGGCCAAGCTTTTCAGCCCATGGGCGGCACGGCACGGCACGAAAAGCATTTGATCGCCACACTTCAATTTGACCACACACTGATCTAAAGCAGATTTCAGTAATATACATTCATTTATGGTGTTGAGTCCAATGTCATGAATCTTATTAGATCAAGGTCCAAATATCATAAATTTTAACAACTTCCCGCCATCACCAACTTTGATGTCTTTGGATCTTGGGGGGTCGATCTCAGTTTTCGAGAAGAGACAAAGAACCACCAAACATGTTACTTCATCTTAACAAATAAATGAAAACAATGTAGGACACATCAACTTATGCAACCCACTTAATCCTCTTCTTGCGTGCTCCATTTCAATGCATCTTTAAACATATGAGACACGTTTGTGTTTAAAAATATGATAAGATATTGTCACAATACATAATTCATTCAACCCTATCGGACCGGGCCGGGTGGCCCGAATTTTTATCGGACCGTGCCCGGGCCTCTCCGAAATGGCCCGAAGTCTTATCGGGCTGGGCCGGTCCAGTCCTTTAAGAAAACCGGACCGGGCCGGCACGGCCCGATAAGACCGGGCCGGCCCGAATTGCCACCCCTAAGATCGGGATCAGCTGGAAATATCCACTTCATGGCAGTCCCAGCACCAAAACGAGCAGGGTTTGGGAGTCTAGTGTAGGGGATGTGATGGATCCTATGAAGTCAGAAATACATCACATCCCCAATAGCTTTTATAATATGCATGTTGGCAAGGATGGAGAGATCTAAGGAAGTGGGGCCTGGGACATGGTGCAAGGAATCGAGGATCTTGTATGAGACAGAAGGAAGCAAGGCGATGGTAGTAATAAACCCTCCACAGCAAATACGAGATTGTGGGTTGGCGAGGGTGTGAAGAAATCTCTGGGTCAACCACGATCCGGCATGAATGATGTATCGTGGGGATGTAGTGCCATCCTCATGGACAAAACGTGGTTGGGTTGCGCATTAGTGGAAGAAAAGATCATCATGAGAGACCTGGCCAGTCTCATATCTACAGAAGATAGAGTTCACAATAATGCGATGCACGATGTGAAGGAAAGGGTGGATAATGCTAGAAGCCTTCGCCCATGTGATGCAGAAAGGAGAAAGGCCAATAATTTGCTTACACTAAGTGTTCTGATCATATTCATCAGGATAGGGAGAGTTGTTCTGGTATGAGTCAGGGTCCATAGCCAATGGCCATTTGAAAAGGGGGTTCAGTGAGTTTGTGGACATGCAGTAGTCCTTGTTCAATAACCTGAACGTGAACCCCGATGGCTGACTCTTGAAAGATGATAGAAGCTATAAGGTGAGTTTCCTATAGGTTCTAGCATCGCACTCTAAGAACTCATCCCAACCAATGTTGCAGAGGAGTGTGCTGACACCGTCTACGAGTCCAAATGAAGATAAAGCGGTGACACTCGTGAATTTAGTGGGGATAATGACTCGTGGGTAGAGGGAGAGATAAGTATCACACTGACGTTCATCAACGAAAATGATCCCCAGGGTGTCTACTTATGGGGCACCTACCGTGCGTCACCCCTAGCAGTTATGGCTTGAGCTTCAGCGAGAGTGAGATTTTGCTAACGCTTGCCTCTAGGTGTTCTAGTGCGTGTGGAAGCAGTGCACTTCTTGCACTCTCTAGGAGGCATGGTGAATGAAGCGTGGATGTGATGAAGGGCTTGTGAAGTGTAGACACACGCAAATTTAGCGAATTCAGCGAGCAAATTTATATTTTTACGAGATAAGGAACGAGTTTACCAAGTGATAGAAGCTCCTTGCTAAAATCTGATGCACCAAGCCGAAGAGAAAGGTTCCCCAAGCTGCTCTCAAACTCCTGTAGAAGTCTCAAGCCCTTGTGCCGTTTGAATTTGTCAAAAAACCTTCCACTCGACTGTGTATAGGGTTTGTCATCGGTCGCTTCGACTAGAAACGGGTGTGGTGGAGAGAGATGAGGGTGGAGGAGAGGTAGCTAGGGTGATTTTTGGAGTGATGAAGAAAGATTTGGATGGTTGAAAGTGGTCGGAGTTGGATAATTTGAGAGAGAGAAGTAGAAGAGTTCGAAAATTTTGAGCGTGAAGTGCCCGTTTAAGGATTTTGGGGTTTATATAGAGCATCGACATGACCGTGCAAAGCGGTCGTGTTGCTTGTAAAATGACCTTCTGGTTCAAGGATGCCAAAAATCATTGGTTAGAGTACGACGTGGTCGCATCGACGGCATAGTCGACCGCATCGTATTGAAAATCTTTGTGCTCAAAAAGGTAGATCAATGCGGTCATTTGGAACTAGCTCAAATGGACGCGTCGTTTCGACAGTGGGATAATTTTTGGCTTCAAAAGACAGAGAGTTTAACGTAGTACGCGGATGCGTTGTTTTGGTGAAACGGCCGCGTCAAATTGAAAATTTTGGCTTTGAAATTTTGCAAAAGGACACGGTCACATCGTTTGCATTCAAACAGCTGTGTAAAGGTCGAAAATGTATGGACGTTTTGGCCTTGGAATTGGGTTCGACGCGGTCGTGTGGTTTAATTTTACGCGGTCGCGTGGTTTTGACAGTGGATGGAAATTTTTGGCTCAAAACAGAGAGTTTGGCAAATAACACGGCTGCATCGTTTAGACGACACGATCGCCTCGAATTGGAGATTTACCCTTTAAAACTCTTCTCCAACTTCCCTTGACGACGCGATCGCATGTGTCTGCTCAAAATGGCTACGTCGAGTGTACTTTCTCCACTTATTTTGCTCCTCTTTGGATTTCCTCCATGCGGCCGCATGGAAAATCCCACGCGGCCGTTTAAACCTGATTCTCCAGATTTTCTACTGCATCAGAACTTGAGTTAATTTTTGGAGATTTATTCAAAACAAAAATTGAACTAATCTAAACTGAAATCAAGCTATAAAATGAAAGGTTAAAAACGATAAGAAAAACTTGGTTTGCCTCCCAAGAAGTGCTCGTTCAAAGTCGTGAGCTCGACTCCCTTTTGATGTGATCATGGTGGCTTTAGGGTGGAGAGATATAGAATTTCTTCGTCGTCTCCACACTTCCTCTCGTTCGTTTTCTTTAGCTTCAACTTGTTTGGTCCTTGATTCCTCGGTTCTTAGGGATTTGGTGATTGTGATCATAGAGGTTCTTCTTGAGGTGATAGCATTAAAACTTGTTCCTCTCTAATAGGATCTCCTGTGACGTAATGCTTCAACCTTTGCCCGTTGACTTAAAAAGGACCGCCTCTTCCAACTATTTCGACAGATCCATATGGAAACGCTTGTATGACCTTGTATGGCCCCGACCATCTTGATTGTAGCTTCCGTGGGAACAATTTCAGTCTTGAGTTGATGAGGAGGACTGTGTCGCCTTATTTGAACTCTCTCTTCATGATGTGCTTGTCATACCAACACTTTGTCTTTTCTTTGTAAATACAGGAGTTTTCGTAAGCGTTGAGTCTAAATTCATCCAACTCATCCAGCTGCACAAGGCGACGCTCTTGTGCACTCTTGCTATCGTAGTTCAAGTGCTTGATTCCCCAAAAATCCTTGTGCTCTAGTTCTACTGGAAGGTGGCATGCTTTCCCATAGACCAGACGATATGGGAAGATTCCAATTGGAGTCTTATATGCAGTCCGATAGGCCCATAGTGCATCATTTAGTTTCATTGCCCAATCCCTTCTCGAACTTGCAACAGTCTTTTCCAAGATATTGTTAATTTCCCGGTTGGAAATATCCACTTGCCTGCTCGTCTGAGGACCATATTTCCTCAAGAGGGCCTCAAACTTATTTTCAAAAAAATGCCTTCCGCCATCGCTAATGACTACTCTTGGAATCCTAAATCTGGGGAATATATTTCTTTTAAAGAACGTGGCGACCACACGTGCATCATTAGTGGGCAAGGCATTAGATTCAATCCATTTAGAAACATAGTATACTGTAACCAATATGTATTGGTTTCCTGGACTAGATGGAAATGGTTCCATGAAATCGATTCCCCAGACATCGAACACCTCAATTTCTAGGATATTGTTCAACTGCATTTCATTCCTTGTGGCGATGTTACTTACCCTCTGACATTTGTTGCACCTTTTGTTAAAGACATTCACATCCGTAAACAACGTGGGCCAATAGAACCCCACATTGAAGAATCTTCATTGTTGTCTTCATTGTGCTAGCGTGCCCTCCATATTGCAGATTACGACAATATGATATGATGGATGCCACTTCACCCTCCAGGATGCATCTCCTAATGATCCCGTCATTGCAAGTCCTGTAAAGGAGTGGATCATCACAAAAGTAGCTCCGGATGTCATGCAAGAATCTCGTGCGCTGCTGCGGAGTTATGTCGTATGGTATGATGCCACACACAAGGAAGTTCACTATGTTTTCAAACCATGGAGTTTCTGCTAGGGTGACGGCGAATAACTTATCATCTAGGAATAAATCGTCTATAGGTAAAGAGGCGTTTGGATCTTCATTAACAATGTGTGATAGGTGGTCTGTAACTACGTTCTCAACGCCCTTCTTATCTTTGATTTACAAATCAAACTCTTGTAACTAAAGGACCATTGATTCAGGTTCAATATTACATATTTAACCCCCCATTTAGCCCTATTTTGTGCTCATGTGATGCTATATTGTTCTCTAATATATTCGTATTTTCTACACAATTATTTATTAGAGAAAACACTCTATTTGAGCACAAAACAGCAATTAATGGAGTATTTCTGCACTTTTTATATTTTTCCTAGCTTGGTCTCGATCTCATGATTCCAACGACTATTTATTTGTATTTTTCTGAGATCTGTGCTAATTACTGTGTATTTTTGAATGCAGAATACAATTTAAATGAAGAAATACGTTTTAAAATACTCCTGCACGCATCTTGGCGCACACGTGGCGTCGATCAGGCCGTCCCCGCTTCAATCCAACGACGCTGAGCAATCGGGGCGACGTGGCTGTGTTGACACCGTTGGATGTCGATCCAACGGATGAGACGATCCCCGCAGTTGAGATGGCAAAGGACACGTGGCTTCCATCGACGCATCGACCGCCTAATCCGACGCTCCAGCGTAGTGACGACGCGGCCGGCTAACGATCGTTCGATTGAGATCGAACGGGCAACGATGCATCAACGCAGCTGAGCGGAGCGCGCGCTCAGGAGACACGTGGCATGATCCCATGGGTTTGCCGCTCGAACAGACGGCTGAGACGTATTACGATTCGAATCAAAATTCGAAATCGATGCGGGTTTGCAAAGGGCGACGCGGAGCGACCATTGCCGTTGGATATCAATCCAACGGTCAACACTCAGCCCCGATGCGATCTCGAGTTCGCTTGCGGAGCGGGCTTCGCACGAGTTTTAAAGTGCCACGTGGCGCGCTGTGGGCACATCCCGCCAGATCGGACGATCGAGAAATGCGGTGGCTACGGATCGGGTTTAAACGAGAAGCGGGCGCGGATATTGAACCCAATAAGGCTATTAAACCCGCAATCTAATTATAAAATGTATTCCTAGGGTTTTTTGGGGATATACAAGCAGATTTTGGCGTATTTTGAGCGTATTGGAGGCTCTAGGAGCCGTATTTCGCCAGGAAAAAATTCTGTAAAATTCCAGATGCTGTTCTTATTATTTTCAGAGAGTTTTGAGGCTTAGCTTGGAGATTTGGTGATAGAATTCTAAACTTCTACTCCGTATTTTGGTGTTTTCTATTGTATTTTGCTATGAACTTGAAGTATTTGGCTATGAAACTTGTTTATTCTTGCACCATGAGTAGCTAAATTGTTATTGTGCGTGGTATGGCGTAGTTAGGGGATATTATTTGTGTTTATTTGGTTGTAATCCTTGTGCTAAACCGTTAAACGTCGTTAAAATTGTAATCTTTGTTATTAAATCATCTCTTTCATCTTCCAAAAGAAGTGATTGAGTTGATGATCGCCCCAAAAGGGTGAGTTTTGATCTCCCCAAAAGGGAGTTTCATACCGTAGTTTTGATCTCTCCAAAAGAGAGTTTCATATCGTATTATAACTTTAGCGACGATCTTATTGAATATTTTGCTTGAACCCCCAAAAGGGCATCTTCCGATGAATTGCTCCCAAAAGGAGAATTCATTGAGTTATATTGAGTATTTTCCGGTGAATTGCTCCCAAAAGGAGAATTCATTGCGTTATACTTGTCAACCAAATTAATACGAATCATTGATCCTAACGAACCCATACCATGTGCATACTTTTTATAGGTATTTTCATACACGAATTTCTTTGTTCATATTGTTCACGTGTTCACATCACCATCATTTCCATCATCATTGAAGTGGTTAGTTTCTTTTCGTTGGATTTCTATTTGATTTGAGCTGTGGTTGCAACAGATTTCCTCCTGAGGATTCGACATCTGGACTCCCAGATTATATTACTTGTACGGACTCTTGCGCTTGAGAGAGAGCACCTTTTCGGAGCCCACCATCCATCGAATTAAAAGTGGTTTGGCATCCTTTTTGTTCATTAAGTGCCAGAGAGCGGCGTGATCGGTATAGACGATGACCTTTGATCCAACCAAGTATGATCTGAATTTCTCGATGGCAAAGATCACAGCTATCAACTATTTCTCCATCATGGTGTAGTTCCTTTGGGCTTCGTCCAAGGTCTTACTTGTATAATATATAGCATGAAGCATATTGTCCTTTCTTTGGCCCAAAACTGCTCCAACCGCAACATCACTTGCGTCACACATTTGCTTGAACTATAGGCTCCAAGCTGGGGGTTAAATGATAGGTGCAGAGGTGAGTTCTTTCTTTAACCTGTTAAAAGCTGCAAGGCAATCATCAGAAAATATAAAAGGGGCATCTTTGGCCAATAGCTCTGTTAGAGGTCGTGTGATTTCAGAGAAGTCCTTGATGAAATGGCGATAGAATCCTACGTGACCAAGAAAACTTCTGATCCCTCTCACATTAGTGGGGGTGGTAGCCCCTCAATGGCCTCTATCTTAGATCTATCGACTTCAATGCCTCGAGAAGAGATAATGTGCCCTAGGACAACTCCCTCTTGTACCATAAAATGGCACTTTTCCCAGTTTAGGACTAGATTGACTTCCTTGCACTTTTGTAGAACCCTAGTTAGGTTTCCTAAGCAAGCGTTAAAACTTGTGCCATAGACACAGAAGTCATCCATGAACACCTACATGATATCCTCCACAAAATCAGAAAATATGGCGGTCATGCACCTTTGAAACGTCGCGGGTGTATTACATAACCCAAACATCATTCTTTGATAGGCGAAGGTGCCATATGGACATGTAAATGTGGTTTTTTCTTGATCATCGGGATGGATGTGTATTTGGAAGAATCCAGAGTACCCATCTAGGAAGCAGAAATATGAATGCTTAGCTAGGTGCTTAATCATTTGATCAATGAATGGAAGGGGGTAATGATCCTTACGGGTGGCTTTATTAAGCTTCCTATAATCGATACACATCCCTGTAACGGTCCTAGTGGGAATGAACTCGTTTTTGTCATTTTTCACCACTGTCATTTCCACTTTCTTTGGAACTACTTGAACCGGGCTAACCCACTTGCTATTGGAGATAGGATAGATTATTCCTGCTTCGAGTAATTTCAAAACTTCCTTTGAAACAACCTCCTTCATATTAGGGTTGAGTCGCCTTTGAGGCTCAATAGAGGTTGCATTGTCATCCTCGAGAAGGATCATATGGATAGCCTGCTCCGACTGTCCATCAGTCTGCGGATGATACGTAGTACTAAAACTCTGACTGGTACCCAAATTTATCTGCAAACTCTTTCAGAATTGAGATGTGAATCTCGTGTCTCGGTCGAAGATGACACTCACATGAACTCCAAGCAATCACACAATCTCCTGCACTATTATCGTTCACATCAAGAAATATACTAGAAGGAAGTTATAATGGTATGTGATATATAATTACATCCATATACTTCTTCGCAAGTATCTCCATAGATTGTTTTACTCGGAAGGGTATGAAATTTGCAGACTTGGTTAATCGGTCAACGATAACCCAAATCGCATCATTTTGCTCGGTGCTCCGAGGTAGTCCAGTCACGAAGTCCATTGTGATGTGCTGCCACTTCCACTTTAGAATCGGCAGAGGTTGAAGTAATCCAGCAATGTGATGATGTTCAACCTTCACTTGCTGACACACAAGGCACTTAGCGACACTTCGAGCTACGCTCCTCTTCACACCATGCTACCAAAAACTCAGGCGAAGGTCTTGGTACATCTTTGTACTGCCAGGATGAATGGAATAGGGAGAGCTATGAGCTTCATTCATCAGCTCCTCTCTGATATCACCTGAAGGTATGCTGATCCTACTGCCGTATCTCAGGGAACCATCCTCATGAATGAGAAAATCCGTCTGAAGTCCAAATTCAACTTGCTCTCTGATCTTCTACAGTTTCGCATCTCCAGAATGCGCAGCTTTGATCCGATCCATAATCATTGACTGAATCTGCATATTCATCAACGATGATATGATTCCAGGTAAAACAACTTCTATACACATCTCCTACAGATCTAGCTGCAGCCTCCACTGAACTGTAAGAGTCATGACTGCTGAAAGTCTACTCAAAGTATCGGGTACGACATTAACCTTCTCTGGATGATATTGGGGTCGATGTCGTAATCGGCCATCGGCTCTAACCATCTGCGATGCCTCATATTCAACTCCTTCTGGGTGAAAATGTATTTCAAACTTTTGTGATCCGTGAAGATTTTCACTTTCTCACTCAGTAAGAAATGTCTCCAAATCTTCAGGGCAAAGATGACATCGGCTAGCTCCAAGTCATGAGTCGGATAATTCTTCTCGTGAACCTTCAACTGCCAAGAAGCATAAGTGACCATGTGACCATGTTGATGCAGGACACCTCCTAGGCCTTTGCCTGATGCATCACAAAAGATCTCAAATCCTCCGGTCCTATCTGGTATAGCTAGAACTGGTGTAGATATCAGCCTTGCTTTCAATATCCCAAATGCCTACTCGCAAGAGTCTGACCATATAAACTTGACATCCTTCCTTGTCAATCGAGTCATCGACTCGACTATCCTCGAGAAATCCTTGATGAATCGACGATAGTAACCCGCCAATACTAGGAAACTCCTGATGTCTGATGCCGACCGAGGGGTATGCTAATTACTGACTGATGCAACCTTATCGGGGTCGACAGAGATACAGTCGCCTGAAACCACTTGTCCAAGAAATGCAATTCTGTCCAACCAGAACTTGCACATGCTGTATTTGTTATACAACTGATGACGGTGAAGCGTTTCCAAAACAATCCGTAGATACTTGGTATGCTCCTCCTAGTTCTTCGAATAGACCAATATATCATCATGACTATCACTACGAATTTATCCAGAAACTCGTAGAATACAAGATTCATGAGATTCATGAATACTACCGAGGGGTTGATCACACCGAATGGCATGACAACAAACTCGTAGTGTCCATACTTGGTCCGAAAAGCCGTCTTGGAGATGTCTTCATTCTTGACCTTCACCTGATGGTATCCTCTCCTGAGATCCAACTACGAGAAAACTCGCGATCCATCGAGTTGGTCGAAGATGTCATCGATGCGAGGTAACGGGTACTTATTCTTCATAGTGACTTTGTTCAGCTCCCGATAGTCCACGCACATTCTTCTCGATCCGCCCTTTTTCTTGACCAACAGAACAGGTGCACCCTATGGAGATATGCTGAGATGGATGAATCCTTTCTGCAGCAGATCGTCCAATTGCTTCCGTAGCTCTTCAAGTTTTGCAAGAGCCATACGGTAAGGCACCTTGGAGATCGGTTGAGTACTCGACATAAGATTGATGCTGAATTCTAGAGCTCGATCAGGCGATAATTGATCGCTTCCGGGCGTACACCCAAAAAGAGCGACCGTGTAGTTTTACCGCAAGCGCACGGTGTAGCGGCGAGCGGGTTATCGAACACAGGGAGGACGAATGACGGTGTCTTCTCTGAACAACCTGGCTATAAGAACAGAAAAGAGGGAATTTGCCTTTTGGCGATCCTGTCACAATCGTCAGACAAAATATGGAGATATCAAATCAAATAAAGGACGCCTAGGGAATGGGGAATCCCCGCTACTCACCGTATCTCGTCAATGTGATTCATTGGTATCAAAATTGCTAGGGTAGAATTTCGGATGAACTAGTTGCAACTGAATGTAAAACCTAGCTCACGCTCTCGCGCTGTTGCCGGTCTATAGCTATCCTAGGTTTGGGTCCAATCTCTTGCAAACCCTAGCCTAGGGAAGCTAGCATTAGGATCAACATCATCGTTCAATCGCGCCCCGAGCCCACTCTCGTGCAAACTCGGGCCGCGGCCTAGGTTGGGATAGTTCCTACCCGTCCAATCTCTTGCAAACGGGTATCGGTACGGAATTGCAACCGAGAACCCTAGTATCGGTCCAATCTCTTGCAAACCGATACTACGGAAACTCAATTTCAACCCGATTCGGATTTCTAGGGTTTCCTATCGGATTGGGATCCAATCTCTTGCAAATCCCAACCGGTATGAACTCCTAGCCATCCGTAATAAATCGATCCCAAACTAACCCTAATAGCAATTCTAGCAATATTTCTACCAAGTCATCACAAATCTGAAATTGGGCTCGTAGGGTTCATCCCCACGCCCCAAGACGTATAGACTACTCACAATTCATAGCACAAATACAAAAATAATCAATGGAATTAACAAGAGAATTCATCACAATATTCAAATAAGCAATAAAAATAGTATTTTTAAAGGAGAGAGAGGCAAACCAATAGAGTTCTTCCAAGAATCCAACAAAAATCAACTTTCCTCTCCTCTCCAATCACAAAAAATCTAAAGCTAAAAGTTTAATCTAAAAAGCTGCAAAAAGTCAAGAGAAAAGCTCTCTAACCTAGGTCAAAAACTGGGGTTAAATACCCCCAAAAATCGTCCAAAAAAACTGTGACCAAAATGCCCCTGCGCAGCCTGAAAATCACAATTTTCGCTACAGGCAGCGCATCGCACTCGGCCGAGTGACAAAAGTCGCTCGGCCGAGTGACAAACCCTGAGAATTTCCAGTAAGTCTGGGTCTTCGGGGGTCTTCACTTCGGGGGTGGCTCGGCCGAGTGAGTTGTCGTCACTCGGCCGATGGCTTCTATGTACTCGGGCGGTCGGCATTTTCCACTCGGCCGAGTGGGTCTTCTGAAGCTCAATCAGACGAAAAACAGTAAGTTGGCATTTTTTGATGGGCTTCGTCTGAGTGCCACTCGGGCGGACGGGGTCTCGTCACTCGGCTGATGTGGCTTCCGACGCTCGGCCGAGTGCACGCATAATGCGTGTCCGATCTGGCCGGCCGAGCGGGGTCTCGCTGGTCGGCCGAGTGACTCCTTCACTCGGCCGAGTGAGACACCAAAAATGCCCAAACAGCTTGTTTTGGCCTCCTCGTCGCTCCTGCGACGTTCTTTCTTCTTCCGCTCCTCTCCAACAGCAAAATACCCCTCGGTGAGGTCGTTGGTGACACTCTGGAGTAGGCGTATCTCGAGATCACTCCAAATCGCTCCAAATCACCTGAAATACGACAAAAACAACAAATCGTGAAAAGCGTCGCAATATCGTCGATATATCGTGAAAAACATGATTTGAGCGATCTAAATGGCATGCAAACATGCGGGGGAAAAAGTGTAAAATATGGAGTGATCAATAATCCAGATATATCCTCCAGAAATACATCTTTGAAATCTCGAACCACTGCAGGCTTCTCAGGTTCGACTTGCATATATACGACGATCGCTTCATTCGGCTGGGCCCGAAATTTGATAGGTCCGAGTGAACGACGTCCACTGATGAATTCAAACATCGGATGGTCGGGAATCTCAAATACTACTTTCTTCTTGTGACAGTCGATAGTAGCATAGAAGGTTCCTAAGTAATCTATGCCGATAATAGCATCAAAGTTGGGCGTGTGCAGGACCATGAAATCTGCATAGAGCTCATGTCCACAAATCACAAAAGGGCATGATTTTTATCCCAAGGAAACACTCACCATGCCACTCCCAGTATTGATATTCCAACTTTTAGGAAGTGGGTAGGTGGGAATCGAATGTTTGATCGCGAATTTCTGGGATAAGAATCATAAGATACACAATGAAGCTCCGGAATCAAATAAGGTCAGAGCTGGGTGGGAAGCCACTAAGATGACATCTAAGATGATTATAGCTAAATCTTAGTAAGGGTTTGTAACTAACAAGCATGAATATAAAAGCAATATGAAATACTAGATCTAGATGTTACATGTAATCATTTCATCCTCAGCCTCAACCTCAGCTACTGCAGCTGTCATATTGAATGCCTGGTGCTTCGGCTGATTGGCCTGCTGATTGGCTCGGTTCTGCGGAACTAGAGGTGGTCCATGTTGAGCAGGTCCAGGTGCACTTCACTGAACGGGTCCAGGCACTCCTCGCTGAATGGGTCCAAGTACTCCAGCAGGTGCTTGACGGTTCTTGCTATAGAGGCAGTCTCTTGCAGCATGTGCAGATGCTCTGCAGACCAGGCGTTGGTTCATCATCCTCCTACAATCCTTCTTCTAATGTCCGGTCTTGCCACAGAAGAAATAGGTCAGCTGAGCTCGGTCGACAGAAGCAGCTGGCCTCTTGAACTGCGTGGCCCGAGGAGGCCGAAAATTGCCTCGTTGCACAATCTTAGGTGGCTCCATGGGACGCTTGCTCCCTCCAACATGAGTTCCCACTGGGAGTCTTTCCACAACTTCATGGCTCCGTGCAACATCCAAAATGTCCTGGAGGGTCGTTAGTTTCACCAAGGTCATTGAGGCTTGAATTTTGGGATTTAGACCTTGGCAAAACTGAAATGCACAGTCTTCTGGATCCTCGACCATGTGGGGTGCGAATTGGCTGAGCATGGCAAACTCGGCCTCATACTCATCAACAGTCCTATCTCCTTGGACCAGATTGGCAAAGCGCTGTTGAAGTTCTCTTTTGGCTGTTTTGGGAAAATACTTGGCGTTGAACCTTTCCCGAAACATGCCCCAAGAGATGTGTCTGACCAAACGCATTTCTTCCAGTTGCCTCCAGCCCTAGCATTGTCAGTCAGTTGGAGCTTTGCGGCATCGACCTATCCTGCCTGAGGGATGCGAGCAGCATTCTGGTTGACTCGGAAAAACGCGCAAGTGCACGCCTTCCGCTCCCAAGCGTAGGAGCGTCAATGCAATATAAAAATAACCGGTGAGTACCGGGTCGGATCACAGGGACAAGTCGTTCTTCGTTCACAAAATTGATCGATAATGAAAAATAAAGTGTTTTACAACAATCTCAATTAACCGTGGATGAGTGGTAAAAGTGTGGTGAAAAACGTGAGGAAACTAAAATCCTATCCTACGCACTAGGGGTGGAGAGCCGAATCGGCAAGTAACGAGGAGGACTTATGTGGTGTGCATGTGAATGAGGCAGTGGGCGCAAGAAATCATCCCCAAATATAACTCAATTGATCTCCCGGCTAAGGGAGCTCAATCGGAAAATACGGCATTTCATCGAACAAGTGGGGTGCAATAAGTAGTGAATGAAACCCATGTGAGTAATAGACAATAAGCGCATTAGAGAGGGTCCGCTAGGATAATCCTCTTCTTGGATTTCCCCTTAGGGTTCCAATAAACAAAGCTAACTCAAGTTTCATACACTAATTTAGAAAATAAAATGTGCTAGAGATGAATTTTACAACCCAAGCAACCAACAATCACCAAACACAATTACACAAGAGAGATCTAGACATTCATAATGAAAAAGGAGACGTTTTTACTCAAAATCAATCATCCAATTACAATGTAAAACCCTAAATCAAAACACAAGAAGTTGGAGAAATTTCACCCAAGTGTCACTCCAAGATGGAAATCCTCCTCTCCCAAATGCTCCTCCAATCTCCAAGCTTCATCCATCGCCTACTCCCCTAGCCAAGCCCTTTGGGGAAGAAGAACCCCCAAGAAAAACAGCAAGAAAAACAAAAAAAACGAAGCTCTCCCACCCAAAAACGTCTTCAGCCCAGGAAATAACAGAACACAATTCATTTCCGGCCCCTGCTCTATTTTTCTTCTTTTTTTTCAATCAAACCCGAAATCCGGGTCCAAAAATAATATCTTTGCAAACCGGGGGCGGGATTAAATTTTCCGATGTATATTTTTTTCTTCTTTCCAGAATTTACAGAAATGCCATTCTAGCTCCAAAAATCTCCAAAAATAGCTAGAAAATCCTAAAAATTCTGGAAAAATTCCAGAAAATCCAAAAAAAATCCAGGAGTACCTGAAAAATAGGAGAAGTGGAAATTAGTCCATATGATGTGAAAATAAATATAATGACTTATATAACCAAATATTGACTTCCAAAAATCATATAAAATAACCTATTGCTCAAATAATTCTCAAAATTTGTCAATATGATCAAAATAATACTAGGAGCATGTGAAAAATAGTAGGAAGCCAATAAGTACGATAAAAACCGTATTTTGTGCCAAGAATGAGAGTAAGCCCTAAAATTGATATGAAATGAAAATATACCCAAAAGAGCACGATTAAGTGTAATCTTTAGCACAAAATGAGGATAGTTATGGGGTATAAATATACACTTTTTACTCCGAATCACATTCAGCTTGTCCTCAGTCCCTTGGGTCCATTCTTCAGCATACAGATGCCCATCTTTTCCAGAGAAGCTCTTGGGTTGCAGCTCATGGAACTGCTTAACTCCTGGTTCAGCTCGAGGGGGCAGTGGTGCAATCTGAGCAGGTTGCTGGCCCTACTGGATCAGCTGTTGTTGGATCTCCAACATCCCTCTCATGACTCCGAGGAGTTCATTGATATCAAAAGTATCACTTCTGCCAGCTCCATTCCCGTTCCTGGTGTTGTGTCCCATTGCCATGCTGTGACAAGAAACTCGGTAAATTTTGTGTACGAGATAAATCTAGAAGAGTTGGCTAATGCTAGTATTGATATTGTTCTAAAGTTTTGCATAATGCAGATCTGCATAGGCCACCACAGAAACATGTCACGCCCCGTTTTCCATTAAACTTGGGAGCAAGGACGTGAGCGGGTCCGCATGGGCTGAAGCGTTGAAGCTCAAACCCAATAAGCGTCTGTGAATAACAAGCATACGCAGGAACTTGCTTGCATTTCAGAAACAACAGAAATAAATATGAATTTAAAGCCAACATCCAAAAAGTGTACACAAAAGTAATAAGGGCCCAAGCATGGCCCACATCAACAGAGTTCTACAAAGATGGGTACACATCCTACAAAAGTGCAGTAAAAGAAATCCTAAGCAGCAGTAGGTAAAGCTCAGCAACTAGCTAGTCCTCAGTGGGGAGAACTTCTGGATCGGCGTACTCCTGGTCCAGTGGGTCAATCCCATCAATCAGCTCGTTCTCAATGTAACATGTCTCGTGCACTGACATACATTTTAAATAACGTAGAAATGTATGTCAGCAAGGGTCCTTGGCAAGCAATAATATGAATGATTTAATGTAGAAAAGGTGGCACCTGATCCAATGGATCAGGTGCTAAGATACAAAAAAGATGGAAAGTACAAGCCCACATGGGCTTGTACTCGTTGAGACCCACCTTTTTGTTAGATCCTGTGGATGGCAAACAACACTAGAAGGGGGGGTTGAATAGTGTTGTGCAAATAGTAAACTTTTTCGATTGTTAATAAACGTCCTTCTAATGTTGCCTAAGAAACCAAGTAGAGCGATCTACGCTTGGTTCTTAATCAACAAAATAATCTTAAAATACACAGAGTAATTTCACAACAGGTAGTCGACTCCCTATGAACAGTAGTCGACTCCCAGAGTATTTATAAGCACAGATAAGATTGCAAGTAAGATAAATATTATATTCACAGCGGATAAAAGTAAGTTGATCTTTGCAATAAATGAATAACAATTAGCGAATAATAAAGTAAGAGCAAATATAAACAAACATAGATAAGCAATCGCAGACACAAGGATTTTTATACTGGTTCCCCACAACTTTTGGGTACGTCTAGTCCCCGACCAATCCGGTACGAGATTTTCCACTATCTGCCTTGGCAAATACAAGTACCTAACTCCACTCGTTAGGATTTCCAACGACCTAGTCTTGACCAGGATTTTCGACTGGCAACACCTAGACTTGTCTAGTGTTCCAACAACAACACAATAAAAAATGATATCTAATTCACCACAATAAATTGGTGGAGATTGGTTTTACACCCAGATTCTTTAGCCAAATAATGATAGAAAAAATTGTGTGTAGTGGCTTGATAGAATGAGATTCTAGATCACACAAAGATACGAATGAATTCTTTGTGATCTAGATCTATTGTTTTTCAAAAATCCTTTAAACAAAAATCAAGAAAAGTAATACGGATTTGAAAAACAGTTAGCCAATAAAATGAGAATATGATCTTTAAAAATAATAACAGAATTTTGCAAGATCACAAATAAAATCAAATTGGCTAGAGAAAGAATGAGAGCTTAGAACTTTAGAGCGTTTGCACGAGAGATTTTGAATTCGATAGTTGTTGTATTTTTCTCAATGAAAACGGTCCTCTATTTATAGGACAAAAACCGAGAATTCGAATTTCAAAATACTTTGACTTTTGTCCCAAAAATTATGGAGAAAATCGCTCAACGATATTTCAAAATTCAAGTCAAAAACGTCAAACTTTTACAGCTGGTAGTCGACTCCCTAGGAGTGGTAGTCGACTCCTAGTGTGTTTCAGGAAATCTTGATTCTCAGCTGGTAGTCGACTCCCTACCTTTGGTAGTCAACTCCCAGAGGAGTTTTTCCTGCGACACAGCTAGTAAGACAGGTAGCTAACTCCAGGGTGTGTAGAGTTTCACTACGGAATTTATAAGATGACTAGAGAAAGCTCTCAAAAACATTTTTGAAGATGATTTAAAAGATATTCAAAAATATTTTCAAATAGTTTGTGTGTGTGTGTGTTTGTCTATATGATTTGGCTTTAACAATACCCTAAAGAGACACAACACACTCACTATAGACTCAGGACACGTCTTCGAAAGCTTGATCAATTTGATGAAGTAGATGTGAGCTTCACTTGAGCTTCTTGTTCTATTTGAGCTTTGAACTTCATTATTTGATCTTAGCCACGTTCGTCCTAGTCTTTGAGCGTAGATTGCGCTTCTTTGAATATGAGTAAAGCTTCGCATATCCTGCACACTTAATTGTAGTGTAGTTAGTACACTAAGTTTCATTTGGTGTGCTCATCATCAAAATCACTTGGGGTGGAATTTAATTTCCATCACTCTCCCCCTTTTTGATGATGACACCCAAATGAAAAATGAAGTAAGTTTGAAATCTGAAAATACATGAAAGTATACTTACTCCCCCTGCTTTGATGCGGTTCTCCCCCTGCATCGAAGCTGTTAGCAATACAATACATATGATTTCATTTTTGCATTTCATATCTTTCTCCCCCTTGTCATCAACAAAACATATCAATGACAAAGTATTAAATCAAATGAATCATAGTATGATTAGAAGGGAATTCAATTCCCTATTCCTGCAAGAGAGATGTTAGTTTATAAGAGCAACTAATATATTGCATAGAGGATAGGTTCATAATAGCAAGCATCACACAATTAAAGAGTTATTACAAACCATAAGTTTTAAAGACATAGTTTTTGAGAACCATTGTTTGAAAAACCATTGTTTTTAAAAGAAGCTAAGGATGACCGCCGTTCTTCTTCAGTTCCTTAATCTCATCAAGGATCCTGACAAGCGTGTCCTCCGTCATTTTGTTGCTTCTCACGACGAGCTCCTTAAGGTCGTCCACCTTTTGGTTAAGGTCTTCAAAACCTTTCTCTTGTGATATCTTCAATTTCCCAATCTTCTTTAGAAGCATTTCTTGAAGCTCAAGAAATACGCCGGTGCTTCTTCTTCTTCTTCTTCTTCACTTCCTCTTTCTTCTTCTCCTTGTTCTTCCTCCTCAGAATCTGAAACAACAATTTTCTTACCTCTCCAGGAGGATGATGATCCTTCTTCACCTGCAAGTTTTTCTTCGGGAATGTTCTCATCAAGATCATGGTGTAGATTCATTCTTCCAAGTGCATGAACATCAAAAACTCGAGCCGGTTCTAGAATTGAGGTTTCATGATCCAAAGGCACATTATAGCTAATAAACAGGATAGTGAGATAGTGCCCATGAGCTAAAGTGGATGAGGGTCTATCAGAAGAAGCTGAAGCAAGAATAGAATCTATGATAACTTTGGCCCAATTGATGCGGATGTTACCTAGTATAGCATAGATACATTTGGCCTGCTTCTCAGATAGGATAGAATGACTTCCAGATTTCTGAGTAATATTATAGGATAATATATTTGCCAGAATTCTTGCCGGATAGCAAAGATCGCTACATGGAAGTTTAGTCTGAAAATGTCTTCCTGGCAAATACATTCTCTCTAGAATATTTCCTTCAGTCATTTCTATTTTATCAAGCAGCATGCCAGAATATGGAATTCCTAGGGCTTCTCCTAGGGATTTAACAGTAATGGCAAGCTTTGTATCAAGAACTTTGGTTATAAAGCGGCTTTTAGCAAGATCGTAGTCCATATTAGCATAGAATAAGTGCACAAGCCTTGGATAGCAAAGATAAGTGTTTTCAGAGGAAAATAGGTTGGCCAAGTTCTGAAAATCTAGTAAGCTATCAATGCCATAATTTATAACATCATTGAGCTTAACAAAACGTTCATGGAGGATGGGTTTCTTAGTGATTTTGATGAAGTGTTCATATGTGGTGTTCTTGAATAGATATGGTAAAATGGTTTCGTTCTTAGAGTCAATTTCAGATGAGGTTTTTCTCTTCTTGGTAAAGATTCCTTTGATAGGCATCTAGATAGAGTAAAAACAATCTTTTTACAATGCTAGATAAGCAAGAGAAAAAAATAATGAAGTAAAGATCATAAAGTAAAAAAAATTTTACCTTGAGTAATTTGAGAAAGAGATGGAATTGAAAGAGCTCCAAGCAACCAAGCACCAAGATGAAATTTAGAGAGAGAGAGAGAGAGAGAGAGAGAGAGAGAGAGATGAAAGGGGGTAGTCGGCTACCCTAGGGTTTCTCTTGGGGGGTTTTCACATGGGATGAAAGATGATGAAGAATGAGGGCCTTAGGATCAAGTGTTGGATGGTTAGGATAGAGTTTTAGCTTATTGGGTATAAGTTGCCTTTGGGGATATGAACACATTAACTCTATAGAACCCAATAGGAGTTAGTCAAAAACAAACCCAGAAATTCGCATACACGCTGATAGTCGACTCCCTCATGAAGGTAATCGACTCCCTACTGGGTTGAGTCGTTTTCTCATCCCGAGGGGTTTTTGATCCAGGTCGAGTGCGTTTTCTGAACACAACGCGAGATTCTTCTTCTTTGGTTTTTCTTCGATCTTCTTGTCTTCTTCAAGCTCAATCTCATATGCCATGAGATTTCCCATTAGTTCTTCAATGGTGAGGTCTTTTACATTATGAGCTTCTCGAATGGCAGTTGTCTTTCCCTTCAATTCGGGTCAGAGGGATCTTAGTATCTTCATTACCTGCTCATATTCGGAAAGTTTCTTTCCTAATCCTGCGAGCTCATTTGTAATATTAGTAAAACGAGTATTCACATCGGTGATACTCTCTCCTTCTTCCATTTTAAAAGATTTGAATTTTGAATGCAAAACATTTATGCGAGATTCTTTTACCTTTTCGGTTCCTTCGTGACTTACCTGAAGAGTATGCCATATTTGGTGTGCTGTCTCACATTGGGAGACTCGATTGAACTCATTTCCTGTAACGGCGCAAAATAGTGCATTCATTGCTTTTGCATTGAGATTAGCTCTCTTCTTGTCATCGACAGACCATTTCCCAAACTCAACGTCGGTGGGTGCGATGTACGGGACTTTAGTAACGGTCCAAGCTTCAATGTCTAATGACTCTAGGTGAGTCTTCATTCGGATCTTCCAGCTAGCGTGGTTGGTTCCGTTGAATAGTGGTGGTCGCATGGTATTCAGTCCTTCAGAGTGAAAGGATGTTGACGACATCACCTTTGTAGCCTTGCTCTGATACCAAGTGTTGGATCCTGTGGATGGCAAACAACACTAGAAGAGGGGTTGAATAGTGTTGTGCAAATAGTAAACTTTTTCGATTGTTAATAAACGTCCTTCTAATGTTGCCTAAGAAACCAAGTAGAGTGATCTACGCTTGGTTCTTAATCAACAAAATAATCTTAAAATACACAGAGTAATTTCACAGCAGGTAGTCGACTCCCTATGAACAGTAGTCGACTCCCAGAGTATTTATAAGCACAGATAAGATTACAAGTAAGATAAATATTATATTCACAGCGGATAAAAGTAAGTTGATCTTTGCAATAAATGAATAACAATTAGCGAATAATAAAGTAAGAGCAAAGATAAACAAACGCAATCGCAGACACAAGGATTTTTATCCTGGTTCCCCACAACTTTTGGGTACGTCCAGTCCCCGACCAATCTGGTACGAGATTTTCCACTATCTGCCTTGGCAAATACAAGTACCTAACTCCACTCGTTAGGATTTCCAACGACCTAGTCTTGACCAGGATTTCCGACTGACAACACCTAGACTTGTCTAGTGTTCCAACAACAACACAATAAAAAATGATATCCAATTCACCACAATAAATTGGTGGAGATTGGTTTTACAACCAGATTCTATAGCCAAGCAATGATAGACAAAATTGTGTGTAGTGGCTTGATAGAATGAGATTCTAGATCACACAAAGATACGAATGAATTCTTTGTGATCTAGATCTATTGTTTTTCAAAAATCCTTTAAACAAAAATCAAGAAAAGTAATACGGATTTGAAAAACAGTTAGCCAATAAAATGAGAATATGATCTTTAAAAATAATAACAGAATTTTGCAAGATCACAAATAAAATCGAATTGGCTAGAGAAAGAATGAGAGCTTAGAACTTTAGAGCGTTTGCACGAGAGATTTTGAATTCGATAGTTGTTGTATTTTTCTCAATGAAAACGGTCCTCTATTTATAGGACAAAAACTGAGAATTCGAATTTCAAAATACTTTGACTTTTGTCCCAAAAATTATGGAGAAAATCGCTCAACGATATTTCAAAATTCAAGTCAAAAACGTCAAACTTTTATAGCTGGTAGTCGACTCCCTAGGAGTGGTAGTCGACTCCCAGTGTGTTTCAGGAAATCTCTATTCTCAGCTGGTAGTCGACTCCCTACCTTTGGTAGTTGACTCCCAGAGGAGTTTTTCCTGCGACACAGCTAGTCAGACAGGTGGCTAACTCCAGGGTGTGTAGAGTTTCACTACAAAATTTATAAGATGATTAGAGAAAGCTCTCAAAAACATTTTTTGAAGATGATTTAAAAGATATTCAAAAATATTTTCAAATCGTGTGTGTGTGTGTGTGTGTGTGTGTTTCTCTATATGATTTGGCTTTAACAATACCCTAAAGAGACACAACACACTCACTATAGACTTAGGACACGTCTTCGGAAGCTTGATCAATTTGATGAAGTAGATGTGAGCTTCACTTGAGCTTCTTGTTCTATTTGAGCTTTGAACTTCATTATTTGATCTTAGCCACGTTCGTCCTAGTCTTTGAGCGTAGATTGCGCTGCTTTGAGTATGAGTAAAGCTTCGCATATCCTGCACACTTAATTGTAGTGTAGTTAGTACACTAAGTTTCATTTGGTGTGCTCATCATCAAAATCACTTGGGGTAGAATTCAATTTCCATCACTTTTTGTGTCTTACACATGATCCATTGGATCAGGTGTCACCTGCTCTACATTAATCCCTAATATGAATAGGACCCTTGGCAATGTTTTCAAATAGTTTGCATGGAAGTTAAAGCAATTATGAATAAATGAGCAATTACAAATTCTAAGCAATAAGAACAAATTTTATATTAACATGGCAGTTCTATTATAAGTGAAAACATGGCAGTTCTATTTAAGTGAAAACATGGTAGTTCTATTTAAGCGAAAGGAGTAACAATTTTATAAGTGAAAACAGTTACAATTCTATAAGTGAAAGCAGTTGCAATTTTACATGTCACGCATTTCAAGATAGCAATTTTCAAGTTGTTCAAGAGTGTATCTAACTAATGACTAATGTTCATGCCTTTAGGCGGCTAGCAAGTGAATCTACCTTCTCGTGCCCTTGAAGGTGACCCTTTTACTACCGACTAGTGCCTGCAAACCCAACCCCACCAACGTGTACTTTTCTGGACCACGAGCCTGAATCAGCCAAACCGGCCCGCATGATTTATAATACTGGACCGTGAGCCAAAATAGCCAAACCGGCACACAAGATAGCCAAATCTTGGAATGCAATATCTATGATGAGCCAAACCTGCTTGCAATGTCTATGATTTTCAAGTAGATCAAGCAATTCATATACGTCCAGAAATGTTGCAATTCACAAGGCATATTCAATTACCTTATTAAAGTGTCCACACGCACGCACACATGTTTTTATCTTGCAATACACAACAGTTAATACGTGAAGTCTGGTGTCGCATTAAATGAAACGAAATTTAAAACATGGAGAAAATGCACGCTTGCCCGTTTTGTAACGCCCAGCCCCCCCGGATACCCGATAAGTATGAATCCGTATCAGGTATTCCCGAAGAGGCGGGTGTTACGTAGGAAAAGCAAAATTTCAAAACACAGGCAAGCCCACTGTGCACTGTTGGGATAGTACCTGTAGCGCAATCCAGACATCACAGAAACACAACGAGATCCTCCAACTCAAAACACCAATATAACGTATATATAAACTGTTCAATTACAACATCAATTACAAATCTCTAATACAATATATATGACCCAAACTCACCCAAGTACAATGACACCCCCAATCTCTCCCGCTTTCACCCCACTCTCAAATCCCACCAACTGTGCTCGCGGGCCTCTGACTCCACGGACCAACATCTGAAAAATATCAACGGGGACACGTCACAGCGTGACCCAGTAGGAATACCAAACCCAACTCACATGGTGCAAAGGAGAGGTATGCTCGATACAATAGTCTATCATCTAGCTCATAACTTAACATGGTAGGGGCAATCAAATGACATAACTGACGGATCACATACCTGCCGCAAGAGAGAACCTGCAAATCAGAGTGAGTGCCATAGATAGAGGGATGTACGGTAACAGGGACTAGACCTAGCATTATAACATCATCCCAAATACCACTACTAGCCGATACCCAAAGAAACCCAAGTCACCTCATTCACTTTTAAGTTTTCTTTTACCCTAAGTTTTCAAACGGGTTTCCATTTAAACCTGGGATTTTTAAGAGAGTTAGCAAGTGGCATTTTGGTGTAGTCCTGACCTATGTTTCTAATGTTGAGGATGTTATGGAATGCTTTCGAAATACTCACCAAAAATTTCGGCAGAGTTTCTCTTGTATTTATCAATTTTCCCAATTACAACATAAGTAATATTTCAAGAGAAACCTGTTTAACTATAAAACAACATATCCTTAAACAAGGAGCCATCCATAAGAGAAAGTGTCATAAGAAACCAATCCACATATGCACCTCAAGGCACGGCCAATATATCGCATGTTTCCATTTGGACAATTCTAACAAATTGCACACTATGGAAATTTTACACATTAATGTGATACATGCATGGATTTGTCATAGAATCATAGAATTAGCATTTGGAAGCACGCATCTTAAAGAAACATGAGCACTTCTCATGCAAGTGAAAGTGGGAAATAAAGCTCCCAAAATTCCACTTGCGTCAATTTCAACTCAACAAATTAATTGGGTCTTAAGCAAAATTAACCCAACATTTCTTACTCTATGGCATGAAACAAATGTACTACCCAAAATTAGAGACAACCTCATTAGCCCGATTGGTTAGGCTTGGAATAACAAGCCATATGAAGATAGTTTCCCACGTACCATATGTATGTAATTTCATACAAATGACCATCCCAACGATTGATAATAAACAATTTGACTAGTAATTTCCCAAAATCCCAACATTTATGAGCATCTAGTAATTTTCATACCACATGCAAGAGCAACTTCCAAATAAGTGTAATTTCTCCTAATTAGTGAGCCAACACATATAAGGGCAACATGAAATGTAATTATAGCACCAAGTAAATTAACATAACATCCCAAACCAAGTTTGAATGCATCAACCCAAAACTATTGCTACATAACCCTAAAGATGCAAACTTGGAATTCAAACAAGATGAAATAAAGCATATGAATTGGGATTGGTATCCTACCTTAACCAAGATGCGAGATCCTCTTCCAATGGGAGGAAATTCCCCTTTGATTGCAAAGAAGCCATCATGAATCCCCTTCTCCAACACCAAGCCCTAAATTTCGAAATTCTGCCCATGAATCCCTCATTAGTGAAGCAAATTCATCTACTCATTCCATGGAACTCCTCCCTCTTCATCAAGTTCCCCAAATCCCAAACCCTAACTTTGTCTTCTCCTTTTCTCCTCCTAATTCTTCCTCTCTTCTCTCACCCCCCCCCCCTTGCTTGGAAATTCGGCAGCATCATGGATTCGGCCATGGGGAGGGGACAAATTTTCGGCCACGAGGAGAGGAGAGAAGTTGGAGAAGATGGTAGAATAGCTGATGGGAATGGGTTAGGCCTTGATTCCCTTCTTCTTCCTCTTCTCTTCTTTCTTTTCCACCTTCTTTCTCCTCCTATCCCCCAAGATTCGGCAGCTTGAAGTGGGTTTCGGCCTGGGCAAGGAAGGGGGGTTTCGGCTAAAGCTTGGGGAGAAGAAATGGGGAAAAGAAAAGAAATTAAAGAATTAAGTGAAGGGTTCTAAATATTTACAAGTTTTTCATTCTATTAAAAAATGTCTCATCCCCCTCTTCTCATCTCATATTCAAGCCCAACATCAAGCCCAACAACCCACACTAGCTAGCTACTAAAATTACCTCAAACCTTAACAATAGTAATGATAATATGAATCAACATCGCCACTAATAAAAGTGCTAATACCAAAAATTACAACAACATTACCAAAAACAACAACCACCGTTCAATAATAATAATATCATTCATGAATAGCTATCCCAGCATCACCAATTATCATGAATATACTGTTTTACTTTACACACTCACCAAACAAAACGCCAAACACGCTAATAAACACTGTTAGCATGCTAGCAATAATCTATCCAACCACACGCATTCATTTCATAGTCACCTGATAGCCATACATGTATGAAAGTACTATACGCACAACAAAATTACTATACGCACACACGCAACTAGTAGTTTACACATACGACCATTACACGTTTGGAGTGGTTTTTAGGGTCGTTCTGTTCGTATGAAAGGCACGGGTGTTCTACGTCAACAGATTTGTGATATTAGGCTAAAAGTCCTTTAACCAATTTAAATGATATCTATCTTATATTATCACTGTTCATACTTTATATTACTAATATATTACACTAATATACATTCATATACAACATAAGGTTATATTTATATAACATATAGGTTGCAACTATAAATATATATTGTTATTAACATGAGCCAATATCATGGACTATTTTATAGCTCGTAATAACTGAAGATATTAACAAGCTAGTTAGTATTAAAGTTATAGGATAATAATGGTACTTATCATACTCAAGTAATTAGGCAGATTACTAATTATTAATATAGCTTATAAATTCTAACAAGCAACTATTATATATAACTTTTAACTTATATAATTAGTATAACTTAACTAATATAATAACTCTTACCTTTCTTATTTCTTACTCACCCTCTGTCCTTCTTCCGTTTCTATTCTGTTCTTTCTTTCTTTTCTTTCTTTCTTGCAGGGAAAGGATAGATCGAAGGGGCGGCTTGGCAGCGGATCAGGGGGGCAGCAGTGGGCGACCTGGGCGGATCCGGCGCGGCCAGGGGCTGCAGGGCAACAGTGGGGGCAGCATGGCTGTGCGGGCGTGCGCGAGGCTACTGGCAACGACGGGCGGGTGCGCGGGGTGGTGCAGATGCGTGCACAGGAGGTGGCGCAGGGCGTTGGGTGCGCGCGTGGGCGGCTCCGGCGACTGCAGGTGGTGCACATGGCAGCAGTGCATGGATTCCGACAGTAGGCAACGGCTAGGAGGAGGGGATGGGGCAGATTGGGGCTGAATTTGTTGAAGATTCAGACCCAATTCGGATCGGATGTGCTTCCCCCCTTTCAATTTTGATTTCAGATCCTTGACTTCTCAATTTCTGATTTGATTTGGATTTGGGGTGTTGATTTTGGTCTAAATGTTGTTGTTGTTTGTTGTTGGAAGAAAATTGGGGTTGATTGCTGTGTTTGGGTTTGTTAATTGAGAACGAAAGAGAAATAGAGAAGATCAGACAGAGAGAGGAGACGAGAATTTTTTTGTGGGTTTGTTTTGAACGGGTAATTAGTGGGGAAACATGAATTTTTTTGTAGATAATCTGATGCATGCATTTCCCATTAACCATTAATCATATCAATTAATAAGGTGGGGGTGGGTTGATGACTAACTGAGAAAGATTTTAAACGTGAAAATGTTTTAAATATTCGGGGTAATTAGGGTAAGGTAATCATAGTATTAACCAAGAAAATTGGTGATAAGTAAAAAGTGATTAGGGATAGTAAATTATAATGTTAAAATATAAATTTTCACACACGACTCCGAAAATCACTAAAAACAACCATGTGTTTGTATCGTTGCAAGGATCACGTTCACTCAATTTTGAAGTCGCTTGAAATCGTCTTGTTACGGAAATACGTGCATAATAGAAACACATGCCGTTACAATTTACTAGACCCTAACATCCCACTGTTATAAACGGGCTTTGGGTGGCCCAACCCATTAGTGGGTATACACCCATTATATAACCCTATTGCTATAAATACAGGGCTATGGATTCCATAGCCACCACGTTTACAACACGTTATCAGCACGCTCGAGGCTGAGCCGAACCGCTGCCGACGGACGAACGCGACGCGAACGGGCTTCCTTCACCGAACGTCGCTAGATCCGGCGGGTAGGATCTAGAGGTAACCCTTTCCCCTAGATCTAAATTCATGTGCGCATATGTCTAGATCCAAATTCTTGGTTCAATTGCTCAAATGAAAATCAACGTTTTTATTGCTAAAAATCAACTTTTTTACAATAAAAAACGCTTTTTTGGTAGAATAAAACTGGTTTTTTCAATAAAAATCGGATTTTTATCACCTTTTTTCCCCAAAAAACGCCGAAACCCTAGAGGGATTCATCCTCGCCGCGCGTCCGGAAGCCGCCCGGCGCCCCCCAACCTCGCGCAACCACCGCCGCCTGCAGCGGCGGCAACGCCCGCCACTCGCAGCGGCGGGATCTCCCGCCGCCCGCAGCGGCGGAGCCCCGTTTAGCCCTATTTTGTGCTCATGTGATGCTACATTGTTCTCTTATACATACGTATTTTGTACACAATTATTTATTAGAGAAAACACTCAATTTGAGCACAAACAGCAATTAACGGAGTATTTCTGCACTTCTTATATTTTTCCTAGCTTGGTCTCGATCTCACGATTCCAACGACTATTTATTTTTATTTTTCTGAGATCTGTGCTAATTAATGTGAATATTTGAATGCAGAATACCATTTATTGGAAATAAAATAAATGCGCACGAATCTTGGCGCATGCGGTGGCAGCATCAGAGCGGCTCCCACCCGCATCGGACGGCCCTGAGATGAGGACGACGTGGCATTTTGCTGATCGTTCGATTCCGATCAAACTGCTCCAATTCATCCCGCTCGAAGCAATGCAGTCGGTTCAGATGAGGGCGACGTGGCATTCATCCAGCGGCTTCCCGCCTCATCGAACGGCTGAAAGCAGCGGAGCGGCTGAATTCTGCAGCGGTCGACGTGGCGTACTCGGAGCCACAAGATTCAGATCCGATGGGCCATATTCACCCCGCATCGAAATCGATCAAAGAGCGCAACGACCGTAGATCCACGATTGAACGGTCATGGTTGAGGGCGAGCGAAATGCAGCTGCGAAGCGATTGCGTGTCGACATGGCTTCTTCTGACCCGTCTGATGGGAGATTGGACGGTCTGGATTTAATCCAAGCGGGGTTCGGAGATCAAGCGGATGCGGATTCGGGCGACCGCGAGGAAGAAGATCCGATATGAGATGGCCACGTGGCGCGTCTGGGTTAATCCCGCACGATCCGGTGGATATTCGAAGAGGCGATCGGAGCGGGTGAAAGTCGATAATGGGTGCGGGTTTCGACCCGCTAAGCAACTTAAACCTGCAATGCCTCTATATAAGCGTATTCTAGGGTTTTTGTTGCGAATTCTGGCGTATTCTGTGCGTATTGGAGGCTCTAGGAGCCGTATTTCTCCTCTGAAAAATTCTGTAAAATTCCAGAGGCTGTTCTTCATTTTTCTAGAGAGTTTTGAGGCTTATATTGGAGATTTGGTGATGAATTCTTAAACTTATACCCCGTATTTGAAGCTTTTCTATTGTATTTGGCTATTAGAATGAAGTATTTTGCTATGAACTTTGATTTTTCTTGCATTATGAGTAGCTAAATCTTATTTGTGCATGGTATGGAGTAGTTAGGGGATGTGAATCGTATTCGTTTGGTTGAATATCATTGTGCTTAATCGATAACGTCGCTAAAGTTGTGAACTTCGTTATTAAATCCTCTTTTTCATTTTCCAAAAGAAGTGATTGAGTTGATGATCGCCCCAAAAGGGTGAGCTTTGATCTCTCCAAAAGAGAGTTTCATACCGTAGTTGTAAAATTATAACTTTAGCAACAATTTTATTCACATTGTGCTTTAACCCCCAAAAGGGCATCTTCCGATGAATTGCTCCCAAAGGAGAATTCATTGAGTTATATTGGGTATTTTCCGGTGAATTGCTCTCAAAAAGAAAATTCATTGTGTTATATTCGTCAACCAAGTTAATACGAATTATTGATCCTAACGAACCCATACCATGTGCATACTTTTCGTCGATACTTTCATACACTTTTCTTCGTTCGCATTGTTCACCACGATCAACTCCATTCACATCACCATCATTATTGAAGTGGTTAGTTTCTCTACGTTGGCTTTCTATTTGATTTAAGCTGTGGTTGCAACAGATTTTCCCCTGAGGATTCGACATCTGGACTCCCAGATTATATTACTTGTACAGACTCTTGCGCGTGAGAGAAGCACTATTTTGGGCCTACCAAGTTTTTGGCGCCATTACCGGGGAGGAATGGTTTGTTATCACGGTTTATTTCATTCAGAGGACCTTCGGTGAGATCTTTCCACGTTACTGTATATAAATTTTTGTTTAATTTTATTGTACATAAACTTTTATTTTTTTAAATGGAGTATATGAATTTCTAGTGCACAAACAATCTGTATGATGCAAGATATGCTAATGCACACAAACATAGGATGAAGAAGCTCAAGATCGTTAATTTTAATCAAACTGACTGTGAAACTTTCTTTCAGGCCTGGAGGAGGTTCACAAACATAGTATCGAGCTATCCGCAGCATGGGTATACAAATGAAGAGCTTATGGCGTCCTTCCTAGATGGACTATGACCACAGTTGCAGGAATTATTGGGAGGCATGACGCCGACAGAGGCGTGGGAATACATGGAGTCTCTGCAAGAAAATGAAGAAACTAGGGAAGAGACTTCAGAGTGCGATTCAACGGAGCCTTCGTGCCTCGATCAAGGGGAGCAAAGCATAGACGTACCTTTTGCAATCCTTGAAAGAGGAAGTTCACTTGATTATGCAGACACAGGAGGCTACATCCCATCAATTCCAAGAGAATTTTCTTGCTCGGAGTCGACAGATTCAGAAATCCTTTGAAAATCTTACTCTGATTGCCACTTGCTTAGAAGAAAATAATTCTTTTGAAATTCAACTTCAAGAACTAATACGAGTTTATCTTCTATTGCAGGAAATTCGAGCAAGCCATGTCACGTTGAGGACACGAATAAAAATATCTACATGGCAGAAAGTGTGTGCAAAAGAGAGGACGAGCTAGCAATTTTGGATGAACGAGAGGATGAGACAGCTAGGGACAAGGGTTTTGAGATTATCGCCATGGAGTCAGAACCATGCCCTCCTCCAGTTTTGTCCCAAAATCATTTACCCCTCTACCCAATGACTGAGCATCATACCGAGAGTAGTGCATATCATTCAGGGAGTAGTCGTCAACTCGCTTTAATTTATTTCAACTATTTTGATGACTACATTTGGAATATTTTTGTTGAAAGGAATTTTAAACTAATTTGGACTGACATAACTCATCTCTTGCAGGACATTGGTAAACAAGTTATGGAGATGCTTGGAGTTGTGTTGCTGGGGTCCAATTTAGCTAATGGAGGAAGATTACTCACCGAGGAGTGCAAGGAGCAAATTGAACAACTTCCTCCACCATAAAAGATTCGGGATCCGCCATTTGACCACGGTGTGTTCTTTCAATTAGTGTAGTTTTTATATGCTTTCTAGGTTGCTTGCTTTGAATAAACTCGTACCCCTTTCGACATTGAGGACAATGTCCATCTTTAGTTGGGGGGTGTGTATGAGACCTTAGGATTTTTTTGAGAGAAGAATAAATCACCAAATCTCATCGTTTAAAAAACTCCTTCACATTCCACGAATACGGATGATTATGCATTGATTGAGTTCTAAAATTTGTTTGTGGCTTGAGTTAATTATTTTTCTTTAATAGAATTACCGTTAATATGATATTCATGAAAATTTTCAATTGCCACGATTAATATCTTGAAATAGTTTGAATTTATTTCATGCATGCTAATGTGATGAAAAAGCTTAAGTATACACGATTTATAAGAATAGTCTTCAAGTTGAAGAGGAATTTGGCCATTGGTACTAATGTTTATGTTCGAAGAATGGGTGTTGAGTTGCTTACGAAAAGAAAGAAAAAGAAAGAAAAGAAAAAAATGAATGAAGAAAAATGAATGAATAAGTATGTCACTAATAAATAACTTGGTTGGCTCGAGTAGTACAGTCCGAGTGGTCCTTTTTGGCCTAATGCCCTATTATCGTCTGATTTGGGAGCCATTGACCGGAAACTCACTCATTTGATGGAGCGATCCAAGTTATACATTTTTCTGCGAATGTTGCTTGATGCGCGTTACGCAGAACTAATAAAAGAAAAGAAGTGGCGAATAAACTAAGCAACCTCAATGCCCATGACTTGAACGATCTTTGTGATATGCCAATTCCATGGAAACAAGAAAACTAGAATATAAAGACGTGTTATACTTTCGCTTGCGTAAAACGATGCTTGCAAGCTATTTATTCAAACTAAATTAGAGAAAATATCATGTGATTGATTGTGTTCATGGATGATGTATATTGATAGTCTAGATCATGTTGGAAAGCGCATCATTGAGCCATGCCATAAGCGACTGATAGAACTTATTTTTTTATTAATCATATGTATTAATCGCTCTTTTTGCTAGAGACTAGCAAATCGCTAGTTGGGGGGTGTGATTCGGGTTCAATATTACATATTTAACCCCCCATTTAGCCCTATTTTGTGCTCATGTGATGCTACATTGTTCTCTTATACATACGTATTTTGTACACGATTATTTATTAGAGAAAACATTCAATTTGAGCACAAAACAGTAATTAACGGAGTATTTCTGCACTTCTTATATTTTTCCTAGCTTGGTCTCGACCTCACGATTCCAACGACTATTTATTTGTATTTTTCTGAGATCTGTGCTAATTACTGTGAATATTTGAATGCAGAATACCATTTATTGGAAATAAAATAAATGCGCACGAATCTTGGCGCATGCGGTGGCAGCATCAGAGCGGCTCCCACCCGCATCGAACGGCGCTGAGATGAGGACGACGCGGCATTTTGCTGATCGTTCGATTCCGATCAAACGGCTCCGATTAATCCCGCTCGAAGCAATGCAGTCGGTTCAGATGAGGGCGACGTGGCATTCATCCAGCGGCTTCCCGCCTCATCGAACGGCTGAAAGCAGCGGAGCGGCTGAATTCTGCAGTGGGTGACGTGGCATACTCGGAGCCACAAGATTCAGATCCGACGGGCCATATTCACCCCGCATCGAAATCGACCCAAAACTACATAAAATCGTCGGCGCTAACGCTGGCCGTTCGATCCGTGCGGATCGAACGCCAGGCCGCCACATGGCAAGCTACCGCATCTGCACCCGCATCCGACTCTACCCGCATCCGACTCTATTTTGAATCCAGCTCGGGATGACTTTTGACCGTCCGATCGGGCGGTAAACCCCTATGATTGCGCCACGTAGCCCCGAGATGTTGCGTTCGCCGCTCCGTTCACTGGGTTTCTCTCAGCCATTCGATCGCGATCGGGCGATCGACATTTCACCACGTCGCTCAAAATTCCGCCCGCTCCGCTCTTCGTCCGCTGCGATGCGCATCGTTGGATTTGAATCGAATGGTCAGGATCGTCGCTTCATTTTCAAATTGCGGGGAAGATATAGGCCGTTGGATTCGCATCGGGCGGTCTCGGTGTCGCCACGTCGCCCGCGTTTTTGGATCGTCAGATGGTGGCGGGAGCGCTCGAGATGTTGCCACATGGCGGCTCCGATGGAGGCCGCGTCATGTGCCAAGATTCGTGCACGTATTTTCTTTGTATTTCTTCTTTGTATTCCACGAATCACATAAGCACAAAAACTTGGTAGGCCCAAAATAGTGCTTCTCTCAAGCGCAAGAGTCCGTACAAGTAGTAAAATCTGGAAGTCCAGATGTCGAATCCTCGGGAGAAAATCTGTTGCAACCACAGCTCAAATCAAATAGAAATCTGACGAAGAGAAACTAACCACTTCAATAATGATGGTGATGATGGTGTGAAAGTGCGTGATGGTGATGTGCGAACAATACGAACAAAGAAGAGTCGTGTATGAAAGTATCGACGAAAAGTATGCACATGGTATGTGTTCGTTAGGATCAATAATTCGTATTAACTTGGTTGACGAATATAAAACAATGAATTCTCTTTTTGAGAGCAATTCACCGGAAAATACTCAATATAACTCAATGAATTCTCCTTTTGGGAGCAATTCATCGGAAGATGCCCTTTTGTGGGTTAAAGCACAATGTGAATAAAATCGTTGCTAAAGTTATAATCTTACAACTACGGTATGAAACTCTCTTTTGGAGAGATCAAAACTCACCCTTTTGGGTCGATCATCAACTCAATCACTTCTTTTGGAAGATGAAAAAGATGATTTAATAACGAAGTTCACAACTTTAGCGACGTTATCGATTAAGCACAATGATATTCAACCAAACGAATACGATTCACATCCCCTAACTACTCCATACCATGCACAAATAAGTTTTAGCTACTCATAATGCAAGAAAAATCAAAGTTCATAGCAAAATACTTCATTCTAATAGCCAAATACAATAGAAAAGCATCAAATACGGGGTAGAAGCTTAGAATTATATCACCAAATCTCATATATAAGCCTCAAAACTCTCTGGAAAAATGAATAACAGCCTCTGAAATTTTCCAGAATTTTTCAGAGGAGAAATACGGCTCCTAGAGCCTCCAATACGCCCAGAATACGCCAGTATCTTGCCAAAAACCCTAGAAATACGCTTATATAGAGGCATTGCGGGTTTTATTGGCTTAACGGGTGCAAAACCGCACCCAAATCATGTTTTAACCCGATCCGCCGTCGCAACAAAAACTGGTCGTTGATCGTTGCAGGATTAAACCAGGAGCCGCCACGTGGCCTTTGCGATTCGTGCTGCGCCCGTTAAGATTACGAATGCGGGTCGGATTCGTTTTCGTCCGTCCGATCTCGATCGTGTGGCTGCTGCGGAGCCACGTCGCCCAAGAATTTGCGCTCTCCGCTTCGCTGGATTTGGAGTCGCGTCGCCCGTTGGATTGAAGATCTACGCTCACGATGAAGCCACGTCGCCGTAAAACGCAGCCGCTCCGCGCAGCAACTTCGCTTCAGGCGGGAGCGCTCTCGCCTGTCCGATCTAAGCTCAACGACGTGGATGAAGCCACGTCGCCTGCATCTTCGAAATCTCCGAGCGCCCTTCGTCTTAAATCATGGCCATGGGATCGTGGATCAACGGTGAAGAGATAGCCACGTCGCCTGATTGCGGATCCGATGCGCTTCGTTCGTGGGCCGTTGGATCTTGATCCAACGGCTGCAGTATTTCCACGTCGCCCGCCTTTTAAATACGAGCGGCTTCGATCAGTGCCGTTGGATGCGGCGGGAATCCGCTGGATGTGTGACACGTGTCACTCCTTCATTGGTCTGCGACCGTATATTCGTATTTATTTGCGTATTTCCCTAATTAAATGGTAATTTGAATTCAAAAATACACAGTAATTAGCACATATCTCAGAAAAATATAAATAAATAGTCGTTGAAATCGTAAGATCGAGACCAAGCCATGAAAAATATAAAAAGTGAAAAAATACTCAACTAATTGCTGTTTTGTGCTCAAATAGAGTGTTTTCTCTAATAAATAATTGTGTACAAAATACGTATTTATTAGAGAACAATGTAGCATTACATGAGCACAAAATAGGGCTAAATGGGGGGTTAAATATGTAATATTGAACCCGAATCACACCCCCCAACTAGCGATTTGCTAGTCTCTAGCAAAAAGAGCGATTGATTCGGATGATTAATAAAACAATAAGTTCTTTCGATCGCTTATGGCATGGCTCAATAGTACGCTTTCCAACATGATTTAGAGTCTAGACTATCAATATACACAATCCATAAACAAAATCAATCACATGATATTTCTCTAATTTAGTATGAACAAATAACATGCAAGCATCGTTTTGCGCAAGCGAAAGTATAACACGTCGTTTTTCTCTAGTTTTCTTGCTTCCAAGGAATTGGCATTTCACAAAGATCGTTCAAGTCATGGGCATTGAGGTTGCTTAGCTTATTCGCTACTTCTTTTCTTTTATAAGTTCCGGGTAACGCGCATCAAGCAACATTTGCGGAAAAAAAATATAACTTGGATCGCTCCATCAAATGAGTGAGTTTCCGGTAAATGGCTCCCAAATCAAACGATCATAGGGCATTAGGCCAAAAAGGACCCCTCGGACCGTACTACTCGAGCCAACCAAGTCATTTATTAGTGACATCCTTATTCATTCATTTTTCTTCATTCATTTTTCATTCATTTTTCTTCTTCTTTTTTTTAAGCAACTCAACGCCCATTCTTCGAACAAAATATTAATAACAAAGGCCAAATTCCTCTTCAACTTGAAGGCTTTTCTAATAAATCGTGTATACTTAAGCTTTTTCATCACATTAGCATGCATGAAATAAATTCAAACTATTTCGAGATATTAATCATGGCAATTGAAAGTTTTCATGAATAGCATATTAACGAGTAATTCCATGAAGGAAAAATAATTAACTCAAGCCATAAACAATTTTCAGAACTCAATCAATGTATAATCATCCGTATTTGAGGTATGTGAAGGAATTTAAAATGATGAGATTTGGTGATTTATTCTTCTCAAAAAAAATCCTAAGGTCTTATACACACCCCCCAACTAAAGATGGACATTGTCCTCAATGTCGAAAGGGGCACGAGTTTATTCAAGCAAGCATCCTAGAAAGCATTTGAAAACTACACTACTGAAAAGAACACACCGTGATCAAATGTCGGATCCCGAATCTTTAATTATGGAGGAAGTTGTTCAATTTACTCCTTGCGCTCCTCGACGATTATTTTTCCTCTAGAAGCTAAATTGGACCCCAGCAACACAACTCCAAGCATCTCTATAACTTGTTTGTCAATGTCATGCGAGAGATGAGTTATGTCAGTCCAAATTAGTTTAAGATTCCTTTCAACAAAAATATTCCAAATGTAGTCATCAAAATAGTTGAAATAAATTAAAGCAAGTTGACGACTACTCCCTGAAAGATATGCACTACTCTCGGTAAGATGCTCAGTCATTGGGGAGAGGGGTAAATGATTTTGGGAAAAACTGGAGGAGGGCATGATTCTGACTCCATGGCGATAATCTCAAAACACTTGTCCATAGCTGTCTCCTCCTCTCGTTCATCCAAAATTGCTAGCTCGTCCTCTCTTTTGCACACACTTCTTGCCATGTAGATATTTTTATTCGTGTCCTCAACGTGACATGGCTTGCTCGATTTTCCTGCAATAGAAGATAAATTCGTATTAGACTCTTGAAGTTGAATTTCAAAAGAATTATTTTCTTCTAAGCAAGTGGCAATCAGAGTAAGATTTTCAAAGGATTTCTGAATCTGCCGACTCCAAGCAAGGAAATTCTCTTGGAATTGATGGGATGTAGCCTCCTGTGTCTGAATAATCGAGTGAACTTCCTCTTTCAAGGATTGCAAAGGTACGTCTACTCTTTGCTCCCCTTGATCGAGGCACGAAGGCTCCGTTGAATCGCACTCTGAAGTCTCTTCCCTGGTTTCTTCATTTTCTTGCAGAGACTCCATGTATTCCCACGCCTCTGTCGGCGTCATGCCTCCCAATAATTCCTGCAGCTGTGGTCGTAGTCCATCTAGGAAGGACGCCATAAGCTCTTCATTTGTGTACCCATGCTGCGGATAGCTCGATACTATGTTTGTGAACATCCTCCAGGACTGAAAGAAAGTTTCACAGTCAGTTTGATTAAAATTAACGATCTTGAGCTTCTACATCCTATGTTTGTGTGCGTTAGCATATCTTGCATCATACAGATTGTTAGTGCACTAGAAATTCATATACTCCATTTTTAAAAAAAAAACAAAAAAAACAAAAGTTATGTACAGTAAAGTGGAAAGATCTCACCGAAGGTCCTCTAAATGAAATAAACTGTGGTAACAAACCATTCCTCCCCGGCAACGGCGCCAAAAACATGGTAGGCCCAAAATAGTTCTTCTCTCAAGCGCAAGAGTCTGTACAAGTAGTAAAATCTGGGAGTCCAGATGTCAAATCCTCGGGAGAAAATCTGTTGCAACCACAGCTCAAATCAAATAGAAATCTGACGAAGAGAAACTAACCACTTCAATAATGATGGTGATGATGGTGTGAAAGTGCGTGATGGTGATGCGCGAACAATACGAACAAAGAAGAGTCATGTATGAAAGTATCGACGAAAAGTATGCACATGGTATGTGTTCGTTAGGATCAATAATTCGTATTAACTTGGTTGACGAATATAACACAATGAATTCTCTTTTTGAGAGCAATTCACCGGAAAATACTCAATATAACTCAATGAATTCTCCTTTTGGGAGCAATTCATCGGAAGATGCCCTTTTGTGGGTTAAAGCACAATGTGAATAAAATCGTTGCTAAAGTTATAATCTTACAACTACGGTATGAAACTCTCTTTTGGAGAGATCAAAACTCACCCTTTTGGGGCGATCATCAACCTAATCACTTCTTTTGGAAGATGAAAAAGAGGATTTAATAACGAAGTTCACAACTTTAGCAACGTTATCGATTAAGCACAATGATATTCAACCAAACGAATACGATTCACATCCCCTAACTACTCCATACCATGCACAAATAAGTTTTAGCTACTCATAATGCAAGAAAAATCAAAGTTCATAGCAAAATACTTCATTCTAATAGCCAAATACAATAGAAAAGCATCAAATACGGGGTAGAAGTTTAGAATTCTATCACCAAATCTCCAATATAAGCCTCAAAACTCTCTGGAAAAATGAAGAACAGCCTCTGGAATTTTACAGAATTTTTCAGAGGAGAAATACGGCTCCTGGAGCCTCCAATACGCCCAGAATACGCCAGTATCTCGCCAAAACCCTAGAAATGCGCTTATATAGAGGCATTGCGGGTTTTATTGGCTTAACGGGTGCAAAACCGCACACAAATCATGTTTTTAACCCGATCCGCCGTCGCAACAAATACTGGCCGTTGATCGTTGCGGGATTAAACCAGGAGCCGCCGCGTGGCCTTTGCGATTCGTGCTGCGCCCGTTAAGATTACGAATGTGGGTCGGATTCGTTTTCGTCCGTCCGATCTCGATCGTGTGGCTGCTGCGGAGCCACGTCGCCCAAGAATTTGCGCTCTCCGCTTCGCTGGATTTGGAGTCGCGTCGCCCGTTGGATTGAAGATCTACGCTCACGATGAAGCCACGTCGCCGTAAAACGCAGCCGCTCCGCGCAGCAACTTCGCTTCAGGCGGGAGCGCTCTCGCCTGTCCGATCTAAGCTCAACGACGTGGATGAAGCCACGTCGCCTGCATCTTCGAAATCTCTGAGCGCCCTTCGTCTTAAATCATGGCCATGGGATCGTGGATCAACGGTGAAGAGATAGCCACGTCGCCTGATTGCGGATCCGATGCGCTTCGTTCGTGGGCCGTTGGATCTTGATCCAACGGCTGCAGTATTTCCACGTCGCCCGCCTTTTAAATACGAGCGGCTTCGATCAGTGCCGTTGGATGCGGCGGGAATCCGCTGGATGTGTGACATGTGTCACTCCTTCATTGGTCCGCGACCGTATATTCGTATTTATTTGCGTATTTCCCCAATTAAATGGTAATCTGCATTCAAAAATACACAGTAATTAGCACAGATCTCAAAAAAATATAAATAAATAGTCGTTAGAATCGTGAGATCGAGACCAAGCCATGAAAAATATAAAAAGTGCAAAAATACTCAGTTAATTGCTGTTTTGTGCTCAAATAGAGTGTTTTCTCTAATAAATAATTGTGTACAAAATACGCATGTATTAGAGAACAATGTAGCTTCACATGAGCACAAAATAGGGCTAAATGGGGGGTTAAATATGTAATATTGAACCCGAATCACACCCCCAAAATAGTGCTTCTCTCAAGCGCAAGAGTCCGTAAAAGTAGTAAAATCGGCGGGGCCCCCGTCGCCCGCGACGGCGGGCTCCCCCGCCGCCCGCAGCGCCCCCCCGGTGCGCGCGCATGTCCGGAAACCTAGCCGCCCGAAGCGGTAATCCGCGCGACCAAAAACCCTAACTAGGGTTTGACCCCAAATTTTTTTCTATTTTTTGGATTATTTTCAGATCTTTTTTACGATTTTTCTCGTTAAAATCTGGACAAATTACATGTAATTTTATTCATCGCATTTTATTCGGACTATGTGATTTTTAAACGTTTAAAAATTAGGAAGATCCGGTGACCGCTCTGCCGTTAGTTAACTAACCTAACGGTGTATGACGTTGCCTATTGGTCCAATAATTTTTAAACGAAAAATTTTCATTTTCCATTATAAACTGCCTGTGATGATTAATTGCCTGTAATGAATAAACTGCCTGTGATGATTAAATGTCTGCTGCATCTTTTCTGCCTGCGACGAATGTTGATATTTGCTGTGGTTTTGGATCGGCTAGTTATCACCATTATTTCCCTTGCATTATTTTCCTTTTTTTAAGAGAGAAAAATGTAGTGAGGATATTTTTGTAAAATTACAAGACCGGTGGACGCCTCAAGAAGATGGACCATTCCAGAAGAATAGGGGCCCCATGGGGGTTCTCGAGTTGTACTTTCATTTCTTTTTGGGACTGTATGGACTGTAATTAATATGGTGATTAACCGATCCACGCAGCAAATATCTGTGTCTGAAATGCTTAATTATTTATTTTTCTACAAAAATATCTGATTATTGCCTATTTTTATACATGCTAGAGAGATAAATGGCCAAAATTGCGAGCATCGATTTCGACGTATTGGATGCTACAGGCAAGAACTACTTAAGCTGGCAGTTGGACATAAAATTCCATCTGCGAGCACAGGGACTGAGCCATGCCATTGCTGTAGGTGATAAGGTTTCTGATATAGATAAAGCGAAAGCAATTATATATATCAGACGCCATATCGATCGGACCCTGAAGGCCGAGTACCTCACGGTGGAAGACACTTATGAGTTATGGACCGCCCTCGAAGACAGATATAAACATCAGAGAGATGTTATACTTCCTCGAGCGCGATATGAATGTGAGAACCTCCGTCTTCAAGACTTTAAGTCTATCGCCGAGTACAACTCGGCGCTCTTTAGCATCACCTCACGCCTGAAGTTGTGTGGTGAAAAGGTGACAGAGGAGCGCATGTTAGAGAAGACGTATACATCCTTCTACGAGAAGGATGTTATACTAATGCAACAGTATCGTGAACGAAAGTTCACGAAATACTCAGAGCTTCTCTCATGCCTTCTGATGGCAGAGCAGAATAGAGACCTCCTTCTGGCCACCCATAACTCACGCCCTACCGGCACTGCTCATGCGCCTGAAGCGCATCACAGCTCCTCCCAGAAGAAGAGGAGTAACTTCAAAGACAAACCCCAGAAGGGTAAGGCAATGAAGAAGCAGGCTAGAGGACCCCCTCCCAGAACCAACAATGAGGGGAAGAAGAAAAATGTGTGGAAGAGAAAGGACGACGGCCAGACATCTGCCCCCAGAAAGGACTGGGAAGATAAGTGCCACAGGTGTGGCATAACTGGACACTGGTCCAGGAATTATCGGACTCCACGCCACCTACAGGACTTGTACAAAGCGAGCCAGAAGCAAGCTGAGACAAACCTGGTGGAACAAGAAGACCTGGCACCAATCAGGTTCATCGTTGATGACTTCTCAAATGATGACCTGCTCTACTGAGGCATTATCTACTTTTTCCATGCATTGTAATTTTTGTTTGAAAACAATTTACTTTCTGCTTGTTTTAATTCTAGCATGTCGCATGAACTTTTCAGACATTGAATAATTATTCGTAGTATATTTTCTCTTGTGCCTTATACTGCGATATTTTTTCTCTTATAACTATATGAATTACAAATGCCTAGTGGACAGTGCCTCTACGCACACGATCCTCCAAGACATCTGCTTTTTCCAAAGCATTGATAAATACGATGAAACCGTGAATACAGTATCCGGTCCATCAGGAATTATTGAAGGATCAGGGGAATCACATTTTATGCTCCCCAACAAAACACAACTACTAATAAAAGATGTGTTTTTCTCTCCTAGCTCACATAGAAATCTGTTAAGCTTTAAAGATATCCGTTTAAACGGATACCACCTTGAGACGGTGAGTAAACAAAACAGATAATTCCTGTATGTAACGTCTCATAAAGACGGTACTAAAACCACCGTTGAGCGTTTTGAGGGACTCCCGTCGGGTCTCTACCATACAAGGATAAGAGCAATGGAAGCAAATAATCTCGAGCACCAGAAGTGCAATAATCAACCAGAATTCCAACTCTGGTACAGTAGACTAGGACACCCTGAAAGGAATATGATGTGCAGCATCATATCCCAATCCCGTGGAATTAACTCGAAAAGCCTGAAGCTACTTCGAAAAGGGTGCATCTCCTTGTCCCCCTTGTCACAAAGGGAAATTGATTACGAGACCATCCCCACTGAAGGTGGACTCTGAGTCTCCTAGCTTCCTATAGAGAATACATGGTGACATTTGCGGGCCTATTCACCCCGCAAGCGGACCATTTCGGTACTACATGGTACTAATTGACGCATCTTCCAAATGGTCGTATGTGTGCCTCCTGTCCACCCGCAACGTAGCATTTGCAAAGCTACTGGCATAAATCATAAAGTTGCAGGCACATTTCCCAGATAACCAGATCAAGAAATTGCGTCTGGACAATGCTGGGGAATTCACATCACAAGTCTTCCTAGACTACTGCCAAGCAACCGGCATATAAGTTGAACATCCTGTAGCTCATGTTCACACCCAGAACGGGTTAGCCGAATCTCTTATAAAGAGACTACAATGGATTACTCGTCCATTGTTGATGCAATGCCAGTTGCCAGTGAATGCATGGGGACATGCCATCTTGTACGCTGCATCACTAATAAGATTACGATCGTCAGGTAGTCATCTTATTCTCCGATGCAACTTGCATATGGGAACCCGCCGGATATCTCTCACCTGAGGATATTCGGATGTGTTGTCTATGTCCCCATAGCACCACCACAGAGGACCAAAATGGGTCCTCAACGGTGACTAGGTATCTACATTGGTTTCGACTCACCATCGATCATTAGATACCAAGAACCCCTTACGGGGGACGCCTTCAAGGCACGTCTAGCAGATTGTGAGTTTGATGAAAGCACTTTTCCCAAACTAGGCATTAACACACAGAAGCCAGAAGATTCAAAGACCATTTCATGGGATACAAAAACTTTATCCCATTTTGATCCGCGTACAAACCAATGTGAAGATGAGATCCTGAAGATCCTTCAAATTCAAAAAACAGTCCACATTTTATCGGACAAATTTACTGACAACCAGAAGATTGTCAGATCACACGTCCCTGCTGCGATACGCCAGCTAGGATTGACATACCCAAAGATGGATGCAATCCACCTGCAGCAAAAGCGGCCGTACCTCAACAAAAGAGAGGACGACCCCCAGGCGCTAAAGATAAGAACACTCGAAAGAGGAAAAATCCTGGAGCAATAATAACGATACCACCACAGGATGCTGAGCTCAGCCCAGCTACCTCTCCCCTCTTAACAACCCCCGAAGAGGAAAATGTAGGAGAAATATCATTAAATTATGTACGTACTGGGGAGGTACTGGACAAAAAAAGCACATTCATCGATGATAACTTCGCGCTCATTATTGCCACTCACGTCACTGAATACGACGATGAGACCCATCCACACGCTCTAGCAGGATGTAAACGCAGAGAGGATTGGCCAAAGTGGAACGAGGCAATAGGAGTAGAGCTGGACTCACTCTCGAAGCACAAAGTTTTTGGACCTGTAGTCCTCACACCAAAGGGTGTTAAACCTGTGGGATATAAATGGGTATTCGTGAGAAAAAGAAACGAGAATAATGATATCGTGCGCTACAAAGCGCGCCTTGTTGAACAAGGCTTTTCCCAACGACCAGGAATAGACTATGACGATACCTATTCCCCGGTTATGGATGCGATCACCTTCCGTTTCATTATTGGCCTATCTACAAAAGAAGGCTTGGATATGCAGCTCATGGACGTTGTGACTGCATACCTATATGGAAATATAGATAATGACATCTATATGAAAATCCCAGACGGATATAAGCTACCGACAAAAATGACAAAGATCTCGGGACGTCTATTCTATCAAACTCCAAAGATCACTGTATGGTCTAAAATAGTCGGGTAGAATGTGGTATAACAGACTCAGTGAATTCCTAGTGCAACAAGGATGCACAACAAATGAAGTATGCCCTTGCATCTTTATAAGAGCAAAGGGAACATGATTCGTAATTATTGCCGTCTACGTAGACGACCTGAACATCATCGGATCTCCTGAAGCGATAGGTGAGATATCCAAAAGTCTCACACAGACTTTTGAGATGAAATACCTTGGTAAAACAAAGTTCTGCCTAGGCTTACAAATTGAACACTTAAGCAGAGGAATCCTGTTATACGAATCAACATACACAAAGAAAGTGCTGAAAAACTTTCTTATGGACAAATGCCATCCGCTTAGCACACCAATGGTCGTCAGATCATTGGATGTTGATACAGACCCCTTCCGACCGCTGGAAGAGGGGGGAGGAAACACTGGGGCTTGAAGTACCCTACCTAAGTGCAATTGGAGCACTCATATACCTGGCAAACTGCACGTGTCCCGATATAGCGTTCGCAGTTAACCTACTAGCCAGATACAGTTCAGCGCCATCAAAGCGCCACTGGAACGGAGTGAAGCAACTTCTGCGCTACCTCCAAGGGTCTGTGGACATGTGACTATACTTCAAGAAAGGTGTATCCTCCGACTTAGTCGGTTATGCAGATGCAGGATACAGGTCCGACACACACACCGCAAAGTCCCAGACCGGCTTCGTGTTCACGTACGGTGGGACGACCATCTCATGGAGATTCGTGAAGCAGACATCGACAACCACCTAATCCAACCACTCCGAGCTCATTGCGATCCACGAAGCTAGCAGAGAATGCTTTTGGCTTCGATCAGTCATCCACCATATCCTCAAGACCACCGGCCTGAAGACGGGCGATCTTGGACCAACCACCATGTATGAAGACAATGCTGCATACATCGCTCAACTACAAGGTGGCTACATCAAAGGTGACAGGACGAAGCACATTTCCCCCAAGCTCTTCTGGACACTTGAACAGCAAGAAGACAACCAGATCGACATCCAGCAGATCCAGTCTTGCAACAACCAGGTAGATCTATTTACTAAAGCTTTACCTCGCAGTACCTTTAGAAAACTTGTACTAGGAATTGAGATGAGGCAGTTGAGAGACTTACAAGCCTGAAGCTTGTACTTTTCAGGGGGGAGTTAATGTAGCGCTGTACTCTTTTTCCTTGGCTATTGGTTTTTCCCACCGGGTTTTACATATCCAAAGGTTTTAACGAGGGCAGCCACATCAACTCTGGATCAAGGAGTATCCACCCTTGATGTTATCCATCGATCAGGGGAAGTTACATAGACTTGTACTCTTTTCCCTTAGCCACTGGTTTTTCACACTGGGTTTTCCTTGGCAAAGGTTTTAACGAGGCAAGTACTCTTAAACTTGGGATCCAGAAGTATCCATACCATAGACCCATGATCAGATAAGCTCTATAAACCCTGAAGTGTTCATCATGGCTTACAACAATGGATGGATAAGTGGAAGTGTTATAAACGGGCTTTGGGTGGCCCAACCCGTTAGTGGGTATCCACCTATTATGTAACCCTATTGCTATAAATACATGGCTATGGATTCCATAGCCATCACGTTTACAACACCCACAACTTATTCTCATTTGTTTTATTTTTCATTTTTCATGGCCTGCAGGCCTCAGGCCCGCAACCAGAGCTGCGGGCTTCAGGCCCGCAGAGTTGATTTGATTTTTTTCCTTATACAGGCGAGTAGAAAGATATTCAGACTGATATACCAATAAACCAAATTTAGATATTTACTTAAATTAAATAGAAAAGTAGGCATTACTCAGATCATAGTAAAAGCCCAGAGGGTTGGTTTCGTGAAATTCCCAAAAACAATATTGAGATTATTTAATAAAATATTGTTTGGTATTGGATATGGATCGGTGGTACCCATCTAAAATCCGACCCGCCAAAAGGGTTACCCCCCACCTTAAGAAACCAATTCCCGTAAATTCTGCTAGTCTGAAGGGTATCCGGGTAATTTCATAAGTCATCACCCTTCTCTCGCTCGCTTTCTCCTGCCGGAGTGCTGCTAGCCGCATTACACATTATGTTAAACATATTGCATTTATTCACACGTTTGCCATTCCCTTTGGTAACCCCGCAAAAGATAATGGCAACGTTGTAAATAAAAGTAATAACGTTAGCAAAATGTTAATGTGCGTAGCAGCTCTCCTCCTGCAGAGTCCTTTCTTTATCGTGGCTCTTCACTCTCTTCTTATATCTTTTCTTTTCTTTTGTAATTTTCTTAGCTTTATATCTCACTTAGAATTCCTCTGCCCCCCGATCTTCACGGGGATTCTGAAACCCTAGCCCTAGAATTAGAATTCTCGCCCATAATCAAATCAAACTTTTCTCTCTCCTCATCTGTTTTTGGATCGTCGTCACCGCATATATCTCCATCTATATTCTCTCGATCGGTTGATCGATCGATCGAGGTCTGAATTCCCGAAACTCTACTTCTTTGGGGGTATCCGTCTGGGTTCTCCATCGTTGGGTTGATTCGGGCGGGGATTTCGATTCCGGCGATGCGAGACTGAGAGGAGGATGAAGTACAAGCGACGGCGGGTTTTGGAAGTGGTACGCTTGATGATCGCCAATATGATCCGATTAATTTGCTTATTTTTCCCTTTGTTGCTCTTTTTTGGGATCGTTGTTATTGTTGCCTAGTTCAACTCAATTCTTGTTATCATAAGCATTAAAAATTGTTTTTAACTACTACGGGCAAGCGGTAGAGTTGTATAATCATGGTTTTAAGTGGAACAATTGAATTGTGTTCTGCTAGCTGTTAAATAAAATGAACTCCCCAACGAAATCATGTTTAAATAGATTAGGATTCTGTTGAATTCTCCCCTGGAAAATTGGGAATGAGTTGTGAATTATAGTAATAGAATAGGGAGTTTTGAATTGTCGATCACATTTGAGTCTAGCTATTCTAGCTATTTTGTTGGAAGAATCTCGTATATTTATTTCACTAAATGGATTCTTGTATATCTATAATCTTTTTTTTACTAAATGAATTCTAGTCTCTATCTGTTGGGTATCGAGATTAAAGGAAAAATTTTAATTTCTCTTAATAATTTTTCTTAGAACTTGGTAGTTGGTAGGAATATCGTGGGCCTTTTCTGAACTTGTTTGCATTGTGCTGTTATGCACTATGGATGATTTTATCTCACAAACTCGAGTTTTCATGCATGATTGGATGTTTAAATCCTTATCTACATTCTAGTAGGAATCTTTTTTTATGAATTTATATTGGTATAGAAGCATTCTGTTTTATTTCTTATATCACTTGATATATAGTTTGGACTATTGCATTTTCTGGCACATTTAGTTGCCATCTTTATCCATGTCCATTTTGCGTGTACAATCAGTGACAGAGCTGCTATGGAATTTAGACCACAAGGATTCATTGTATAAACCTAATCTTGGTGTTTTAAGCAAGAAATATTCTAACCAAAACACTCAAAATGTTTTTTCACTGAAAGATGGTGTATGCATGAAGGATTGCATATTATTATTTGATTGCAATAATTTGCTTGAGAATTGCTTGATTAGGAACGTGCTTTTATAAGAATGTATTATATTAGTGTAAGTAAAAAACTTTAATGCTTATACACAGTCACAACGTAGGTTCATATAACAGCATTTGGCTTGGCAATGTGGGCTTATGGATGAGTGGATCAACATTGTGTAAAACTATATCTTCCATTTTGCAACTAACACGGTTATACTAAAAAAGGAAGTTTGTGGGCTAAACAATTTTGCTTCATTGTGTTGTTTCATGAGGCAGTTGACTTTATGTAAAGTTTGAGTTGCTCAACTAAACATATTTTTAAGCAATGAAACAATTGTATTCAATTGAAGATTTCAACATTGAACATTTGTTGGATAGAACACACATTCGAACTTCACGATAATTGATTTTCTTTTTCTGTTGTGAGTTTATATTACTTGATATACTTGTGATCATAATTGGGTGAAAGTTGGTTTTAAAAATGGGCAATAGAGATCAGATTTAGGCCTTGACGATGAGAAACACGGTTATTTTCAGGTTCAAGCCATGTGGCCAATGAGATTAACTTTGCTTTGGTGCATTTGGGCTGGTTCTGGCCAAACCACAGCTAACTTGGTGAAACACCAACAGAGTAATGCCAACAGATCAGTAGTAGAGCACCATAGATCAGTTTTTTTATTGAAGAGAACCACAAGCAGGGCGTGGGAGGGCAATGATCTGGTTGGATCTAAAGAGCTTAGATAGTCGTGGTTAGCTGCAGATTCCGGGTCAAAATTAATCAATAACTTTAATTAGCAACACCACAAATTCTGATTATTTTGCCACCTTAATCGCAAGTTCAAAATCCGCTATTGATTTTAGCTGAAGGTTTATGGTATCTGTGTCAAAAATATTTGACCAGCTTGAATTGTGACCATGTCTCTTATTGAAATTCGTTTAAAATAAACATTATTAAAAAACGTTCTGGTAATCTGCAGCAAATTTAAATTTTTTGGGAATAATTGATGGAATAATTGATTATTTTTTGCAAAATATTTTATACCATAGTAGTATCTGCTATGTTATAGCTACAAAAGTTTATGATTCTTATATGAACACACAATAATATAATAGTTTATGGGAGAACAATTAATGCGTTACTATTTTAACACCAAACAGCAATTTGACATTCATGACCTATCGGGGTTATCAGATGTGTGAGACAACGTGAATCCAATGCAGATTGCCTCCATGGTCTAATAAATATTTGGAAAAAATCTTGGGTTAAACAAGATTTGGGTAGGTCCTAGTATGTACTGCTATCAGATGGCATTGGGTCTACATAGGAAGGTATGAACTTGATCCAATTTGATACCAAAAGGATTTGACAATATTCATGTTATGTCATCATGTTGGACGGTATCAGATCAAGGACCTCAAAATTGGATACAAATTTTCTAGAACATAGCAGAATCGGCTGCAATTTGAATCACAGCTTAATCCATTTAAGCTCCAATTCCAGTTATGCTTGGACTATTTCATTTCTAGCGAATGAGTTTAGATTATGGATAGAGGTTTTAGCCGGTTCGTACCGATTTCGAAAGGAATCAGTATGAACAAGTACTAAAAATCGGTTTCGGCCTTGTAACCTTCGAAACCCTAAAAGACCAAAATTGTATATAAAATCAGCAAATCATAAATTATATAAGAAAAAGCACACAAGAAATTATTGAAAGAAATTTAAAAAAACCAAAATTAAACGTAAAATCAGCAAATTAGTGATTATATAAGCACAAGCCATCAAGAACTTAATAAAAAATTAATTATTGGAAAGAAGAAAACCCCTTTCAGGCACTTCTCTTTGTGTGATTTTGTGTGGGGAGTATTGGGTATGTGTTGACATCGCATACACAATTTGTGTTGCCAAGCCAAGAAACAAGCAGTGGGATGCAGACCTTGTCGAAGTGGAATTTTTTTTTGGGGGGGGTCCGCATCCTCTGTCTCTTGGTATCGTTAAATGGGTATGCATGTCAGCGTACCTATTTTCCATGTGTGTATGGATAGATAAAGGGAAGGGGATGTAGAGCTTACCTGATAGCAACGACATCTAGCTGCCCCACTTTGATCAATAGGATGACAGAAAGGGGGATGTGAGAAAGATGGGGAATATTGATTCTTTTATAGGGTTAGGTTGTAAGATAAATGGGTTTCAGGGTTGCACGGTTATCGATTTAAATTGGTTTAAGTTAAATGAGTTTTTGGTATTAAACTGGAAACCAGTGTGAACCCTTTCTTCTTTGTTAACAAACTTTATTTAACCCCATGAGTTTTTAACCTATTACTATTTGACGTTTAATAAATTGCCCTTGAAGCTTTTAAACTTGTTTAGAATCTACTCCAAAAATCTCATAATTTTATTAAAAAAATTATACTATAAAAGAGGGAATTACGGTTGTCATTGTCCTAGGTGGCATGTTTGTTTCATTTGGCAATGTCACATCTTCACATGGGATGTCACATCACCCCAAAGAAAAAGATCTAATGCTTGCTATTTACATGTTTGCCATTGTCCTTTCATGAACCTAAGGAGCACCCAAAACCCCATCTTCCTCATATTTATGGGTTTACTGTTGGTCTTTTTCCACTTTGCTCCCCCACGTTTTTTGCACTTTAACTCCGGTTTTTTTTCTTTTTTACCCCAGACGATACACGCCCACATTTCTCTCTCCTTTTCAGCTGCGCATGGGTCCTGCATCTTGTTTTTGGGGTTTTCTTTGGTCTCCGTGCACTATGTACACGGGTTATTTCTAGTACATTATATAAGAGCATGCTAGTCTAAACTATAACATACATACATATCCTGATGAAAATCAACTACTACAAATACACACACACACACAAAATACATGCATAATAATAGCGGTAAATTTGAAACCGAAACTTAAAAGGAAATCAATGGAACTACGAAATTTGTTGGAACCGGAATATTTGAAGGACCGAAACCAAGTTCTCAAACATTGGTTTGGACGAGTTAATTTTTATGATAAAAGGGCCAATATTTATATGTTTTGTGAGTAAATAGTGAAGCAGTCAAGAATTTAGATATTGAAATTTAAATATAAGATTTTACAAATCAAGTATATCCATTTGCCATTTACGTGGCTAGCTACAAGAGATGGTAAAAGTTTTCGTTATCACAGTGGAAACTTTTAAGCATTAAATCCTCATACTTTCAGTTTCATGATTGCAACCTTTTGGATTAAACCCCCAAACTTTTTAAGATATGCGTATGTCTTCAATTTCTATATTAAAAAACCCCTTAATCTATGTCATATCGATGCACTGTCACTATCTCTACTTTTTGTTTTACTTTTCCTTAGAATCTTACTGTAGCTACAATAACTTTTAATTTAATGTTGTAAATTATGCCGACCTTTTTGGAGATAAACCGAAAGAAAAAAAGAAAAGAAAGAAACAACAATAAGATTTTGCTCCATATAAATAATTGATGATTAATAATAATAATAATCATAGCCTTCATTCCAAAAAATTGGGGTCGGCTTCATGGGTTCAATAGAAAGAGAATCGGATCATTATCACATCAGATACTCGTTTTCCACTCATTACATCTAAAGCTCTCTTTTCCATTAAACTAAGATATTTCATATCCCTTCTACCATTTTTATTCATTGTTCTTTGAGTCTACCTTTTTTGATCTCTATGTTCTGTCTTTCTAACATGCGTATCAATATGTTTTTGACATATATGGTCAAATCATTTTAAGTTATATTTTATTATCTTATTTCCTATAAGAACCACGCTTACATTTGTTCGGTATCCTTGTTTATATCTTATCTTTTCCAGTGTTTCTACGCATCCGCCGTAACATTCGCTTCTCTGACACGTATACTTTGTTCATGTTTTTAGTGATAACCTAGCTCTCAGTACCATATAACAAAACCTGTCTAATCATTGACATATAAAATTTATCTTTTATTGTAATGGCATGTTTCACTTGCATAACACTTTTGTTACAACTCTTTACTTCAACCATCATGATTTAATTTCATGATCAATATTTTCATTAATCTCTGCATTCACTTGGATAACCGATCCAAGATACTTAACGCACTTACTGATATATTTTTCTTATCCAATTTCATCACATTATTATCTTCACGGTTCACTCTCCTAAACCATCATTTAATATAATCGGTCTTATTTTTGCCAAGTGTGAAATTTCGAGTCTTTAATGTCTACCTTCAATGTTCTAATTGTACATTTATATCATTTTGATCTCATCTATTAAAATATTGTCTGCAAGTTTCTTACACCATAGCATCTCATTTTAAATATGCATAGTAAGATAATTCCTAACTATAATTAAAAAGAAGAAATTTAGAGTCTTGATGTAAACCAATGGTGATAGGAAAATTATTAGTTATTTCTCTATAAGTCTTTACATCGATATAGGTCTTGAATTAGAGCAATACTAGTCATAACCGTGAACATATGTCACGAAGCATTCAAAATATTCCTCCAAAAAATTTCAGCACATTCAAAATCTCATCTGAAGAAAGTTTGCAGCCTCTTCAAAATCACTTCAAAAAAATTTGTAGCCACCTTCAAAATATCTTTACTGACAATTTTTTTAACCATATTCAAATTAAAATTTAGTTTCTCACAAAGTTTAGTTTCCTTCAGATTTAGTATCTCAAAATTTAAAATTTTAGGTTTCTCCAGATTTAGTTTCATCCAAAATTTTAAATTAAAATTTAGTTCTCCAAAAAAATTTAGTTCCCCCAAATTTTAGTTCTCTTTAGATTTAGTTCCTTCCAAAATTTAAAATTTTAGTTCACTCTGGTTTAAATTTTCCCCAAAATTTTAGTGTTTCTCCCTAAAATTTTAGGGTGTTTTCCAAATTCTTTAGAAACTCTTACCCATTAATTTCTTAAAATTTAGTTGACTTCAGATTTCATTTCTTCCAAAATTTTAGGGTGTCTTCCTCAAAAGTTTCACAAATTCTCATCCTACCCATTAATTCCTTAAGATTCAATGCGAGCCGTCTTTTTACCTATCCTTTTGTCCTAGTCAGCAACCCCATTCAAAACCATCCATCAATTGTATAATATATACTTTAAAAGAACCCTTTTTAATTAAGGCTCATCACAGAACCTATCTGGGGGCTGTCATTAGTTTTCTTTTCTTCATGTCAATAAAGATCAGATGCAAATCTCTTTCCCATTGCTTTATATTGCTTCATAAGTTGTCTGATGAGATGGATTGCATCTATTGTTAAATGTTTCAATATGAAATCAAATTGATTTTATGATATGATAATGATCTTACTCAACCTAAACTCGATCACCTTTACATTTTTATAGGCTCGGGACCGATAGCAACAACATAGGCTACGTTAAATAATTGGTGATTAATATGCTATTGAATTAAATGTGTCATTTAATAAATTGAAATATGGTCTGTTGTTTGGAGAGGTAAAAATAATGGGCGAAAGCTCCCATCCCCCGTTTTGAAATTTGATTTTCCCTTGGAATTGGCTAGTTGCTCTTGTCAGAACACTTTTCCAAAAAAACATTGGCTACTGTTTCATACGTCATGCGGCATATTGAAGTTCTGCTAGCTGTGCTTTTTAATACCGTATCTGAAGCATTTGTTTGAATTCATTATGATAAGCAATTGAAAAGCAAATTCTTGTTATTGTAAAAAGTGGGCTTTGAATGTAGGAGCTATTCTTATTTTACCTGAGGGATTCGAATTAGCTTCCCTGCATTTCTACCCAGGTGAAAGAAAAGCTAGAAAATTTGGCTTTTCAGAGTTATTTTCCCAATAAAAGAAGTATTCTTATGGTAGAACCCATTTTCGTTCAGAAATATAGTGAAACTGTCTTTCACATTCTTTCCCGTCTTGCTTCGAAGAAGGTCGTTCATTCCTTAAAATACAACACATCCCTAGGTGGGAACATGAGAAGGGGTCAGAATTTTTTCTGAACATGACTAACTATATAGTCTATAATACTACACATCTATGGATATAGCAAGCAGAGTAGCACGCAAAGAAAAAAGAGGATATGAAATAATCATAGCTCATGCATCTGATGGGTAATAGGAACTTGATATTATACACTAATGGCCAGAATTTTTTGTTTAAGAGGATAAACCATTTAGCTTGATCAACCATTAACAAGCAATCCTAATGCAGGGAGTTTGATTAGGGAGATGCAAAAATAGCGTTTCAAGAGCTATTACGCGTCCAACGCCTTTTATCATTCTTGTCATCTGTTACTTTGTACCCATTTTTTTTGGTTTTAAAAGGAAGCATTTTGAAAATTTCAATTATACACGAAATGAATTTTTAGATCCAATGATTCAGCATTAAGTTGGTAAAAAGCATGGAATTCTTAGCGATCAATACAGATAATATATATATATGATAAAATAAATTTTATAAATACCTTTGTTTATAATGATTTTTCATGTGTATTATGACGAGGACATCCAAGTTTACACATGCAGGCAGAGTCGTGAGACTCAACCTAGTTCACTATGACTGGGTTCGAGTCTTAGTTGAGTCACTTGTTAGGCTCTTTTTTATATAGTTGCTTTTCACTTTTTATTAGTATTTAATAAAAATTTAGTTTGGCATTGGTTGGTGGGGGGTAGTTGCTTCCCGTTGTAAGCCTATAAATGGGTCCCAAATCGATTTTAGTAATAAATGAAAATGGGAGTGATTAAAACCCAAACCTAAGAAAGGTTTACTTTGACGAGAAGTCTTAGGACCTTATTTTTTTTCTTTCTTAAAACTTTCACCAAGTTTCCTAAACTTTTTCTGGTTTTTCGTCACATAAGATATCAGAGTCGAAGTCATAATTTTATTTTTCTAATCCTTGATCTTTATCTTCTTTATCATATTCATCTTTTTTCTTTAAAATAAGGTGAATAAAAAAACTTCCACACTAATCCTAACCGCCATCTTCTTCATCCTTTTCTTTTAATTTTAGTGCCAAAAAATTAGTTCCTTTTCTGTCAAGAAAGGAAAAAAATCAAAAGGAAAAGAGAAAAATAGATGAAAATAATTTAAAAAGAAAGAAAATAAAAAAGAGAGATGAACAAAATAAAAAAGAGAAACGAATCAAACAAGGCAAGAAAAAAGAAAAATTCAACGTAGAGGCAAAAAATTCAATTAAAACAATTTAAAAAAATTCCCACGATTGGTCATCTTTTTCTTTGTCATACTTTCAATATTTCTGTTTTCTTATAAAAAATCAAATCTTGGTTCTTCATTCTCGTCATAATCTCAAATCAAAATCCATCAATCCCATTCACTCCTTTAGCTTCCCCAACAAACATTTTTTTGCTGTATTGAAGCTACTTTTATGAGGGTAATATAAGGATCACTACTGTATAGGCTATTTTACCGAACAAATTATGAGTATAAGATGTTTCGATGGGTCATATTCTTTTATGTCTGATGATTTGTATGTATTTTTTCCTTATATTTTGACTTTTTAAATGAAAAGAAATGTATGTACACATATCACAAATTAAATAGAGAAGCGCTATCTTGATATACACAATTTTATGTTCCTGTTCGACGTTGGTCAGTGTTCAAAATCGTGATATCTTCCCAAGCATCGATCAATCTACAAATCATCTTAACAATTCTTAAGTCTATAACTTAACAAAGATCCACTAGAAGAGTTACATCAGAGCAATAACAAACTTTAAATGCTCGAACAATTAAAGAAGAAACAAGAGCTCGAACCCTAGCTGGAGCCCACGATAGATCTTGGGCCAGAACCTGAGATAAAGTGTGAGCCTGAGCATGAGCTCAAGTCAGATGGGATTGATACGAAGTTTGAGCTTGAGCCCATATTGAAGCCCTAGCCAGTATTGGTATTAGAGCTTGTTTTATTGATCGAGCCTTAAGAGAGATGTTATCAAACTTTTAGGCAGTATTGTATTTGCCAATTAGCCAATTATTAAAGCAAAATACTGGGCTTTATAAATAATTACTGGTGCCTGATTTTTTCGGATAGGATGTTAATATGGATTTCGTGTTAGGACTTCCACACACTCAAGAAACATGACTTGATCTTTGTTGTAGCGGATCATTTCTGAAAAATAGCACACTTTATTCTTTATTTCAAAATCTCTCGCACATCGCACTTTGCTAGACTTTATTTTGATGAGGTTGTTCAATTACATTGTTTGCCCAAAACGATTGTTTTAGATAGGGATGTGAAATTTATGAGTTACTTTTGGAAAATTCTATGGCATGCGATGTACACTAAGCTAAAATTCATCCCTACTTGTCATACTCGAATCGACGGCCACCGAGGTGAATCGAACTTTCGAGAATCTCCTTCGATGTTTACTGGGCAAAAATTCTAATTTTCTAAGCATTAAGATATGATGTTACAAACCACCAAATTTGCATACAATAGTTTAGTGAATATGTTCATTGCTATGAATTCATTTGAAGTCATTCATGTGTATAAACCTAGAAAACTTATAGACCTCATTCAAATGTGGCATCACCATAGAGGGCTAGAGTTAGTTGAGTCATTTACACAACACATTCATAATTTGCATAAAAAGATCATCATGAGGATTCATTCTTAGCAATGAACAATATAAATTTATTTAATGCATGTAACTATGTAATGATAATAACCAAATCTGAAAGGTTTTTTCTGGAACTTAAAGAAATTGCAAGCTTACATTGTTGATCCATTTAAAATCTTAAGAAAAACGGGCTCAAATACATATGTAAAACTGGCTCTAATACGTATGTGTAGACTTCTCAGATTAGGTATAAGATAGAATTTAACATCGAAAACTTAGTAGCTTATAAAGGTTCATCATCAACACACACACACATTCTTTTTTAAGCCTTTACATGATGAGATAAGTATCTATGTGTTTATCACATTCAGTAAATTTGCCACCACTACCTACATGCAAGGAGCACGTTGATCGTATTTTAGACAAACAACTAATATCAACCAGGCGAGGAGGCTATCAGTGCTACTTGGTTAATTGAAAAGACCAATTAGATTTGGATAATACTTGGGTTTCCAAAGTAGAGCTACAAAGGATAGATTCGTAATGAGGCCTTATACTCGTCAGTGCCGAGTTCTTTCCATCGACGAGAGTTGATGGGACTTCCAAGTTTATAGTTGCAGACGGAGATATGAGTCTCAACCTAGTTCACTATGGTTATGTTCGAGCCTGAATTGAGCCACTTGTTAGGTTTTATTTTTATTTAGTTGCCTTTTCTTCTTATTAGTATTTAATAAAATTTTAGTTCCACATTAGTCGGGAGGAGTTGCTTGAAGTTGTAAGGCTATGGATAGGCCATAAACTAATTTTATTAAGAGAATCATGTAGATCAGGTGCAAGCCACAAAAAGGCGGGTCCCACACAAAAAAGCGGGCTTGTACTTTCCACTTTTTTCTGTCTTGGCACCTGATCAATTTGATCAGGTGCCACCTTTTCTACATTATTCTCTTTTATTAATTAATGAAAAGTTTGAATGATTATAACACTAAACATAAGAAAGGTCTAGTTTGATGAGAAATCAAATCCTTGGTGAGAAGCATTGAAATCGTAGTTTTCTTTTGTTCACTAAAAATTTTCCAAAATTCTCAAAAATTTTAGGTACCACATCAATGGAATTCCTTGTATCCCATTCCTAGCACTAGATAATATGCATGCAAAAACAAAGAGAATACAAGACAAGGGTGGTATAAATAAAAGGAACAAATACTTGAAGAATGGATTCTACGTCTTCATAATCTTCTATTTGGCACAAGAAAAATGACTATATATATACCATTTCTTGTGTCTTCATGTATCAAAATAATAATGATTTTTCTTGTGTTCGTCAAAGTTTATTATTATTTGGGGTTGACTATTATTATTTGGGTCTATCGAAATTCCTTTGTCTAGATTCATAAGAATTAGGAGACCAACAAAAAGGGTTTTTTTTGCGCCGGGGGGGGGGGATTCATTAAGCAAATGGAACTCCTATTATTTAATTAATTTCACTATTCTATAAATCAATCAATAGAAATGGGTTTAATTCCATTGTTCAAAAACCATTGTACGTAACAAAGTAACGTAACGATTTAAGAGATCAAGGAAAAGGATATGTTTAGTCATTTCTATGAATAGAATATTTTGATTATGTTAACGTATGACTTGAATAACTTGTATGTTATCAAATAAACCAAATCCTCATCTTGCTTTGAGTAAGAACTCTAAAGTATATTATATTATTTTTACCATCAATTTCTTACTTTTTCATGTTTACGGTTCGGTGTATCTGACTATTTCATGTTCACCGTTTGGTTCATTTGAGTACTACAAAGATGAACCCAACCCAGAATATGAAGAATTTAACCCAGAATATGAAGAAGTTGACCCCCCCCAACACAAACATTTTCATCTACCTTTGATCCACCTTTTTGTCTCACAATTGTTAGGTTGACTCTTGGGTGGGTTTTGTTCACCTTTTCATGGTAAGGTCCACATTTTCCTAGAGGTTTCTTTTTAGCTAAAATTTTTAGAGAATTCTAGCTGCTTTTGGAAAGAAACTATATTTTGCCTCACATATTCCAGAATGCGGTTTTGAGAATTCTGTCCATTTTTCACAGTGTCTGCCTTTTCGTCCGGAGTTTCATATCAAAGGCGGGTTGTTTCATGTGGAAGTTAAGACAATTTATATGAAAGGTGGACAATTTCATTAAAAGCTCCCTTCATGTAGGAGATAAAAAATTTGATCTACGCACAAATAATGCTTTTTGCGAACTAATTTACACTCAGATTTTTAATGAAGTATAAAGATAGGAAAAGAATCGATTTTTAAAATCTTGTGTGTTAAGAGGAGTTGAAGAGATAATTAAAACTTGAATTCTTTCTATTTTAGGTCTTAGGTTTTGGATTTGTGTTGAGGGAATGAGATGAAACAAAAGATAAAAGAAGAGGAAACTTGGATTTTTCATCCAAAAATGGAGCGAGCAACGAAGAGGGAAATGGTTTATTTTTTTTGGGTGCAGCTCTTGATGTGATGATGGAGAAATATATTTAAAGTTGTTGGAGAAAGAAAGGAGAAGGCACGGGAGGGAAATTTCATAATTACACCCTCCAATTATCCTTTACATAAAAAAGCTTGTGGTATTTTTTTTTGGGGCAGACCAAGGGCTTAAAGCTGAATTGACTTGGTATGGGGTAGTCAAATTTGTGAAAAAGCAAGGAAAATTTTTTGACCCAAAAATTAATAGAAGTCAAGTATTATTAATAACATATCGCAAATGCAAAAAATGAAAGAAAAAAGGTTACTAGAAAATGACTAGGACAATTATGAATCTACCGATGTATAAATAATATATATTCTTAATATAAATAAATTCTATGAATGTTTCAAAGTATCCTAGATTCATTTTCCCCCTATGATTGGAATCCAAAGGATCGACTTGTTTGGATGCCATTTGACCACAAATCCAAAGGATTTAAATCCAAAAAAATGGGCCAAGTCTTTGGATGTATTAAAAGAGAGAGGTCTGGACCTCATTTGTCTAATCCAAATGATTTCTTCTATTTACGATGCTACCTTTTGACTAACCATGTCAACAAGCCTTTTGGATTCTAATCCAAAGGATCTTAATACTTTGGAACTCAAGTGCGGTTCAATGAATTATTTATCCATAATAAAATCCAGAGGATTATTATCCTAAATATCCAAACAACTCCTACGGAAAATGCAAAAAAATAATGAAAAAAAAACTAATAGAATAAAATTATTAATTTTACTAAAAGAGAACTCCAACTACTCATCTTTACAAACCAAGCAATAACTTATAAAATATATTATTTAATGGAAGGCTACTTAACTATAAGTGACGAATAACTTATTATTCACAAAAGTTCTCAAATTTAAATACAAGGATCAAGTTATCAAAAAGAAACATGTCAAAAAGTGTTGGCTTTGCTAGTTCTCTTGGAAAGTGTAAAATAATTAAAAAAAATTGCTGACACCAACAACTCATTTCTTCCGTCCAAAGCTGCCAATATCGTTATTACAAAGGGTTCCGATATTGCTTACCATAATATTTTAAAAGGTTGAACATAGATTCTTTTCATTAAGACAACGTTTTGTCTAGCACACCCAACAATTTCCTAATCTTATTGTATATTTTTCTTTTACTCATCATAATCTGTCTCTTACCTTCATCCAGTATAGTTAAGGCGCACCAAGGCGCATGCCTGAGGCGCACCAAGGCGCAAGGCGCACCTATCACGCCTCGCCTAAGGCCAGGCTACATCTTTTTTGAAGGCGAGCCAAGGCGAGTCAAGGCGCGTGCCTTGGACCCATGGCGAGGCGACCCAAGGCGCACGCCTTTTCATTTTTCTGTCTTTTTTACGTTTTCTAATTTTTTTTGGGCCCACAAAGCAAAAGCCCACAAATTCTGGGCCCATTTCTCCTCTAATTTGTTGCATAAGCCCACACTCTTCAAAATTTCAACCCTAGACACCCAATCAGCCGACCAAAATTCCCAATCGAAGAACAGAAGCCACGGTGCGGCCGTCTCTCTCGCGTCTCTCGCTCACGTCTCTCTCTCTATCGTGCAACCAACGAGCCCTCGCTCTCGCGCCGTCTCTCTCTCGCGTGCCGCTCTCTCTCTCTCTCGCCGTCTCTCTCTCGCTGCGCCCTAGGACACAGGTGAGCTTCGTCGTTCTGTTTTTTTTCGTTTTTTTCGTTCTGTTTTTTCTTCTGTTTTTTTTCATTTTTGTTCGTACTGAGCTCCATTTTTTTCGTTCTGCCTCTCTCCTGCCTCTCTCCGCATCATCTCCATGCATCTGTATTATTCGAATTTGCAATTGTGGACCTCTTGTAGCCTTAAAGTCTTAAGTGGAGGTTCTTGCATGCTCAGTTGGTTGGTTTGAATGATAGTGAGAAAAGAAACGAAATGAAAATTAATGGAAAATTTTAGTTTCTAATGTTTGGCAGGAAAGAATATAAGAAAGAAAAATAAAAATGACATAAAACAAAAGAACATATGATTTCTAAGTTTTTCTTTAGGCTTTTCTAGCATTTTCTAATAATTAGATGATTATTAGCCATTTCCAAATAATACTGATAAACAACATAGATGCATTTCAATGACTACCAAAGTTCCCACAAAACTTGAGACCCATCCTGATTTGATGCCAAGAAGGATGGTGGAAAAAAGTACAAATTATGGTACAAGCTTCAAATTATCAAAAAAGTTCCAAATTGTTAATATATGGTACAAATTATGGTACAAGCTTCAAATTATCCTCCTCCCCCTCCTCCCTTGGTTCTGGAATCTGGACCAAATATCAGTACAATAACTAGCGCAGTCTACTGGTTTTGTGTGGGCTCGACAGCCTCAATTCAAATTCACTAGGGAATCTTTGCTCCCTTAGCTTAGAGAAAACCTGCACCACGGAGAAAATAATTAGTACACTAGAACAACAGTAGCAACAAAATAGTTTTCTCTCTTTTGAATAAAATATTCCACATGATAGCATAACACCATTCAATAGCATCAAATTGTCCACAATGCATCAATATTTTGTTATCATCATCATCATTATTTGATTGCGACCCATGGATTCAAAATTTACTTGTATGAGAATGAAATGAAACGAAATGAAAAAATGTTTGATGTATATTGTGTTGTGTTGTGCATAAAATGAAATTGATTTATACATATGCATGGTTTGATTGTCAACAAAACTAATTATTTACCATGTTGTACATTGATTTATTATGGTGAACATTATTTGATGTGTTAGTAGTTATGGCTGGAAATAACCCAGAGGGGTCAACAACAGTAGGCGCTCCTAGTAGAAAGGATCCAGCTTGGAAATTTTGCAAACAGTCGGATCCTAAAAATACGAACGACTTGAAATGTAATTTTTGTGGAAGAGAGTTGAAAGGAGGCGTGTATCGCGTGAAGCTACATCTTGTTGGAGGAAACAGAAATGTCCTTGTATGCAAACATGTACCCGATGTTGTTAAAAAGGAGATTCAAGATTACATGGACTCAAAAAGCGGGAAGAAGTCCTTTGCATCGTCTGCTGTTTCAAATGCTGGTGATCCATTTAATATGGATGTTTCGGGAGAGGAAGACCGAGTCATGGAGGAGACTACGAGTGTTTGAAGCAGTCAAAGAAAAACCGGTAACACCATGGATAAGTTTTTCTCAAAGAGGCCAAATACATCACAACCTTTGAGACATGCGACATTAGATGAGTGTCTGGATCCTGCAAAGGTTGAGTATATGCTAATACATGTGTGGCTAAATGGTTTTATCAAGCAGGCATTCCATTCAATGCAGCAAGACTTGATAGCTTCAAAGAAATGTTTGATGCAATCTCTCGGTGTCCTGGCATGAAGCCGACTAGCTATCATGAGCTGAGAGTTCCATTGCTTAAGAAGCAAGTTGGTATCACTAGAGCTGTCTTGGCTGAGCATGAAAAGGAGTGGAAGACGGCAGGTTGTTCTCTTATGTCAGATGGATGGACTGATAGAAAAAATAGGTCTCTCATGAACTTCTTGGTCAACAGTCCTAGAGGGACGGTGTTCATGGAATCTATTGATGCTTCAGCCTACACAAAAACGGGGAGCAAAGTATTTGAGTTGATGGACATGATGATTCAGAAGGTTGGGCCACAACATGTAGTTCAAGTCATCACCGATAATGCATCGAACTACGTGGCAGCTGGTAAGTGATTTATCCTTTGTTCCTTCCCGTTGACATACTTTAAGCCTTTTATTTAACTTATTTTATCCTTCATTCATTATTTTTTTGTTCTCAATATGATAGGGAAGTTGATAGAGGAGAAGTATCCCAATATCTTCTGGACCCCTTGTGCAGCACATTGTCTTGATTTAATGTTGGAAGATATTGGAAAATTGCCCAACATAATGAAGACTATCAAGAAGTCCGTGGAGTTCAGTGGTTACATTTATAACCATGGGAAGGTGTTGTGAGCATGATGAGGGGCTTCACCAATGATAAGGAGCTAGTGAGGCCAGCAAAAACACGGTTTGCTACTTCCTTTTTGACTATGCATAGTATCTACAATCAGAAACGTCAATTGCAAATGATGTTTAGGTCTCAAGAGTGGATATCTAGTACTTGGACAACAAATGATAGGAAGGGGAAGAAAATTGCAGCAACAATTCTTTCTCAGAGTTATTGGAATGGGATGGTGCTAGCATTGAAGATTGCATACCCACTTGTTAAAGTCCTAAGGCTAGCTGATAGTGAGAAGAAACCAGCCATGAGTTACATGTACAAGGCAATTGAAATGGCAAAGAATAGCATCCGTGAGTCTTTGGACAATGATGAGAGCAAGTTTGGTGAGGCGATCAACATTGTTGATAAGAGGTGGGAGTGCCAGCTTCGCCGTCCATTACATGCGGCTGAATATTTCTTAAATCCAGGTACGTTTTATGATGATGAAGACATCCAGCTGGATATTGATGTGATGAACGGTGTATATGCTTGTGTGAAAAAACTTGTGTCTCCTGAAGATCAGAAGCTTGTTTTGAGTCAGCTCCCCCTATACAAGGCTGGAAGTGGATTATTTGGGATTGAGTTCGCTATCATGCAGCGAAAGGACTTAGCACCATGTAACTTACATTTTATTTAATGTATCATACATAGCTTAAATTATAGGTAAACTTATACGGCAACTACTCACTAGTACTCACGTTTGTAAAATTGGCAGCGGAATGGTGGAAGTCTTATGGGGCCACTGCTCCACAATTGGCGAAGTTTGCGATCCGCATACTTAGTTTGACTTGTAGTGCATGCGGGTGTAAACGTAACTGGAGTGTATTTGAGCAAGTAAGTAAAAGACAATCTATTTGATGTTATTTTTGTATTTACCTATTTATAAATTTTCACCAATAATATTTTATTGTTTACTAGATTCATTCCAAGAAAAGAAATCGGCTTGAAACTCAACGGTTGAATGACTTGGTGTTTGTTAAATACAACACCATCTTAGATGAGAGATTCAAGATGGGTGACAAGCTTGATCCTATCTCACTTGTTGAGTTACTTGAAGATAGCAATGAGTGGACGACGTGAACGACACTCGAGGAGGAAGAAAGTGGAGCTGTGAACATTGATACTATTACTCCCATTGGTGAGCTAGCCATCCATACATTACTTTTTTCATTTATGAGACAAGTACTAGTTATATTTTATTAATAAGCACGTTTAATACTATTTCAATGAATTAAAGGAACTCAAGGGAATGTGGGTGTGGCGCCAACCCCAACCCCTCCAAGTGCGGCAGAATTGGAGGCAGATGATGCATGGCTTGAAGAAGGGAGACGTGAAGGACATGTTGCAGTAGAAAGGGGGGTTGCTGATTTAGAGGTGGATCATGCAGGAGGAGGTGATTAGTAAAAAATTGATAACATTTCATGTCTTTATTTTCACGAGTTCTGATAAGTTTATTAACATATTTTTCTATGTTATGGACATATAGAGTCAACTTCTAGTACAAGGCCAAGTGCACCAGATAGAGTTATCAACATCACTTTCACTAGGAGGAGAGTTGGAGCCCTAGGGAGAGCCTCCACATCATCCTTTCATCTTAGAAATGAGAGCTCTGGAGAGGAAGAAGAAGCACTGGCAGGCGATGATGCAGACGCAGTTGATGATGATGATGAGACATGAGGATGAGACCGACTTTCATGATGCATATGATTGATCTTTCTTTATTGCTAGATGGATCGTGGTCGATGGACAGATTAGTATATTATTGTTTTTCTATTTTGGAAATCGGTTATGGATATCGTACTATGGATTATTGATTTTTGACTTGGTCAACCCATTATGATATATGATATGTGATGTTATATTTTGATGTTTTAATCATGATTAATTCTAGTTCCTATGCAAATTTATTTGTGAAATATCATACCTCTTCGGGGTTATATATCCACTTTTTATACACTGTGCGCCTTTTCAAAAAAGCCCGCGCCTTAAGTGCGCCTTGCCCCTCAGGCTCCAAAGGACCTGTGCGACTTGCCTTGCGCCTTGCGCCTTGACTACACTGCCTTCCACACAGGATCCCTTCTAATGTGTCTCTTTTAACACTGGTGTTTTATTGTTGGCTCTCTTATGTGCTATGTTGAGGACTTGGCTATATTATCAATTTTGAACTCACGTTTTACAAACATGATCAGCATGCACAGGACTAACTATGCCATTTCCAGTTCTGCTTATGCCGGAGATGGTATACCACCAATTGCCATCTTTGCTGCTACTTTTGTATGTGTGAAGACTCCATCCATCCATTCCTCTAGATTCTAGCACGATTCATAAGATGTTGACATTACCATCTTCTTCTAGTTATTTGATGTTTTGGATGACTGACATTTCTTTGGAGACCCGAAGGACACTTCAAAATTCAAATCACGAAAAAGATATAACCATTAAATGAAATGATGGGGAGTTATATGGAGGATCTCAAGTCCACGTTGTAACGAATAGAAGTCTAAAATTGATTTCATTATACCATGGGCCGACTGGTTTAGTGATCATTTAACACAAACATTCAGATACTTTGCAACACACCCGCGGCATACCCTCGCATTTGATTTTTTTCAGAAGGTTTGTGTGCTGGATGTTTTGAACACCTTGGCATTCTGTATCCACAAGAGAGGTTTGATGCCCTATCTCTTTTTATGCTCTGTTTGTTTGAAATATATGAAAGTACTCTGCAGTTTATTTTTCCCGAACATATTTCTATTGCTGGTCTATCTTTGGGTAATCCCTTGATGTAGGCATGTTTTACTTCGATACTAAACCTGTATATGGGCGGTTGTTCGTGTAAGTTATTTCCTAGCACTGGGTTGTGGTGTTTAGGAGGTTATACTATTCTTGCCTCCACTAGATCCTCCAGGTCCTCCTTTGGGTCCTCTGGGTCGCTTACATTGAACGTTGAGGTTCTTAGGTGGACGATAATCATTTTCCTTCTTTCCATGTACACACTTCAAGGTACATCAAATCTCATTGGCAAAGCTAGCATAAAAACAAGATCAAAAACTTCTTTAGTAAAACAAGAATATAAAATATACATTAACATGCAATTGAGACGTTCTGTCTCTGTTTGTTCTTCAGTCCATGTCTCCCTTGATGTCATTGACTGGAAAACCTTGTGACAGCTTCTAAGGTAATATTCTGGTTTAAAAAGTTCCTGGTGCTATGTTAATGTGATCTAGTTTTTGTTGGAGTTGAAACTAGCATACCAACAATTGTGAAAGAGTTATACTCATTATGTATCATCTTAAACTTACATCAAGGATTGATTTATGTTCTTGCTGCATCACATTTAATTAGAGATGAAATAACTAGGCATGTTCAAGCCAACATTGACTCTTTGATATACTTTGGTAGATGCTGATATTGTACGAGTTGATGAAGATACGATATCTCTTAAAGTTAAAATGTGATACAATCTCTAAAGGTGATAAAAGTATTTATATTAAGCATGAAGGAAATGGATAATGGAATGTACCTTCTAATTTACCTGACAAAACAGCTCCGTGCTGTTCCAAATGTGGCACGCTGCAAGGCGGGGCTATGGAGGCCCGATGACAAGCTGATGGCTGATATGCCAACGACATTTGCAAATTGCAGCCATGCGTTGAGCTAACAGCGTCTTTCCCATACCCTTGTGCGAGGTTGTTTTTTAGCCAAGCATCGAGTGGAAACAAATTAATTAACCTTATGATAATTTTGAAACATTGATTTTGTTGCCACTTTTTGCATGGGCAAAACACAGTGACATCATTTGAATTCTCTTTATCAGTCGTTTAAATGTGATAGATCATAGTTACTAGAATAAATTTCTGATTTTGGTTGCCAATTTTTAAATTTGTGGCGATAGGATCCACATCTCAACTCCTATCGATTGTAGCCCAGTTGAACTCTCTACACACAAATTCCTTCTGTGAGAGCTAATACTCCTTTTTCTCGGACATATATGTATTCCTGCATGCATGTATGTATGTGGTTAAATTTTGTGTATAAACTCCATTAAAAAAAGAAAGGCAAGCAAAAATATGCATACTTTTTGACAATCTTTTTAAACCCTTTCTGAACATAATTTTGTTTTTTTAAACTTTCTTTGAGAGAGAGATGTGTGTGTATATAGAGGGTTGGAATAACAAAATTTTCGTTTATTTTTTGGAAAAAAAAGTAATTCCCCAAATAAAGAAATTGTGAACTCAAATCTAAAATGCATTTTGTTAGAGTTGATCTAACCCATTTAATCTATCTACAAACAAAATTTGAAATAATTTTGATATCTTAAAACCATGCAGCAGATGGCCATAGGGATGAGAATGGGTATGCCCAAAGCCCGGTTGGGCTTCCAATTGGGCATGCCACATCATCATCCCTACAATTCCTTCATTAATTCATGAATTGATTAATGAAGGAATTGTAGGGATGATGATGTGGCATGCCCAATTGGAAGCCAAATCGGGCTTTTGGCATGCCCATTCTCATCCCAAGATGGCCACAAAATAAACGTTTCATATTTTATCAAAAGCGACTAATTTCTCACCTTGATGCATGGGTAAAACATATCAAACCCATTTGAAATTTCATGGGATAGATCACAGATTTGTGATTTGGGTTCACATTTTTTAAAAATTATTGTTCAAAAACTAAACGGAAATTTCGTAATCCAATTCTTCTGTATGAGTGCAGGTACGTACGTATTATGTATATGTATATAACTATGTATGCATATATACATATAAGTATATATGTGTGTGTGTATGCAGATGTATATATGTGTGTGTATGCGTATATGTATGTTTGTATGTATATGGGTGTATGTAGTTAAGCTAGGCTATTTTCGAAAGCAGTACAATGCAATTACTTTCACTATGTTTTCGATCATACACCTATAAAATGGGAAATACACATAGTTAGACATGATCTACTAGGGATAGGATCTTTAGAAACTAAATTTCAAAAGATTTTGACATATCTTTATTTAGATGATTTTGACATATCTTTATTCATCGAAGTGGCCAAAATTCAAGAACTTTTGCATTACCACAGTGTGTTGATTTTTTGTTTGCTCCTCATATAAGAAAATAATCTTAAAATGTTTTGAAATTTGGTTTCTAAATACCATTTATCTAGTAGATCACATCTAACTGTGGATTTTCCATTCCCAATGTGTATGATCGGAAACAAATTGGAAACATCTGCATTATTATTGCTTTCGAAAGTAACTCAATTGAACTATATATATAATGATAAAGAATTGCTAAGGAATGTAATGGACATAAGGAAAAAAAGACAGGATTGGATTATGTACGATAAATTGATGTAAAGGGAGGATGTAATAACTATTGTTTATGCTTATGCACCGCACACAAGAATGGATGATCCAAATAAACAATAGTTTTGGATGTGTTTAGAGTATGTGGTGCAAAGTATTCATGTTGGAGAAGGATTTCTTTATCGGAAATGACCTTAATGGTCATGTAAGCTCAAACAAGATATGTTATAATAGTGTGCATGTAGACTTTAGTATTGGAAAAGAAATATTACATGTATCTCTATTTTATAGATTTCTCCTTTATCTATTATTTAATGTTAGTCAACACTTGATTTAGCAAAAAAGACTCACATTTGATAATTTTTAGGAGTAGAGTGAATACCGGCCATATATAGTTCTTTCGAATTAGAAATATATATAAAAGATATTGCAAAGGTTGTAAGATAGTATCGGGAAAGATTGTAGTTATCCAACATAAAATTTTGATCCCAGATGTGTATCTTATAAAGCGTCAAAAGAGCTACAAAACTAAGATAGACTATATGATTAAGTAGGCGAAATTAAATACGATATACAAGGAAGTTTCAAAGAAATACTTCTCACAGAAGTTGATTTGGAGTTTAGGGGGGGGGGGTCACGAGCGCTATGTGAGCGAAAATAGCCGACTATATTAAAACAATACTTACAATATTAGAACAATACTTACATAAAAATTACATAAAAACTTGATGTATCTAAAAGTATAACACCATCATGTAAAGAGATATGTTGGGAGAACGAGAAAGTAAAGGTTATTAGAGATAAACATGATAGCTATAACAATTTCGGGAGACGTATGAATAATGATGCCTCGAACAGATATAAATTAGCTAATAAGGAAGCTAAACTAGTTATCCAAAAGGCTAGATCCAATGTGTGCGCTGATACTTATTAGTAATTAGATACATTTGAGGTAGAGAAGAACATTCATCGATTAACACAAATGTGGTAGAAAAAAATGAAGGGACTTTTGCGCAGTTAAATGCATTAAAGATGAAAATAAAACATTTTTGGTTAAAGATGTGAAGATAAGGGATATATGGAGAGAGCATTTTCATTAACTCTTTAATGAAAGTCATACACAAAATATAGAAAATAATGAGGGTTCCTTGGAAGTATGGAATCATAGTTTTATGCGAAGAATTGGAGTATGGGAGGTGAGAGAAGATTTAGAGAGAATGAAACTTATAAAAGCATGTGGACTAGATGAGATTCCTATTGAGGCATAGAAATGCATATGAGATGTAGCTATTATATGACTGATAAAAGTGTTCAACAAAATTTGAGAATCAAATAGAATACCAAAAGAATGTGGAGTAGCAATTAGGTACCTTTATATAAAAATAAAGGTTACAAAGTCGCTCTATTTTAACATCAGATTAATGTGTTATATCATAAAATTATATGAGAGGGTGATTGAGTTTAGGTTGAGAAAGAACGTTATCGCATCACAAAACCAATTTGGTTTCATGTCAGGACGTTCGGTAATAGAGGTAATTTATCACATCAGACAGCTTATAGAGCAATATAGGGTAAGGGAAAGAGATTTGTAAATTATGTTTATTGATATGGAGAAAACTTTCTTTAAAGCTCCTTAAGAGGTTTTGTGATGGGATTAAATAAAGAAGATGGTCTTTCTAAAATATGTTACTTTAATTCAATACATGTATTAAATAATAGTCGCTACTATGGAGACTTGTAGAGGAATAACATGTAATTTTTCGATCACCATCAGATTACCTCAAGGTTCAATTCTGAGTTCACTCTTTGATATGGTAATAGATCAATTGACAATGCGTATTCAAGATGAAGTGACTTAATATATGTTATTTGAAGATGATATTATTTTGATAGATGAGATCAAAAATGGTTTAAATGTAATGTTCAAATTTTAGAGATAGACATTGGAGACTTGAGGTTTCAGACTTAGCATTAACAAGATTAAGTATATGAAATGTAAATTTAGTTAAGTGAGACATCATGTTCATAGCGTGGTGAAACCAGATGGAAAAAGCATTTTGGTAAGTAAATACATTAATGGACCGGTCACATAAGAAGATGTAAGAATTAAGGAAGATATTGATTATAGAATTAAAACAAGATAATTTAAGTGAAGAGCTGTAACAAGAGTGTTATGCATCGAAATATACCTTCATAAATAAATGGTAAATTTTACGGGACGATGTTTAGACAAGCTTTGTTATATGATATAGAGTGTTGGCTATTTTCATGAAACATGAATATAGTATGTGTCTAATAGAGATGTGAATGCTGCAGTGGGTGCGTGGAAATATTAAAAAAGATAGGCGAAAAAACGAGGATATTCGAGCGAAGATAGACATGATCCCTACAGAGGATAAGATGAGAGAGTATTGCTTGAGATGTTTGGTCATATACACCAAAAACTTATTGTTACGCTCATTAGAAAGACGGAACATATGAATGTTAAGATTAAGAGTAAGAGAGGTAGATCGAAAAAGAGATGGATGTAAGTGATAAGCAGGGACATGAAAGATCTTGGTTTGATGGAAGAGAAACTTTTAGATCATAATGCGGACATTGGGATCCAACGTGATCACAATCCAATAATTTATATTGAGTCCATGAAGCCGATCCCTTTTTTTGGGATGAAGGCTAAGATGAGGAGGCAGAGGCAGATATATATAAGATACCGCTTTTAGGTAATATTACCATTACCTTCATTGACACTTCAAAATAAATCTAGACTTGTTAGTCATAGAAATTTGTTACTTAATCTACGTATCCAATAATTAAGCTAAAACATTCAACAGCTTTCAAGTAAAGTTTTATCCTTTGTTAGTATAAAATAAGCTGACATGTATATAAAATTTGGCAAGTGCCTTCTCAAATTGAATCGCTTTAAACAAGGTTTTCTATACTTCATGTTTTAATGTTTTGATTATTTTTTGTTTAAAATATTTTTACTGAAATTCTGTACCAGAAGATTATTTTTCTGTTCCATCCGTTTGCTGAGTCATGTTTGGCTAATTAGGCTACCAGTCATTTAAATCAAGGCTATCTTTTGGGTTCACCTTTTCTTTTTCTGATTTTTTACTTTTTATTTAGTTGTCAAAGGTGTATTCCAACTGACATTGAGTTGCTTGTCATCTGCTGTGTAGAGCAATCAGTTTGTGATTAAATCTAACTACTTTTTGGAAAGGCAGCATCTGTAATGCATGAGTTGTTGCACTGGGTTTGGCTGTTTCTCTTGCATATAACTCATCGATTAGTCAATAGCTATTCAATGCGTAAGCTATGCTAGGAAAAGGCTTGACATTTGTTTGATTATAGTTGCAAGACACATTTGCTCGTTCCATTAGTAAAGAATGTAAAACGAGCTAATGTCGGGTGTTAGTTGAGAAGACCAAAGTTGTCTAAGGGTGATGAGTTGGGAGATTTTTTTTGGGGGATGTGCTCTTAGTGTATAAAGTTCCCTGGTTGATTCCTGCGAGCGACTATTGTTCATTTCTCTTTTTTCCTTTCCTTTTAAGCGCATATAGCAAACCAGCAATTGAAGGATTATTTGGGATTATTTGGACAATGACTAAGATGGTTTCCATTATTTTGTCTAGATGAAAGGCAAGTTCCACATTGTTTCCGATGAAAGAACCCTAATGATCTCACCAAAGACCCCCGAACACATGGAAAATGTATGGGCTTAGCCTTTGGCGGATCTTTTTTTAAATCTATGCATTAGTTGTTTCTTCACTTTTCCGCAATCATGTTTTATGAAATTTTTCATTCAAAGTTATTTATTACTGGTTTTAGTTAGTTACTTCACATATATTGGTTTAGTCTAAGTTACTGTCAGCTTTTGGCTGTTTTTGGTGACTAAAAAAATTCCTAATAACTAGTAGGAGTACACATTTATGGCGTTTTAGGCTTGTAATGCTTAAGGGCTTACATCTTTAATGGTCCTTTTCATTAAATCTTTTTTGTGCTTAATGTATCTGTGTCCCCCTTTCCTGCGATTGTCTTTTGATGGTTTGCTAAAAAATGAATTGGTGGTTTGAACCGAATTGTTGGCATCTTTTGTCTGTCGCTGTAGACTTCTTTTGTTATGCTCTTTTGATGTTCTTGGTAATCATTCTCTTCTTTTTTTCAGCCTCAGAAAGTAAGATCTACTATCAGCAGTATCACTAATGTTGCACTAGAAAATATACAAGAACCATTAAAGGGCTTTGTCTGGGAGTTTGATAAGGTATGATAATCTTACCTTTTGATAATTATCTAGATACTGCACAGAATGCATAGAGCATCTAATCCATTTCATCAAAATCTGCACAGGGGGATTTTCATCATTGGGTCGACCTTTTTAATCATTTTGATTCATTTTTTGAGAAATTCATAAAGCCAAGGAAGGATTTGCAAGTTGAAGATAATTTTCTTGAAGCGGATCCCCCGTTCCCCAGGGATGCGGTTCTTCAAATCCTTCGTGTAACAAGAATTATCTTGGAGAATTGTACAAACAAGCACTTCTACAGTTCTTATGAAGTATGCCATGCCATATCCTTTTATTTGTTAAGCTTTCATTGTCATTATTCCATCTTTGTTGATCTACCTATACTTTGTATTCTAAAATGAGTGCCTAGAAGTAAATCTTGCTCCTAGCATGTAAGTTTAGCCGTGCTTATCTTTGTTCCACAGGAGGTGTTTGTTCCACCTCATTTTATGCATGCCTAATTCTGTTGTATTATTTTGCAGCATCATCTTTCATCTCTTCTAGCTTCAATTGATGCTGATGTTTTTGAGGCAAGCCTTCAGACACTGGCAGCATCTTTGAAGAAACCCGTTGGGAAATGCTCTATACGAGATGCTTCTTTGACAACAAAATTATTTGCAATTTCACAAGGCTGGGGAAGCAAGGAAGAAGGTCTAGGGCTGATTGCCTGCTCTTTAAATGATGGATGTGATTTGGTTGCGTCTGAGATTGGTTCTGCACTCCACTTCGAGTTCTATGCAACTGGTGACTCCTCTAAAGAGTCCAATGATATTAAACATGCGCAGGGTTTGCAGGTCATTCATTTACCAAACGTTAGTCTATCAAACGAAGATGACTTTGTCGTTTTGCATCAATTAGTGCAGGAGTATAATGTACCTCCCAAGTTGCGATTCTCGCTGTTGACAAGATTGCGGTTTGCGAGGGCTTTTGGCTCTTTAACTTCTCGGCATCAGTACATTTGTATTCGGCTTTATGCTTTTATAGCTCTTGTTCAAGCTAGCATTGATGCCAATGATTTGACTACATTTTTTAACAATGAACCAGAGTTTATCAATGAACTGGTATCTTTACTCAACTACGAAGATGAAGTCCCAGAGAAGATTAGGATTTTGGGAATTCAGTCGTTAGTAGCTCTTTGCCAGGATAGAACGCGTCAGACAACAGTTTTGAGTTCTGTGACATCTGGTGGTTACCGTGGTATCCTTCCCAGTCTTATGCAGAAAGCAGTAGAGACTATTACCAGTGGTTCAACAAACTTGTCTGTCGTTTTTGTCGAAGGAATCTTGTCTCTTGTCTCTGTTCTGGTTTCTTCTACTCCAGGTTCACTAGCTCTGCAAGAGGCAGGATATATACCCACCATATTACCTCTTCTGAAGGATACAAATCCAGAACACCTTCAATTAGTAAGTACAGCCGTTCATGTTATTGAGGGCTTCTTGGATTTTAATAACCCCACTGCAGCACTGTTCAGAGATTTAGGCGGTTTAGATGATGCTATTGCACGACTGAGGGTTGAAGTTTCTTACATAGAGAAGGGCTCAAAGAAAAATGAAGAGGTGTCTCTGGGTAATAGCAAGGGCAAACAAGTAATTTGCGGTTCATCTGAGCTTGATTTGCAACCATTTAATTTTGAAACATTGGTTGCTTATCATCGGAAGATTCTCATGAAAGCATTGCTTCGGGCAATATCACTTGCGACTTATGTCCCGGGAAGCTCTGGCCGCATTGATGGTTCTGAAGAAAGTATATTGCCAATCTGCCTATGCAGTATTTTTAAGAGACCTAAAGATTTTGGTGGAGGAGTATTTTCTCTTGCTGCAATTGTTATGAGCGATCTTTTACATAAGGATCCTACATGTTTTCCTGTTCTAGATGCTGCTGGTTTGCCCCAAGCATTTCTTGATGCTATCGGTAGTGGGGTTCTCTGCTCTGCAGAAGCTGTGACATGCATACCACAATGCTTGGATGCGCTATGCTTGAATAACACCGGTCTTCAGATGGTGAGGGAGCGTAATGCTCTGAGGTGTTTTGTGAAGATATTTACTTCTCAGTCATATTTACGGGCCCTTAGCGGAGATACTCCAGGGACCTTGTCTAGTGCATTGGATGAGCTATTGCGTCATGCATCCTCACTGCGTGCTCCTGGAGTTGATATGCTTATTGAAATTCTGAATTTAGTAGCTAATATTGGAGCTGGGACTGAGTCTAATGATTTCAGCACCTCTCAGAGTTCCACTCATGTTCCTATGGAAACTGACTCTGAAGGAGGGAAGCCTGTTTCATCTGGTGAGGGTGGACAGCCCAAGACGGGTAATTCAGAGCGGAAGACAGAGTCATCAGATGCTACTTCAGGGATTTCTGAGTCATTTCTTCCCGAATGTGTAAACAATGTTGCCCGTCTTCTTGAAACTATTCTTCAAAACGCGGATACATGCCGGTTGTTCATTGAGAAAAAGGGACTTGAAGCTGTTCTTAGGTTATTTACATTGGAGCTAATGCCTATTTCTGTGCCAATTGGTCAGAACCTTTCTGTTGCGTTCAAAAGTTTTTCACCTCAACAATCTTCTGCTCTGTGTAGGGCTGTATGTTCCTTTACCAGGGAACATCTTAAGATGACAAATGAATTATGGGAAAATGTTGGTGGAGCTAAGCTTGCTCAGATTGAATCTGCGAAACAGCTGGACATTTTGAGATCTCTTTCTAGTCTAGAAGCGCTGTTGTCGCTTTCTAATTCTCTTTTGAAGGGAACGACTATGATGGCATCTGAGTTGGGATCTTCTGATGCTGATATTTTAACTGAATTAGGGAAGACATACAAAGAAGTCCTCTGGCAGCTATCTCTATCTAGTGATTCCAAGGTAGAGGAGAAGCAGGAAACTGATCAAGAAGCTGGAAGTACAGAAACATCTGTTTCTAATGTTGCAGGAAGGGAGAGTGATGACGATGGCAATGCCATTCCATTAGTCAGGTATATGAATCCTGTCTCTGTAAGGAGCTCTTCTGCTTCCCATTGGAATGGAGAACATGATTTTGTATCTGTGGTACGTTCTGCTGGAAGCATGCACCGACATGGCCGGCATGGATTATCTCGGATACGTGGTAGCAGGTTAAGTCGCCAGCTGGATGCTTCGCTTGCTGAGTCAGAAGTTTCCATAAACACTATGGAGAATTCAGTGATGCTAGACATTAAAAAGAAAAATCCATCTACCCTTGTTCCAGAACTTTTGCTTAAACTTGGTTTTACCATCCGTTCTTTCTTTGCTTCTCTCGTGAAAGGATTATCAGCTCGTCGCAGAGTGGATTCTAATACTTCACTGAGTCCAGCTTCTAAAAGTCTTGTGACAGCAGTTGCGAAACTTTTTCATGATGCTCTGAATTATGCAGGTCACCCCACTGCTGGGCTTGAGACATGGTCTTTGAAATGTCAATATCTTGGAAAGGTGGTAGATGACATGGCTGCACTCATCTTTGATAGCAGGCGTCGGTCATGCAATACTGCTTTAGTGAATAGCTTTTATGCAAATGGAACATTTAAAGAGATTCTGACCACATTTGTGGCAACCAGTCAGCTATTATGGACACCGCCATTCTCCGTTCCAACTCCTGGGCATGATCAAGACATCTCTGTACAAGGAAGTAAGGTATCTCACAATTCATGGCTTCTAGATACCCTGCAAAGCTATTGCCGTTTACTGGAATGTCATGTAAACGGATCATTACTTCTATCGCCATCACCACCATCTCAGGTTCAGCTTCTTGTTCAACCTATTGCTTCCGGTCTGTCAATTGGCCTTTTCCCTATTCCAAGGGAACCTGAGATGTTTGTTCGATTGTTGCAATCACAAGTTTTGGATGTAATACTTCCTGTTTGGATCCATCCTATGTTCCCTAACTGCAGTCCAACTTTGATAACCTCTGTGGTTTCTATTGTCACACATATTATCTCTGGGGTTGGGGATTTAAAGCGGGGTCACAGTGGTGCTTCTGGAATCACAGGCCAACGGATCACTGCTCCTGCACTTGATGAATCTACTATCGCTACTATACTGGAGATGGGTTTCACTAGGGCCAGAGCTGAGGAGGCTGTGAGAAGTGTGGGGACAAATAGTGTTGAAATGGCAACAGATTGGTTGTTTAGTCATCCTGAGGAATTTGTGCAAGAAGACGTTCAGCTTGCTCAAGCACTTGCTTTGTCGCTTGGAAATTCCTCCGAGGCAATAAAGGACGATAGCGTTGATGATGCAAAAAATGTATTTACAGAAGATAAGGGAGCAGAAGCACCACCTGTCGATGATATACTTGCTGCATCGATGAAGTTGCTTCAGTGTAGTGATTCAATGGCATTTCACTTGACAGATCTGTTAGTAACACTTTGCAACCGTAACAAAGGAGAGGACCGTCCAAGAGTTGTCGTGTATCTTATTCAGCAGCTTAAACAATGCCCTGCAGATTTTGCCAAAGAAACAGGTGCATTGTGCCCCATATCACATTTATTGGCTTTAACATTAAGTGAAGATAGTGGCAGCCGAGAACTTGCTGCCGAGAATGGTGTCATTTCTGCAGTATTAGATGTTCTTAGTAACTTCAGATGGGGAAATGAGTCCAGAATTGAATCTTCAGTTACAAAATCCCTAAGTGCGTTGTTTCTTATACTTAATTACATGCTGCAGTCAAGACCCAAGGTTCCTACAGAGCTGCCAGAAGGATCATCTAAATCCTTATCTGATTCCTCTGGAGTGGGGATGCCCCTAGTGATCCCAACACCTAATCCTGAGGTGAAATCCGAAAATAATGAAGAGAAGGATACATGCAGTGTTTTTGAGAAAATATTAGGAAAATCGACTGGTTATATGACCCTAGGGGAAAGTCAGAAAGCAATGACCATTGCTTGTGAATTTGTAAAGCAGCAAGTTCCTGCAATTGTTATGCAGGCTGTTTTGCAGTTATGTGCACGCTTGACTAAAACACATGCTATAGCAACACAATTTCTTGAATCTGGAGGTTTAGCTGCACTTTTTAGTCTTCCAAGAATCTGTATGTTCCCTGGGTTTGACAGCTTTGCATCTGTTATTATTCGGCATCTCCTTGAAGATCCTCAAACACTACAAACTGCTATGGAATTGGAGATAAGACAGACTCTCACTGGAAGTCATAGTCGGCATGCTGGTCGTCTTGTCCCTCGGTTATTTTTGACATCTATGGCACCAGTAATATCCAGAAATCCTGAAATTTTTATGAAAGCTGCAGCTGCAGTTTGTCAGCTTGAGCCTTCAGGAGGGAGGATGAACATAGTCTTATCAAAGGAAAAAGAGAAGGACAAGGAAAGAGAGAAAGACAAGGACAAGTTGAGAACTGCAGCCAATGAAGGTTTAGATCCGTCAAGTGATCCTGTGCGTTTGTCTGAAAATAAACCAACAAATGATACTCCTGCAAAATGCCCAAGGAGCCACAAAAGGGTCCCAGCAAGTCTCTATCAGGTGATTGATCAGCTTTTGGAAATTATTATGAGTTATCCTTCAGCAAAGAAACTTGATGAATGTAATAGTTCATTGGCTCCCATGGAAGTTGATGAGCCTATTATGAAAGAAAAGGGTAAATCAAAAGTTGATGAAACAGGAGAGACCTTTGATAACCTTTCAGAAAGAGCTGCATTGTTAGCGAAAATTACCTTTGTCCTCAAGTTGATGAGTGATATTCTTCTCATGTATGTACATGCAGTAGGGGTTGTATTGCGGCGGGATTCGGAAACATATCAGCAGCGGGGTTCTGGCCAAGCAGGTGGCCCAGCACATGGTGGTATCGTGCATCATGTGTTGCATGAATTACTTCCGTTAGCATCCGAGAAAACTTCTGAAACTTCAGATGAATGGAAGGACAAGTTGTCAGAGAAAGCATCCTGGTTCTTGGTTGTTTTATGTGGAAGATCTACCGAGGGGCGCAAGCGAGTTATTAGCGAAGTAGTGAAAGCCTTTTCTTCGTTCTCATATGTTGAAAGCAATTGCTCTAAAAGAATATTATTACCTGACAAAAAGGTCTTGGCTTTTGTCGACTTGGTGCACTCTATATTGTCGAAAAATGCTTCTAGCACTGTACCTGGTCCTGGATGCTCACCTGATATTGCTAAAACCATGATAGATGGAGGGATTGTGCAGTCTCTTTCCAACATCCTTCGAGTGATTGATTTGGATCATCCAGATGCTCCTAAGATTGTGAACCTGATATTAAAGGCTCTGGAGAATCTAACTAGAGCTGCCAATGCTAGGGATCACGTGCTGAAGTTGGATGAGATTAATAAGAAGACATCCAGTGGTGTACATGAAAGTATTGAAGAACCTAATACTGCTGGGCCTGATATTGCACATCAGGATCATAATGCAAATCATCAGCAGGATATCACTGATGCCGCTCAAACTGAAATTCCGGAAGGTCATGAATCATCTCGAGCTGTCATGGATCCTGATTCAAATCCAAACCCGCCAATGGGAGATGATATGCGGGTCGACAGGGAGGAGAATGCTAACAATCCACATACGGAGGATGATGTGCATTTTATGCGTCAGGTTGATGGTGATGCATTGCCAGGAACAAATGAGGTTGGCTTGGCTTTTCAGGTTGAACATCGGACAGATGATGAGATGGGTGATGATGACGAGGATATGGGGGATGATGGTGAGGATGAAGAAGAAGAAGAAGAAGAGGATGAAGAGGATGAGGATATGGCTGAAGAAGGGGGTGCTGTCATATCTCTAGCTGATACTGATGTGGAGGACCATGATGATATTGGCATGGATGATGAATATAACGATGATATGATTGAAGAAGAAGAAGACGATTTCCCGGAAAACCGTGTTATTGAAGTGAGGTGGAGGGATGGCTTAGGTGGCTTAGATCAGTTGCGAGTTCTAAGTCGAAGGGGAGATGCTAATGGTTTCATTGACATTGCTTCAGAGCCTTTTGAGGGTGTAAATGCTGATGATATATTCCATCTTCACCGGCCATTGGGTGCAGAACGCCGTCGCCAAACTGCTAGGACTGACAGATCAGGGCTGGATGGAAGTGCCTTTTTGCATCCACTTCTTTCGAGACCATCACAGTCGGGGGAGTCAATTTCTTCCGTATGGTCTGCGGTTGGAAGCTCATCAAGAGACTTGGAAGCTTTATCTTTTGGGGGTTTTGATGTAGCACACTACTACATGTTTGATAGTGGCCATCCATCTGACCATGGTGCTGCAACTGTACATGGCGATCGTTTTGTAGGTGCTGCGCCACCAGCTTTGATTGATTTCTCGCTTGGCATTGATTCTCAATATATTGGGGGAAGAAGAGGACAGGGTGACAATCGATGGACTGATGATGGTCAACCTCAGGCTGGAGGGCATGCTGCCACTATTGCGCAGGCAGTAGAGGAGCAATTTGTATCTCAGTTGCGTGGTGCAATGTCTGTTGATAACCCTGTAGCTCAGAGACAAAATGAGCATTCTGAAGGACATGGTAACCAACAAGCACCAGTGTTGAATGCCTCACCAGCACGGTTGAATAATCTCGCTGCTGAACCTGATGAAGGTCAACAACAAATAGGAGCAGTGCCTTTTAACCATATACAGAATGTAGCCGTTGAAGGTGGTCAGTGTCTTCCAGATTTCTCTCATGGAACAGTCGATGCACAGTCTGTTGTTGGTGCAGAGGAAAATCAAGGAGCGCCAGAAGTAAGACAAATGTTTTCTGGTGATCTGGATGCTGGCGATAATGATAGTGAGTACCTGAACACTGGGGAAGGAGTTGGCCCTAACATCACACTTGTGGATCCTCTTTCTGAGGCATATTTACAATCTGCTCATTTACTCACTGTTGATCACCATATGCAAGACCGTTCCGAAGCTTCCGGAGGCTCTCAGAGTGCACATCCGTTTAGTGAGCATGTGGCCGTGGAAAGCCATTCCAGTAGTCATGCTTTAATTGATTCTGGTTCAGCAATGCCAGACTCTAGTGATGGCCGTGCTGGTTCAACACAAACAAGAGTTGACTTTGACATGAACGGTGCATGCGCTGTTGGAAATCAAGCTGAGATTTCTGTTCCTGCTTCTGTGACTGGAGAAGAATTATCTTCCGCACAGAATACATCAGTTCCTCCAGAAAATGGTCAGGCAGAACAGGTCAACAACAATGAGGCTTCCAGTACAAATGCAATTGATCCAACCTTTTTGGAGGCACTTCCAGAGGATCTCCGTGCAGAAGTCTTAGCTTCTCAGCAGGCTCAACCTGCTCAAGCTTCTACTTATGCTCCACCACCAGCAGAGGAGATAGATCCTGAATTTTTGGCTGCTCTTCCTCCAGATATCCAAGCCGAGGTTTTGGCCCAACAACGTGCACAAAGAATCATACATCAAACTGAAGGACAGCCAGTTGATATGGATAATGCTTCCATCATAGCAACTTTCCCTCCTGATCTGCGGGAAGAGGTTTGTCTCTAACTGCATTTTCTAAAATCTTCTCTTAATGTATTATAACTTGCCTCTACTTTTGGATTTTCAGGTACTTCTGACATCATCTGAAGCAGTATTGTCAGCATTACCTTCATCTTTACTTGCTGAGGCCCAAATACTTCGGGACAGAGCAGTTAGCCATTATCACGCTCGCAGCAGCCTGTTTGGAGGAAGCCACAGACTTGTTAGCAGGAGGTTGGCAGCTGACAGGCAGGCAGTGATGGACAGAGGCGTAGGAGTAGGGCAAAGAGCAGGTTCTGCAGTTACAAACAGCCCAAATGTTAAAGAACTTGAAGGCCCACCCCTTCTTGATGCAATTGGATTGCAGGCTGTGATTCGCCCTGTAAGACTAGCTCAGGTAAATGAATTATTTATTGGCCACGATTTCCCAGTAAATAATTGTTTTTTAAATATGTTTTTATAATATCAAGGATTTTGTTAAAACTCCCAAGCAGTTGTGCTACTTGTATTAGATTTAGGGGTGCATGCACATGCCAATATTTTAATTTTTAGTTCTCTCGGTTAGATGAGAATCTATTCTAGATGTGCCTAATAAACTAGATTTTCAAAGAAGTCAAATTTATCATTTAAAACGACTTGTGACCAGGGATTGATCATCTTCCTTCAGTTCCCACAACTCAAAACAAAATGAAAAATTAATAAAACATAAGTGAGCAGACACTTAGAAGATGTTTCATAAGACATGCCATAATTGGCAGATGTGTTTTCTGTACCGTGTAAAAAATGTAGCCAAATATACTTTGATTTGTGCTGCATGAATTGCAGAATTTAAGTTAGACTGCCGGTCTAGTATAATTTGGTAGGGAGTATGTTTTACCGAGATGTGGATGTACTTCTGATTTGTTTGTTCTATGCAGAAATGAAGTCTGATGTTTCATTTTTTACGTGAAAAATGTGTAATATGTGAATAATGGTTTTTAGAATCTGTTTGTTGTATTGGCATTTTAATCAAAAGGGGCATCTTACGAACTTCATTTTCAAAAATAGTCTTCAAGTATGATGATACTAAACTTTTAGAGACAGCGTGCATGCAGGACATCCAATCAGACTTCTAGAGCATTAGCATTGTTAGTATCCATCGTTGTGAACTAAACATTCTCCCCCCCCAAGAGTTGAGTCAACATTGAAGCATGATCATGTTGACAAAAGGTCTATAACTTGTTGAACTTGAGTACAAATGATTTATTGCTTGGTATACATTCTTCTCCTAGACATAATTTTGAGGGTCCAAGGAGCTGATCTGTAATTTAAGCTGAAAACCCTAGGCCAGGGGTATTTTAGTAATTTAGGGGCGGCAGCTCATTAGGGGTTTTATTAAGAAGGGGGGAGATTAGAGGGGTTTTATTTTGAAATTGAGTGAAGATCGGTTGAGATTAGGGGTAGACCCCTTAGATTAGTAGGAGAGTTCGGCTTCCACTCGAATTGAAGCTTGGAAGAGTGGTCATCCTTTCGAAAGAGGCCATCTATCTTTGTATTTTAGTTTTATTATCAATAAAAATATCGTCTTTTTCCCAAATCCACTCCTTTCACCATAAGAATATCATCTTTTACCATAAAAATCCCACTTTTGCCCTAAAATCCATCAAAAATCCTATTTTATCCTTCAAATCCTAGAAAATCCTATCAAATTGGTATTAGAGTAACGATGTTGACATTCATGTTGGCGGCGACGACGGAATAGATTGAAGCTTTGGAGAAGAAACTCGACGTCGAAGGGGGAGAATTGAAGAAATCCGTGGAGAAGATTAAGAACATTAATGGCCTCCATCGAATCCGGGATCTAAGCTAGATTTCCGACGTGGAAGGCGAGGATGAATGCAAAGTTGGAGTCTTTCATGCAAACCCTAAAACAACACATCTTTTAACAAATTCCGGATCCAAAAGTGGCAAATGATTCAGATCTGGACGACAAACCAAATGTTGGGCGAAAGGTGAAATTTTTGGAGAAAGGAAAGGAAGAAGGCGAGGGATTTGTGGAAGGGCTCCTCTCCCATGCAGATCTGAACTTTGAAGAGACGATGGAATCCACGGGGGTGACGACCTCCTACACCCAATGATAGATTTTGTGGTGACCAATCTGTAATTTCTGAGCATAGTTGCATTTTTGTATTTTGAGGGCACAATGGTAGATCTGTAATTAGGTTGAAACCATACGTCAGGAGTATTTTAGTAATTTAGGGGCGACGTCTCAATATGGATTTTATTGTAAAGAAGGAGTGATATTAGGGATGAGTTCTATGTTGAAATTGAGTGAAGAATTGATTGAGAATATGGCTATATCCCTTAGATCTAGTGGGAGGGTTCGGCTTCTTCTCGAATTGAAGCTTGGGAGAGCAGTCATCCTATCAAAAGATGCCATCTATCTTTGTATTTCAGTTTTATTACCAATAAAAATATATCATTTTCCCATAAATCCACTCATTTCACCATAAAAATCCCATCTTTCACCATAAAAATCGCACATGTACCTTAAAAATATCATCTTTCTATGTAAAATCCTATTTTTATCCCTCGAACATTAGAAAATCCTATCAGCTTGGAAATGCCCAAAAACAGTTGGCCTAGTAATTTTACCAAGAATCAAAAGGGGATGCTAAGATTCATGCCTTAATACCTCCCCCATTTTGAAATTCCACACAACCTAACAATCAGAATCAATACCCTCCACAACTATCATGGTATTTGCTGCATCAATTCCACATTATTCCTTCTTTCTAGTTTGTGATTTTCCCCATTCCTATGAAAAATGAGTTCTGATGCATGATTGAAGAACAAAATTGTGGAGCTCCGGTGCTTGCTTGGGTGGTTTCCCGCTTCCGTGCCCCAGTGGGGGTCGCGGGTTCGAGCCCCCATGCCCCCCTTTCGGTTTAGTGTAATTCCCCCCTTAGTGTTAGTGGCTCCCTCGGGTTTCGAACCCGGGCTGCCAGCCTGGCCTCCGGGCTGGCTTTCCAATGCTTTCCAATGCTTCCAGTTGAATCGAAAAAAATAAAAATAAAAAATAAAAAAGAAGAACAAAATTGTGGTAGGAATTAGGGATAAGAAGAAAACTAAGGATTTGATAAATTTTTAGTCTTTGCATCCCGGCGATCTGATGGTCACCGACTCATACGTCTCGCATGCAGAGATTTTTTCGGATGTCACCTGATGAATGACGATAAAAAGAGCACAAACGGATTGAAATTAGCATGCTTTTAAAGTCAAAATGCGTCTGCAAACCTTGAAATATGCAATATGTTGATTTACAGACGAATATTTTCTTAACATATTAATAAATCACGAAAGATAGGGGGGTGTGTATAGAAGTTTGCATATGATGTGGAGGATCGAGGATGATAAACTCGATAGACCCAACTGCCTCAAGATACGGTTTAATATGGATTCTAATTGAGGTGTTAATTCAGAAATTGAATCGAGTTTCATCTCTTACTTTAGCTTTGCCTCTTGCTAATATTAGGATCTGATTTAGGCTCAATTGTGAATTTAGGCTCAAGCTTAAACTCAATCTTGGATTCAACATCTGGCTAGGGCTTGATTATGGACTCAATATTTGGCTTTAGCTCTTAGTTTCGACTTCATACGCTTGCTCATTCTCAGCTCATTAGAGTTTAATTGATTCGTTTACGATCTCGTATCTTGGGTTGTGAAGTGATCAACATAATTTTTTCCTATTAAACATGAATATGGGCTTGTTTTACCTTATAGAACTCATTTTATTTAGATCGTACAACAAATACCTTTCTAGCAAAACGTGTACAACATCCATGTGTTTAATATCACATCAGATAAGATTATGATAGCTCTTAAGCTGAATAGGCATTAAAAATTGCTGGGTAACTGAATAAGCAGTTTTATCAACCCGAGTGACATTATATAGCTGTGGGTGATGTTTATCTGTTAGATACATTCTTTCTAAGCTTGATTTGGTGACAATATTTACACAATTGTAATCATCAATCTTTAATTTAAAGGACTTATTATTTACATTGAAATACGAATGGAAAATGCTAATTCTATGTCAACCGTTTATTCACATAAGCCTTCATTTGCACAGTTGTACTTTCAGGATTATAAATATCTTGCTCGAACGGGTTTATAACTGGTCCGAACGGAACTAAAATCTGATTGAAACCAGCTTCAAAATCTTCAAAAAAGTGAATTTTACACAAAAAATGGAGAAAACCTTAAAAAATCTTGTGAAAATTTTGAGAACTCTTGTAGCACTCAAAAATCTAGAACAGCTAGTCAGAGATACATGAAGCAATTTTTTGAATTTTGCCTCTATTTTAAAATTTTTACCTCTATCTCTTTTTGAATTTTTTCTCTTTTCCTCTTTGTTTTGTTCTATCTCTTTTTGAAACTTGTTCTCATTTGTTGTCTTTTTTTTGATCTCCCTTTTTTCAATCTCTTTTTTGAAAATCTAACTAAACGAAAGAAAACAGATGATGACGAAAAGAAAGAAAAAGTCAAGATTGTGTTCTGATACTAACATGACGCATGGCGTAAAAGGAAAATTATGATGGGAATTTGGGAGAAGAAAAAAATGATAGGATTTTTTGGGTTTGAGGGATAAAAATAGGATTTTTGATGGAACGATGAGATTTTTAGGTAAATGTGGGATTTTTAATGGAAGGAGTGGATTTAGGTAAGGTGGGATTTTTAGGTAAATGTGAGATTTTTATGGTGAAAGGAGTGGATTTAGGGAAAAAGACGATATTTTTATTGATAATAAAATTGAAATACAAAGACAAATGGACTCTTTCGAGAGGTGGACCGCTCTTCCAAGCTTCAATTCGAGATGAAGCCGAACTCCCCCACTAATCTAAGGGTTCTAGCCCTATTCTCAATCGATTCTTCACTCAATTTCAACATAAAACCCCTCTCAAATCTTTTCCCTTCTTTATAAAAAACACATAATGAGCCGTCGCCATTAAATTACTAAAATACCATTAACCTAGGATTTTCGGCCTAAATTACATATCTGTCCCCGGACCCTCAAAATTACAGAAATACCATTATGCTTAGAAATTACGGATTTCCCACCCCAAGTCTATCTTTACTCCACCTCCAAAGAATCACATTGTTTTCAAGATGGTGCATGAAATCTGTGGACCATGTTACTCCAAATGAAGTGCTCGACCCCTCCTGGGTCAAAGCTTGGATTGCGTTCACCGCCATCGCTGTTACTTTTGAAAGGACGTCGTCTTCATACGAGCCTCCTTTGGTTCCCGTGAAGCCTTACGTGTCTCCGCCATCATAAGACTACCTAAGGTCTACATCGCTCACGTGAAGTCAAGATGGAAGCCATGTTGAGTTTCCTGCTCATCTGAAGGTTTGTTGTGCCTATGATATCGTCGTCGAGGCCCGTATGGGCCTCTGTCTGCAAACAAGGGGCATATGCCTACTGGAAGTTGTCACTGGGCCCTAGGCAGCCCACCCAGGGGTCATGGACACCTGGGCGGCTCGCGGGCCCTAGACGGGCCGGTCCAAAGGTTGGCATGCCCTTGGCAGCTCGCTCAGTGTTCCAGAGCCTTAGGGCGACCCCTCCTTCATTTTCCGGCATGCCCCCATGAGTTGGGGGTGGTTTTCCTCCCTCCATATGCAAATCCTCATCGTGTGAATGCAGATTCGTATCAAAGTTGGTCACCTTTCTCACTTTCTGGCTCAAAGGAGGCACTTTTTGCCCCAGATCTGTGTCGGACTCGTTGTCGTTGCCCAGATTTGAAGCCAGAGCTCCCTTTGGAGGGATATACTCCTCACAAGGGATGCTTCTTCCCTTTTTCTTGTTTAAAGACATCGCTTTTGCCCCCTTCCAATTTGTGTCGTTGATCTCGTTTTTGTTCTGATCTGGCTTTGTAGTTTCATCCAAATGGTCGAAATTTTCTACGAAATTTCTTTTGATATTTGGCGACGTGTCTCAAAGATTTGCTTCATCTGGGCTTTCACTCATCAAATATCGCTTGCAGTCATGCCTCCCAAGCTTCAATCTTTCTTGCTGTCGTCGCTGTCATGGGTGCCAAGATCGATGTCTTGAAACCAATTTGATAGAATTTGATAGCATTGTCTAGTGTTTGAAGGATAAAATATGATTTTTGATGAAAAGATGAGGTTTTTGGAGAAATGTGTGATTTTTATGGTGAAAATGGGGTTTTATGGTGAACGAAGTGGATTTGGAGAAATGCCGTTATTTTTATTGATAATAAAGATGAAATACAAAGATAGATAGTCTCTTTCGAGAGGAGGACCACTCTTCCAAGTTTCAATTCGAGAGCAACCTAAGGGGTCTGCCATATTCTCAATCGATTCTTCACTCAATTTCAACATAAAACTCCTTTCTGAACTTCCACTTCTTTATAATAAAACACCTAATGAGCCGCCACCCCTAAATTACTAAAATACCCATGTCCTAGTGTATTCAGCCTAAACTACAGATCTAGCCACTAGACCCTCCTAGTTACATAAATACTTTTATACAGATGTGCCACACCAAGTTTATCATAAAAGTAGAGATTTGATACAATTTTTGGGTCTTGCACCTCGAAGACATGACCACCGGCGTACACACGTCGCACTAGGAGATTTTTTGAACCTCATACCCAAATACACTGCGCACTCCCAAGACAAAAGATTTTATTTTGGGGAAACAGTTCACACTAAAGTTCTCAAATTCTATTCAACTCTCACCATAAATAAAAAGTTGAATACAAAGTTATATTTATAGTCTTATACACAAAGCTAATTTGACTCATTCAAATTCCTAAATAGACTCAAATAAAGATTTCTAAGTAAAATAAAAGAGATCATTAAAACCGAAAACTCAAAAGGCCTAAACTCCTTTAAGAAGGAAACTCTTAAAAGACTCAAATATATTTAAAAAGAAAACTCTAAAAGAACTTAGATTTTGTTAGAAAATGAAATTCTATAAGGACTCAAATAACTAAATCTAAAAGGACTCAAATAAAATTAAATAATAAAATATATCTATTATACATTTGACAGCGTTTTTTGAATTCTAAGACTGATTAGGACAAGATAAAGAGTGGCTGAGATTTGATCTTGGTAAATCAATGGTTGAGATCGGATTTTGCGAAATTTTTTGGGGGAAAATGCCATGGGAACATAAACTTTGAAATTAGAAGTGCCTTAAGAAAGAGTGTGGAAATTAAATTTGGGGGAAAAAGTGCCTTGGAAACATAAACTTTGAAATTAAAAGTGTCTTGGGAAAGATTGTGGAGAATCATAATCCATTAAATTAAACAAAATAAAAAATTTAGCGTAAAACAATTTAGCAGAAAAATAAATTAGCGTAAAAATACCCTGATGTTTGTTGTTCCGGCGCCCACGCTAAATTTTTTACGCTAATTTGTTGTCCCGCGTCGATGGCGCGGGTTCCAAATTTGTTGTCCGACGTCGAATTTGTTGTTTCGCACCGAAGGCGCCTGCGCCGAATTTGTTGTTCCGCGTCGAAGGTGCCTGCGCCGAATTTGTTGTTCCCCACCGAAGGTGTCCGTGCCGCTAAATATTTTTACGCTAATTTTGTTCTGTTAAATTTTGGCTGTGGAAATAATTTTCGGGAAACAAAGATTTCGCGAAGGAAATAACATGCGCCCGCGCCGCGCTAAATTTTTTTAGAAAGATTTGTTGTTTTGCGCCGAAGACGCGGGCGCCAAATTTGTTGTTTCACGCCGAACGCCGAATTTGTTGTTTCACGCCGAAGACGCCTGCGCCGAAGGTGCCCGTGCCGCTAAATATGTTTACGCTAATATATTGTTCTGTTAAATTTTGGCTGTGTAAATAATTTTTCAGGGAACGAAGATTTCGCGGGGGAAATGTTAAATGAAACGTGATGACTACGACAAGATAAATAGTGGCTGAGATTTGGTTTTGGTTAATCAATGGTTGAGATTGGATTTTGTGAAAATTTTAGTGGGAAAACTTAAATTTTGGGGGGAAAAGTGTATTCGAAACCAAAATTTTGAAATTAAAATTGTATTGGGAAAGATTTTGGAGATTAATTTTTGGGGGGAAAAGTTTCTTGGGAACCAAAACTTTGAAATTAAAAGTGTATTGGAAAAGATTGTTGAGAAACACGATCCATTAAATTAAACAAAGTAAAAAAATTTGCGTAAAAAAATTCAGCCGAACAACAAACTAGCGTAAAAATATTTAAATTAATACCGTCACCGAAAAATACACTGAGGTTTGTTGTTCCGCGCCAAAGGCGCCCGCGCCGAGTTTGTTGTTCAGCGCCGAATGCGCTCGCGCGTTGTTCCGCGCCGAATTTGTTATTCCATTAAATTTTTTACGCTAATTTGGTGTTCCGAATTTGTTGTTCCACGTCGAAAGCGCCCGCGTCAAATTTGTTGTTCCGCACCGAAGGCGCTTACGCGTTATGCCGCACCGAAGGCGCCCGCGCCGAATTTGTTGTTCCGCGCCAAAGGCGCTCGCGCCGTATTTGTTGTTCCGCGCCAAAGGCGCTCGCGCCGTCTTTGTTATTCCGCACCGAAGATCCTCGTGCAGCTAAATATTTTTACGCTAATTTGTTGTTCTTTTAAATTTTGGCGGTGAAAATAATTTTTTGTGGAACAAAGATTTCGCGGGGGAAAAGCCTAAATGAACCGTGCCTGCGGGCACGGGTTATAACTAGTATAATACTAAAATACTAAAATATTGCAATATTGGATCACTATCCATAGAGCACCCCCCATATTGCCCCCCAAGGCTGGAATAAAATGTAAAGTTGATGGAAAATGACATAGTTTTCCACTGTGACTAAATTTATCTATGTGATAAACCATTTCTGTATCCTATGGTATGTTGGGCACTTTCTAACCAGGGATTGGTGCGTTCAACACTTCAGACACGACACACATGTCTGTGTCAGTTGCTTTAGAAAACCTTTATTTACCGCAAAAAAAGTTTAACATGAAGTATGTTATGCGTCTAAATTTGATAAAAGTGGTGTGAATTTTGGACATGTTTCAGGAAATACAGTATGTGACCCCCGTGGGTTGTTTAGTGAAAGAGTGTGGGGTTGCCCATCAAATGGGCTGCAGTTCGAATCCTGCTCCTGTTATCTTCGCTGGTGCTATAATACTGTAGCAAGTAAATGTCACGTCCGGTGTGGAGTCTCTCACACGGGCGGGGCGCGGGTGGGGGGGGGGATTACTAGTTGGTTTGCTCCCCACACTGTATTTTTTTTTTTAAAACTACCATATTCTTTGAAAAACAATATAACAAGCCACCATAGACTTTCACAGGGCCTCAGGTACTTCGTGAGCTCCATGCCCCCAACTGCTCCTTGAGCTCCATGACTTTGGACGTATATTTTTCAAAGTCTGTGGTAATAATCTGAAATTAAAAAAGTTTCAGGATATTTTTTGTCATTTTCAACGTGTGTAGCTTTTTTTTTTCATTTTTTTGTAACATATCCAAACTTCACTGTTGGTTTATGAAATTTAGCCTATGTTATCCTCCCTTCTGACAAATGCTAATTGTTTAAGGATACTTTACTGGTTTAGGTTCTCTAAGCGTGAACATCAATTAATGACACACGTTTATACAAGTTAACCATACATTTGTGCATGAAAAACACATATCTGTGTTCAATTGTCTCGATTGCGGATAATTACATTGTCAGACACCCGTGTCTTTGTTGGAGCATGACATCCATGTCCTTGTCCTTGACTATGAATCGTATACCGTGCTCTGCACATTTGTATATTACCACACAGGTTATGTAATTAGCAGTAGTGGCACCTTATTTGTGGAGTGACCATTTTTGTCAATTATTATGATATGCCAGCTGTATGTCATGTCTCTCAATCTCGACTGTTTGTTATGTTTTAAAAGCTGAGATTCTATATGTTCTCACTTAATGTTAATTAGAAACGTCATCTTCGTTTTGAGTCATTTCTTTCTTTCTTTTACAGCCTCTTGGCAAGGGTCTTCTTCAAAGACTTTTGTTGAACCTGTGTGCACATAGTGTTCAACGGGCAAATCTAGTTGGCCATTTGGTAGATATGTTAAGACCTGAAGCTGACCGGTCCAGTGGAGCGGTAGCCACAACTTCACAGAGGCTTTATGGATGTCAATGGAATGTTGTTTATAGCCGACCACAGCCTTCTGATGGTATTTTGTTTTTCCATAATTAACATATATTACATTGATATACTTTCCCTCCTGATTTTCCGTTTTAACCTGATCTTTCTGCTGTTATTACAAAAGGTCTTCCACCTCTTGTGTCACGCCGCATACTTGAAATTTTGACTTATCTGGCAACAAATCATTCTTCTGTCGCGAACATTCTTTTCTATTTGGATCCTTCATCATCATTTGAAACTTCAACGAATGCCCATCTGGACTTCCAGAAAAAGAAAGGAAAAGAGAAAATATGCGATGCAAAAGACTCGTTAGTTACCGAATCCTCTTTGAACTTTAATGTCCCTCTAATACTATTCCTGAAGCTCCTGAACCGACCTCTGTTTTTGCGCAGCAGTGCCCATCTTGAGCAGGTACCATAATCATAAGCTGACTTCGCATTACTATGAATTGTCCTGCTTATCTTTTCCTTGCATCTGTGGTTACATTTTTGCTAAGTTGCAGGTTATGGGTCTTCTTCAAGTAGTGGTTAACCATGCTGTTGCAAAAGTTGATTCTTTACCTCGATGCGAGCAAGCTAAAGTCAATTCTGAGGTGCATGCAGCAAATGGTGCACCACCTGACGGCCAAAAAGATTCTTCAAATTTGAAGCATGAACCTGATCAGGAGACAAATCCTAGTCAAAGTGCTGAGGTGCTAATTCTTGGTGACAACAAGTCAATTACGACATATGATATTTTTCTACTGCTTCCCAAGCCTGATTTACGCAACCTGTGCACTATTCTTGCCCATGAAGGGTACGTTTTCTTTAATTGACCTTTGTTTTCTCGATCTTTGCATTGCTCATTTCATTTATGATTAAGGGTGCATTTCCTATGAATGTTCAAGCTGTTTTTGTGATATGCATATTGCCCTTGTTACATTTTATTATCATTTTGGTTCACATCTATTAGCAAACGGATGCATGTTGTATAAGGGTGGCAAACGGGACAGGTCGGTCAAGGTTGGGTCAGGGTTGGGTCAAGTTTGACCAGACACTGATCGAGATATATCCAAACCAAACCTGAAATTTTTCCGTGCCATATACTGTAAACCTGTACTCCGTTTAGGAGTTGGGTTGGGTCTGGGTCAGGTTTGTGCCTTGTTTATATGTATAATAATCATAACCCGTGCACGTAGGGCACAGTTCATTTAAATTCCCCCCCCAAAAAAAAAAGTGAATTCGAAGTTCAATATTTTCCACTTAGCTTTTCCACTCAGATTTAAATTTTTCCACCAAGTTTTAATTTTCAACCCAATATGTTCCGCCCAAATTTCAAATTTAAATCATTTTTCCTATTATCATTGTCCTAGTCACAATTCATTTAATTTTTTTCCCCCAAAAGATGAATTCGAAGTTAAATATTCCCCCATTTAGCTTTTCCTACCAACACAAAAATCAAACCTCATTTAAATTTCCCCCCAAGTTTTAATTTTCACACCAACATGTTCCCTCCAAATTTCAAATTCAAATCATTTTTCCTATTATCATTGTCCTAGTCAGCATCCTAGTCAACAATGTTTGTCCTAGTCCTATTTTGGTGTCCACGTAGGGCAAAGTTTAAAAAAGTCCTCATTTATATAACAGATTTCTCCTTTTTTTGAAAATCTGTGCTGTCATAAAGATTTGAACTTTTGACCATAGAATAAGATTCAAAGGCACTAACTAATTTAGCAAAGATTAACCAGTTTACCTTTGTATTTTTATTAGTTTTTTAATAATAATATTCAACAAAAAAATTAATAAATTCATTGTAGAATAGAGGATTTGAACCCCCACCACATAGCTAAAAAGTCGTTACACCACCACTGGGCTATCTTGTCTTGTGGTCAAATTTTAAATATATATATATATACACATATTTAATGGGGTCGAATTTGGGAAACCTGGGTTGGGTAATCAAACTTGACCCAGTTAGAAACCAGCTCAGTCGGGATGATGATAGAAACGAAGGTAAAAATCTGATTTTTATTGTATAAAAGATGAAAATAAAGATACATTGATCGCGATAAAGGGACGATCACCCTACCAAGACGCCGATTAAAGAGGATGTCCGCACTCTCTCGTAGACGAGGGAAGAATCTCACCTCTCTTTGCACAAAATCACAAAATAGGTATACCTAGGGCCGCCCGTATCCCCCCTAAATACAAATCTAATTTTCCCAATTTACGAAAAGACCCCTATAATACTAAAATAATGCAAAAAGGCCTAAAAGTTACGATACGCTCCTGAGTCACGCGGTTGGACCCAACCCTCATCTGGTGCGCTGACGGCTATAGGTGATGAGCCCATCACTCCTCCCCCAAAAGAGCCACATTGTCCTCAAGGTGAAAGTTAGGAAACAGCTGTGCCATGACGCCCACCAACTCCTAGGTGCTCTCGTGCTCTGGCAAGCCCTTCCACCGCACCAACACTTCTCGCTCCACAGTGCTCTCCCTGCGGACGCCTTTCAACTCCTCGGGCTCCAAAATCACATCCATGTCTTCCGTCAATGTCTCTGGGAGTGATGAAGGTGTATGATCGCCAATCGCTTGACATAGCTGGGACACATGAAAAACAGGGTGGATGATCGATCCTGTGGACAACCTCAATCTATATGCAATTGGTCCCACCTTGGCATCTACCTCATAAGGCCCAAAATATCGAGGGGATAGCTTCTCATTCATTCTGTGGGCCAGAGACTTCTGACTATAAGGACGCAACTTCAGATATACCATATCTTCCCCGTCAAACTGCATGTCCCTGCGAAGTGGGTTCACCCTAGCCTTCATGATCTGCTGAGCTCTGGTCAAATGAAGCTTCAACTCTAAAAATTGGTCCCTCTCAGTCAAGTACTGCTTCACCTCTGAAACATGTGTCGTCTCATGCCCATAATGCAACAAGTGGGGAGGGTCTCGTTCATACAGTATCCTGAAAGGCATCGTCTGAGCAGCTGTGTGATAATACGTATTGTATCAGTACTCTGCCCACGCTAGCCAACGTGCCCACAACGTCGGAGTCTCTGAAATGAAGCAATTAAGGTAGGTCTCAATACTTTTATTGAAGACGTCAGTCTGGCCGTCCGTCTGAGGATGATATGCCGTGCTTAGCTTCAATACCGTACCCTGCACCTTAAAGAGCTCCTGCCAAAACCTGCTCAAGAATACCTTGTTCTTATCAGAGACAATGGACTTCGACGGACCTTGCAAGCGAATGATCTCCCTCAGAAACACCTCTGTCACTGATACTGCACTGTAAGCATGCCAAAGTGGTATAAAATGTGCATATTTGCTGAGACAGTCTACCACGACAAGTATTACTGTGAATCCTCCAGACTTGGGTAACACATCAATACAATCCATGGACAGATCCTCCCAGTCCTGCTCTGGCAAGGATAGTGGCTGCGGCAAACCTCCAGGGGCTATTGTCATATACTTGTGACGTTGGCAAACGTTACACTCTGCCATCAACTTCGAGACATCCTTCTTCATTCCCTTCCAATAGACCTCTCTCGCCATCCTCTTATAGGTCTTGAGGACACCAGAATGGCCTTCCACCGCACTGCTGTGAAACTCTTGTAGAATAAAGGGAATGTGTGTTGATGTTCTCGGTATCACCGACGCCCCTGATATAACAGCCTCCCGTCTTGCAAAGTATATCATGTGTGATCTTCTGATCCCTGCAAAAGTGATGCCCGGATCTCTGCCAACTCCTGGTCCTCCTCAATCTCCCGCCGCAATGGCTCCCAATCCTGTAATACGGAAACAGACAAGGCTGCCAAATGTATATCCTCATCACACCGCGACATTGCATCTGCAGCCTTGTACTCTAGCCTTGGACGATATTGTATCTCAAATTTGTATCACATAAGCTTTTACGGCCACGTCTGATGTTCCTTTGCCACCATGCGTTGCTCCAACAAGTACTTGAGACTCCTTTGATCTGTGCGAACCAAGAAACTCTGCCCCCAACAAATAAGGCATGCACTTCTGAATCGACAGGACTATAGCCATCAGCTCTCTCTCGTATACAGACTTCAATCTATCCCTCTATCATCACTTGACTGTAATATGCCATAGGCCGTTGATCCTGCATCAACACAGCCCCCAGCCCGTGTCTCAAAGCATCTGCCTCCACAATGAATGGTCTGGAAAAATCTGGTTGCGCTAGTACTGGTACTGTAGTCATATCCTTTTCAAGGCCTCAAATGCAAGCGTCGCCTCGTCACTCCAAAGCAATTTGTCCTTCAGCAACTCTGAGTGGCCAGGTGATAGTATCATACCCCTGCACGAATCTCATGTAGTACCATGTCAGTCCAAGGAACCCCATCAGCCCTCTTAGTGTTGTGGGACGCGGCCAGTCCAGCATCGCCGCTATCTTTGATTTATTTGCTGCTACCACTTCTGAAGACACCACATGCCCTGAGTACTCCACTTGTGGTTGGCCAGATAGACATTTCTTTTTATTCGCATAAAGCTGATGGTACTGTAGCTCCTGGAATACAACCTGTACAAATCGTCTGAGATAGGGGTCTAAGTCCTCCAAGGAACGACTGTACACAAGAATATCATCGAAAAACACATGTACAAATCGTCTGAGATGGTAGTGGAATACCATGTTCATCAAAGCGAATACCATGTTCATCAAAGCCTGAAAGGTGGCAAGGGCATTGGTCAAACCAAATGGCATGACCAGGAACTCATATTGGCCTTCATGAGTCCTGAAGGCGGTATTAGGCACGTTCTCTGCCCGCATCCTGATCTGATGGTAGACTGATTTAAGGTCAATCTTCGTAAATATGGCGGATCCATGTAACTCATCCAGGAGCTCGTCAATCACATATATGAGGAACTTGTCAGGAACTGTCTCTTTTTTAGGACTTTGTAGTCCACGCAGAAACACTAACTTCCATCCTTCTTCTTTACTAGCAGTACATGACTAGAAAAGGGCTCACGAAGGGCTAGATAACACTTGCTCGCACCATCTCCGTCACCATCCTCTCTATCTCGTCCTTCTGAGCCTGTGGGTAATAGTAGGGCCTCGCGCTGATAGGAGACACCTTCTCGTAATACTATAGAGTGCTCATTGTCCTCTAGGAGGTGGGAGACCCTGGGGCTCCTGAAAAATCTCCTCAAACTGTCCTAGTAACAGCTGCACCTCTTCTGGGATAGGCTGCACACTCTCTACCCCAGCTTCGTCCTCGCATACTACGCCTTGTAGCTCCATCAGAAAACCACCCCGTTTACATGGATGATCCTCGCTATGGTCTTCAGTGAGACCATGGTCCTGCATAGACTGGGGCCCCCTGTAACAGCACTGTCCTCCCGTCCTCCTAGAACTTCATTCTAAGCAGCTTCCAGTTCACCCTTATGTCCCTCAGTGTTTGCAACTGTGACATGCCCAAGATAACGTCAATGCTCTCCAGATCCAAAGGCAGGAAGTCCTCCACCACCTGAATTCCATGCAGTGTCAGAATCAGCCCGTGGCACATACCTCAATTGCTCTCCATCTTGCATGTTTCCATTATCACACCAAAACTGCCTGTGTCCACCAGCTGAAGTCTCTGTTGCTCCACCATTCTGATAAGATTTGCTTCTAAAAGATAACAAATCGGATTTACGAGAAGAAAAAAATTATAAAATGGAATTTTATATTGGAAATAGAAGATAGAACAATCCTTTTCTGGAGTGGATGTCTCCCTAACTTGTGTTAATGGAACAAGTTTAATCCCCACGAACCCTAACAATATTTCTAAACAAAGATCGTTCTTCGATACCCCAAAACTAGGGCCAGCTACTCTCTATTTATAGAGAAAGATTACATCATTTGGCAATTTACGAAAATGCCCCTGTGGCCGGATTCCAAGCCGCATCATTACTCTGCCCCCGAAAATCCACATTGTCCTCAAGGTGGAGCATGAAATCCACGAAATCTACAACTGCGCCTTTTCCGAGTGTTGGATCGTGTCTCCTCGCCTCCTCCTGGATCAAAAGGCCACATGTGGTCTTCATCATCTCCCTCGAACACACCAGAAGATCGGTCGCGTCCAAATTGATGCGATCCGCTTGAAAACTTCAGATCTAGTACTGGATCGTCGTAGGAATGGAGTTCCTCGTCGAAAGGCGTTGTCTTTAGCTCCAGATCTGGTAGATCTACCCTTGAAAGCTTCAGATCTGGCTCTGAATCTGGTAGATCTACGATTAAAATCTTCAGATCTGGCTCCGGATCTGGCTGATCTACTCTGTAAAGCTTTAGATCTGGCCCTGGATCTGGTAGATATACTCTTGAAAGCTTTAGATCTGGCTCCGGATCTGGTAGATCTATGCTTGAAATCTTCAAATCTGGTAGATCTATGCTTGAAATCTTCAGATCTGGCTTCGGATTTAGTAGATCTACTCATGAAAGCTTCAGATCTGGCTCCGGATCTGGTAGATCTACGCTTGAAATCTTCAGATCTGGCTCTGGATCTGGTAGATCTGCTCTTGAAAGCTTCAGACCTGGCTCCGGATCTGGTATATCTACGCTTGAAATCTTCAGACCTGGCTCAGGGTCTGGCATATCTACGCTTGAAATCTTCAGACCTGGCTCAGGATCTGGTAGATCTTTTCTTGAAAGCTTCAAATCTGGTATTCCCAACATTTTTCGATCTAGATCTCTTTGGAAAAATTGTTGGAACATTTTCGACATCTCCGCAAACCCTCCTTTTATCTCCTTGGAATTTTGCTCCGACATCCTCTTCATGTGCGCCTCCAACGAAGCGTTCAGATCTGTCTTCAACTCAACCTTTAGATCGTCCATCTCTTTCCTCAACCCCAAGATCTCCGCATCGAAGCTTTCTTCCAAAGTTTTTGCCGCCGTCGCTCTCTTGTTCGCCATGGGATCGAGCGTTTTGATACCAAAATGATACGATTTGCTTCTAAAAGATAACAAATCAGATTTACGAGAAGAAAAGAATTATAAAGTGGAATTTTATATTGGAAATAGAAGATAGAACAATCCTTTTCCGGAGTGGATCTCTCCCTAACTTGTGTTAATGGAACAAGTTTAATCCCCCACGAACCCTAACAATATTTCTAAATAAATGATCGTTCTTCGATACCCCAAAACTAGGGTCGGCTACTCTCTATTTATAGAGAAAGATTACATCATTTGGCAATTTACAAAATGCCCCTGGGGCCGGGTTCCAAGCCGCATCACTCTCATGGAGATAAAATTATGGGTAGCACCACTGTCGATCAGTACAGTCATATATTGGTCCTAACTGTATTCTGCCAACTTCATGGTATTGTTTGGTATGAACCCTACCACAGAGTTGAGGAAAACCTCCGTCACATTTAGATGGTGATGCTCCTCTCACGTAACCTCAATGGTATCATCCTCCACATCTATGTCCTCCTTAGGCCCTAGCAACACCTTGCGCGCCGCACATTTATGCTCTGGAGTAAATTTCTCGTCGCAACGAACGTATAACCTATTCTGTCTTTTCTCCATCATCTCCGCATCTGTCATCCTCTTGAACTGACCTCCCTGCTGGTGGTGCACTGCTCTTCTCTCCACCCTTCTCCTTACTCGCCCGGTCTGTCCCTGTAGTTGTCTTCTGCCCCCTGTCGCTGTCGTGATACTGCGAAAAACCTGCCCACTCAAGCTGCTCCTTCGCTCCTCCATCTGGTGGTTCTCTACCATCCGCGCCATCTCCATGACCTCAATTAACCCCCGAGGCTTATGCAGACAAATTCTTGAGCGAATAGTGGCCTTCAAGACCTTCATAAAAGTGATCTCAAGTGACTCATCAGAGATACCACACACACGCTTAGAGAGTGTCTCGAACCGCTTCCTGTACTCCTTAACGGACCCGGCCTGCCTGAGTACAAACAACTGCTCCTGTAGGTTCCACACGTGGGACTCCCTAAACCTCTCTAATATGCAGTCCTTGATCTCCTCCCAAGAGCGAAAAGGGCGTCGCTGCTCACTCCACTGATACCACCCAAGAGTCTTGCCCTCCAGACATACTCTTGTCGCCTCCAACTTCTGTGCCTAAGTCATGCGGGACACATTGAAAAATCTTCCCGCCATGTAAATCCATGTATGTGGATCCTCCCCTCAAATATGTGCATCTTCAGTTTTGGTACCCTGTTGTCCACCACAGAGTTCCCCTGCTCTGCTCTTCCTGATGTGTCCATATTTTCTATCTTTTCATAGCATCATTCCATTGCATTTCATGTCATATCCCCATCCAAATCCCGCATTTTCTTACAATACTGCAATTCTAACGCCATCTTCGAGTTTCGTAGAGTTTTCTGGATTTTCAGGGATTTTGGAGCGATTCGGAACCACTTTTGGATATGGACACATCCAGCATGCCCGTGAGTCCGTTGGCGAGGCTCTACAGGAGTTTGTCGAGGTTCGGAAGCTTATGGGAGGAGTGGAGGAGAATCTGGCAAGAGAGAGGAGCTGTTTTGGAGTTTTCCCAGGCGACTAGACCGAGTAGCACACGCTGCTCGGTCGAGCTGATCACAAAGGCCAGCAGAACACGCATCCGACTCGACCAAGCAGAGTGGCGACTCGGCCCGAGTTGACCTATTTTCGAGCTCCACCTTACCAACATCCTGCTCGACCGAGCAGGACTACTCGACCGAGCAAGGCCTACTCTGGCCGAGTAGGCAGAGCGACGTTTTGGAAGGACATCCGATCTACTGACAGCTCGGTCGAGTAAGCGGGCTGCTCGATCGAGTAGCCCAGACCCCTTCGCCCAAGCCAAGAGCAGTTAATGTGCATGCTCGACCGAGCAGGCGTCTACTCGACCGAGTCATTGACTCGGTCGACCACATGTGGGCCCAGACTCTAGAATTTCAGGTTATTTTTTCGTGGGCCCCAGACGGATGGAGAAGAGGCGTTTTTGAGACGGAACGCAGGGGCTGATGAGGAGAGAGTTATTATTATGTTTTTGGAATTGAGTTTAGAGGGGAGATTGAAAATGATTGTAGATCTAGATCTAAGTTTTGAGAATTGAGTTATTTTTGGAGAAAGAATAAGTTTTACTATTTCTTTTGTCTTGGAATCTGCGGGAATTCTTTGATCTCTATTGGCTATTGCTCTTTCTCATTCGCGGTACGTAAGATCTTAATCCCTCGCTTGATTTTATTGCTATGATGTTTTCCACGGTAGAAACTATGTTTTTATTTGTCGTAATTGCTATTTGTGAGTAGTTTTTCCTAGGTTTGATGGGTTAGCCTTAAGACTCTAGGAAAGAGATGTAGACCTGGATCTCTAGGTTGTATTGGGAATAAAGGAGAGTATTTCGGTCGATCTATCCGAATCCCTAGGAGAACTCGTACTGAGATCATGCCCACGGTCGGTGGAATTGATGAGCTTAAGGAGTATCTTTGGAATTTAAATAGGGAATTAGTGGATCCGACCAAGGCTTGTGACCATGCCCGGCTCGTGCCTTAAGGGGGTCCATCAACGAACTATATCGCTACATTGACGGCTGCCGTCATTGCGTCAATGAGAGCCACCGAAATACCTCAAAATTCTAACCCACGAGAGTGGTATGAGTTGAGAGATCAACCTCCTAAATCCAATGCAACGTAAAGATCACATTCTAACATCAACCTCTGACGGTCTTAGCGGTGATCCCTAAGGCCTTAGCTTCTTTTATTGTCGAACCGACGATACCATCACAACCAATCTTTCCAAGCTTACTGTTATCTCACACTGAGATCTAAAAATAATCTGAGACCCCAATACACTGTCACTGTCCCTGTGGGATTCGACTATCTTATATACTATAATTTGACACCATCCGTTTGCGGATAGAGCCCAGAGTTAGCACCTAGGAACTATATTGGGCTTGGTGATTGTGACACCACCATGTGGATTTTAGGTGTGAGTTCAGGGTGCGTCACTCCCCTCGTGGTCTCTGGGGGTTGGGATGGTAGGTATTTATGTACCTCTCGAAGCCCCCTCGGTCTCCATGGTCTTCCCAGTCATCGCCTCCTCCATAGGCTCATCCCCATCTTCGTAGTTGTCGCCCCCCTGCTTCATCTCCTGGATAATAATCATCACCATGTACATGCCCTGAATAGCTGTGGGGCGGCTGATAGTCATCTTCGGGGGTGTGGCGCACCTGCGCGTGCCTTCGTGGCGCTGTCCGGCCCTGGGCGGCGTCAGAAAACCCCACTGACTAGGGGTTCGGCGGGGGCTACTGGACATTTGACAGGCCCTGCCAGAGGCCAGGCAGCCCCTTGGAATGTTGGGCAAGGTCGGTCGACCCTGCTGGAGGCCGGTAGGGTTCGATCGGCCCTGTCGGCTGTTGTGGGGGGCGGGGCGGCATGATCCGCCCCAGATTTGGGCCGGCCAGACCTCAGTCTGGTTTCGGGGGTTCGGTCTGCGGGGGGTCGATGTGCACGGGTACGACAGACGTCGGGGGATCGCCGAAGCTTAGGGCGGTTGGCTATGGCATGATCGACGGCCCTGGGAAGTGGCGGAGAAGCGTCAACGTGCACGGGCCAGAAGAGGCTGCTGTCGGAGGATCGGGGTTGCTTTGGGGCTTCACTATTTGCTGTTGGCATGGGGAACTGCAGATTCCAGCCGGCGGGGTCGTGCAGAGGACGTGACGCGACCGTGGATGCTGGTAGGTGCACGGTAGACGTCGGGGGTCACGGCGGCTGGGGGTGTTTGGCTTGCGGTTGGTGGCGAGGTAGGATGAAGGGGATGGGTTTGGATGAAGATGAAGATGGTGGTGTTGGTGTTTAGGTCTCGCTGGAGAGTTGAAAGGGGAGATTGAAATTTTGATCGGCCAAAAATAAAGGGGAGAGAGTTAAGTGGTTTGTGGGTTGAGCTATAAGGAGGGAAAGGGTGTTTATATAAGGTTAGATATGAATTAGTGTTAATTAATAAGGTCAGAGGATTAGGTTTAGAGGGAGTTAATTAGAGCGGTGGTTGAGATTTATCACGTTGACGCAGTCGGCTGCGAGAGAGTGTTAGCTGAGGGTTAGTGGTTAGGATTAATTAGGGGTAATTAGTTAAGGTAATTTTTATTATTTTGTTGTTATTATTATTTTAACTTTATTTAAATATCATTTTACTGATTTATCCTCGAAAAATTCTAAAAAAATAACATGAGTTCCTAAATTCGTAATGATCATGAAAATAATATTTGTTTAAATTTTTGAGCTACAGAAATATAAGTTTTGAGACAATGTCTTTATCGGTCGTGGGTTGCGTGTTTCGAGTCATTTTAGCCTCAGAAAAATGCAAAAGCAATCATTTAAAATCATTTTAATAATTTTATAGTGAAATACATGTGGAGACGGATTCGGACCATCACAAGGTCGGAGTTGGCTTAGGTTGTCCAATTATTGTAAATGAGGGTTTGGCCACAAAAGGCCGTTGGAATTATAGGATTCAATGCCCGTTGGATCAAACATAATGCTACTGCCTGAAGGATCACAATTTACCACCCCTGGGATCAGCCTAGTGCCTAAAGGATCATATAAAACCATGAATACATGGTTAAGTCCCAAAAACAATTGATGATGAAAATTATTTGAGATTACAACGGTTGTCTCTCCTGCATTGTCCATCTTCCCTTATTTATAAGTGCTGCACCGTTCGTTACTCGACATTCAGGTTAGCTCAAAATTTATTACTTGTGTAACAGATTTAGATTTAGATTTTATAGTATGCTTAGAATCTTTTACATGTTACCTGCCATATATGTGCTCCATGATACACGTTTAAATTAGTATGACTCACGTATGCTCCATGTTATATGTTTAAAGTTGTGTAACTCCTATTGCAGGATAAATGTTCCATTGTTTTCATTATCACATGCCACATGTCCCCGAGTTTTAATAATCATAGTGCAATTTAGCACAGTTGCCATAACAATGGAAATACTTAATATGTTAAGTGTGTTATGAAAACCGGAATGTCATTGGAATAAGTTGTTGCTGTCCTGTTTTGAAACACGCTTGATCAAATAGAATCTTGAAAGGATGTCTGGATCTGAATTGACATAGCACATCAATATATGAACTAGTTTCAATGTGACCGTAAGCCTAGTCAAAAGCTTTACTGCTTAAATCATGTTTTAAATAATTAAATCGTACCAATTTAGAACTACACATGTACTGTATCACTAAGACACCGAGAGATGTATACTTGACATACACTTGGCACTTCAAACTCATTGGGTTTTAGGGTAAATCATATTTGTGAGAATACGAGAACGCCTGGAGTCATGATTCTATTGACATTGGCCGCATCAGTTGTTCCGGCATGGTCACATCAACATCATAAATCCGATGGACCTCTATTGGTATGCCGGACTTAATTATTGAGTCCCACCATGTTACTCTTTTGGACTCATGGCTCATACTGTTCTTACTTTGTTCCTACTTTGGACCTGGCCCGGGGTGAGCGCCCCTATGGTACGAGGTGGACTCCTAGTTGCTTAATGTACTTTTCAATATGATTCACAGCCTAGGATTGGCATAATTGATATGACCATGTTAGTATCGCTATAAATTATTAACTGAGTTGCATGATAGTCTTATATTTCAGTGCCTGATTGTTAGTATTAAGTAATCTGTTGCAGGCTCTCAGTTCCTGATCACTGGTTAGATTTATCCATGCTCATATGTTTTAATTTTAAAGTTCTAGAATTACTGTGATTTACCTAACTGGTGGTTCTTCACTTTTGGTTGCACCACCAAGCATTGAGACAGAGTTAGAGAAGGCCCCTATGAACGAGGATACAGATTTGGCGGTGGAGACCGCCGACTTTTGAGTTTGATTTAGCATATGTATTCATCACACATATATATATTCTAGATGTATTTTATTAGATGTGGATAGTATGGTGTATATGATTTTGTAAACTCACAAATATATATACACACACATAAATGAAATTTTTATTAAGCATTTTATGCACATCTTCTCATGTCGAGATTGTTTTTACTAGTTAACTACAGGATCTGTCATTCTTCGTGAAACATGCTACGATCCTGGGTTGCGGGGCGCGACAAAGGATGATGAGAGTTGATGTAGAACGAGATAAGTTCATGGATTTGATGGGAGATTTGGGGGAAGAAATTGGGCGGTTTGAGGAAGAAATTGATAAATTAGGATTCTTGGCTTCTCAGCAAGGGTTTTCGAGGCTTCTTATCAAGGAGGGAGGAATCTTTCTTATTAAGGAGGGGTGGCGACCCCCTGGCGGGGCCGCCGGAGGCGGGCGACCCCCAGGGGGCCGTCGAGGTGCTGCGACCCCCTGGAGGGGCCGCGGGAGGCGGGCGACCCCCCAGGGGGGCGCCGAGGAGTTGCGGGCCCGCCAGGGCACGTGCGGGCTCCTGACGGGCCGCGCGGAGTACGAGGACCCCCCGCGCATCGTCGGGGGGCCCACGGGACCCGTGAGAGGCGCGTGCGGGGTGCGCGAGATCCGGAGTACTTCGAGGACGATGACTGGGCTCCGGAAGGAAGATGGGGGGCTGAGGAGCAGGATCCAGAGTACGAGGATCTCATCCGTCACTACGAGGAGGAGTATGAGGAGGAGGATGAGCGGCAATGGAAGGAGGATAGGAGGTGGGAGCCGGAAGGAGGCCGATTTGGGGACCACCATCGCCAGCAGCGCATGGATCGTGTCGATGGGAGAGATCCACGGGCGGATGATCGCATACGGAAGCTCCAGATGCCGGTGTTCGAGGGTAGTGACGCCATTGGGTGGATCTACAAGGCGGAGAGGTACTTTGAGATGGCCAGGCTGACTGAGGAGGAGAGGTTGAGGGCGGTTGCCCTCTGTTTGGAGGGGGAGGCTCTGAATTGGTGGAGGTGGAAGGAGCAGCAAAGACCTCTGAGGACCTGGGACGGGTTCAAGGAGGCATTACTACACCGATTCCGAGGCTCTCAGGCGGGGGGAGCTTATGAGTAGCTGCATGCCTTGAGGCAGATGGGGACCGTGCGCGACTACATTAAGCAGTACGAGGAGCTCACTAGCCGAGTGCGCGGGATGCCTGCAGAATCCCTGGAAGGATTCTTTATGGACGGTTTGAAGCCAACCATCAGGTCTGAGCTTCGTACTCTCAGACCACGTGGACTGGAGGAGCAGATGGAGCTGGCCCTGACGGTAGAGGACCGGTTGGCCGACGAACGCCGCGCTAGGGGGCGTTTGGGGGGCAGTTTCCATGCCCACAGGCGGGCCTAGGAGGACAGACAGGCGCTGCAGGAGGGATCCCAGCGGGCGGAGGGAGACCCGGGGATGTGAGGCCAGGTGGGCCTTACAAGAGGATGACGGACGCGGAGATGCGAGACCGGAGGGCAAAGTGGTTATGCTTCAAGTGCGACGAGTAGTTTACCCCTGGGCATATGTGTCGCAACCAGGCCCTGCAAGTGTACGAGGTATATGCGGAGGACTTGGAGGGGGAGCAGGCAGAGGATGAGGCGGCAGGGGCCGAGGAGGAGGGCACGCCTCTACTACTGGAGGCGGCCGAAGTCTCGCTTAGCTCCATCGCGGGGCTTACACGGGTGCACACTATGAAGCTGGCTGGTAGAGTCCGAGACCTGGACGTGGTGATCTTGATAGATAGTGGGGCAACCCACAATTTCGTATCCCACAGGGTGATTGAGAGTCAGGGGTTACCGATCACGGAGACAGAGGGCTTTGGAGTCATGCTCGGGACCGGGGTGGTCGAGCAGAGTAGAGGTATCTGTCGGGACTTGATGGTGTCCATACAGGGGGTGGTGATCACGGGTGACTTCCTGCCCTTGACCTTGGGCAACGTCGATTTGATTTTGGGGATGCAATGGTTGTAGTCGCTGGGAGAGACGAAGTTCAACTGGAGGCTACTACGGATGGAGTTCCAGGTGGACGGCCGGAAGGTGGTGCTGTTGGGCGACCCGAGTTTGTGTTGTTCGTCAGTGTCCTACAAGACCATGGCGAAGACACTCCAGGCTGAGGGAGGGGGGTTCTTGATTGAGCTCCAGGGGTTGGCGTCGGACGAGGCCACATGGGCGACGGTGGTACCGCCGGAGATAGAGCAGCTATTGCAGGGGTTTGAGGGGGTGTTTCAGCCACCTAGCGGTCTTCCGCCACCGAGAGACCATGAGCACGCGATTGTGCTAAAGGAGGGGGTGTCACCTATCAGTGTGCGTCTGTACCGATACCCCCAGGTACAGAAGGGTGAGATTGAGAAGCTGGTGCAGGAGATGTTACAGGCAGGAGTCATCCGCCCTAGTGCTAGTCCTTTTTCTAGCCCAGTGCTTCTGGTTAAGAAAAAGGACGGCAGTTGGAGATTTTGTGTTGATTACCGGGCTCTCAACAAGGAGACTGTCCCCGACAAGTTTCCCATTTCGGTGATCGACGAACTATTGGACGAGCTGCACGGAGCGGTGGTGTTCTCGAAGATCGACCTGAAGTCGGGGTACCACCAGATTCGCATGAGGCAGAAAGATGTGCAGAAGACCGTCTTCAGAACTCACGAAGGCCACTACGAGTTCCTCGTCATGCCCTTTGGGCTGACGAACGCCCCTGCGACCTTCCAGTCCCTGATGAACAAGGTCTTCCGACCTTATTTACGGAGGTTCGTTCTGGTCTTTTTTGATGATATCCTAGTCTACAGCGCATCACTACAGGATCATTTGGGCCATCTGGAGATAGTGCTGCGAGAGTTGGAGGACCATCAGCTGCAGGCCAACCGGAAGAAGTGTCTGTTCGGACAGGCGCAGGTGGAGTACCTGGGGCACATTGTGTCGGCAGAGGGAGTAGCCGCCGATCGCTCGAAGATTTCAGCCATGCTGGATTGGCCATAGCCTAGGACACTACGGGCCTTGAGGGGGGTTCTGGGACTTACATGGTATTACAGGCGATTCGTGAAGGGGTACTGCACATTGGCGTGGCCCCTAACGGAGCAGCTGAAGAAGGATAATTTTTGCTGGGGAGAGGAGGCGACGAGGGCATTCCAGGCCCTCAAGGAGGCGATGACGACGGTGCCGGTGCTGGCGCTCCCAGATTTTGAGAAGAAATTCATCGCGGAGTCAGACGCATCGGGGTTCGGTTTGGGGGCCGTACTGATGCAGGAGCAGAGGCCGGTCGCTTACTTCAGTCAGGTCTTATCCACCAGGGCCAGGCTGAAGTCAGTCTACAAGCGAGAGTTGATGGCAATTGTGCTGTCAGTTCAGAAGTGGAGACCCTACTTACTCGGGAGGGAGTTTGTGGTACGGACAGACCAGCGGAGTCTAAAGTACCTCTTGGAGCAGCGCATGGTGGCAGAGGAGCACCAGAGATGGTTGTCCAAGTTGAGTGGGTACAAGTTCGAGATCCATTACAAACCCGGCTCGGACAACAAGGCGGCAGATGCGCTCTTCCGACGGGATGAGGGGGTACAGGTGGTGGCTCTGTCTATTCCGCTGATGTTGAGGAGCGACACCCTGCTAGCAGAGATTGAGGCAGATGAAGAGCTGCGGCGAATCAGGGAGGCGATTGCTGGGGGGTCTACAGACTTTCCGGGGTACACATTGGAGGGGGGACTACTCCTGTACCGGAGACGGTTGGTGATTCCTCGGACTTCGGGTCACCTTCATGTGCTCTTCCATGAGTTCCACAGCAGCGCAGTGGGTGTGCACTCAGGAGGATACCAGACGTATCAGAGGATGGCCCGGGAGATTTACTGGCCGGGCATGAGGAAGGACATTGCGAGGCTGGTCTCGGAGTGTGATATATGTCAGCGCCACAAGTATCAGGCGACGTCTCCAGCCGGTCTTCTACAGCCCTTGGAGTTACCAGAGAGGATATGAGAGGACATCTCGATGGATTTCGTGGAGGGACCGCCACGATAAGAGGGCTATACTACTATATTTGTTGTGGTTGACCGCCTCAGCAAATACGGTCATTTCATCCCACTCCGCCACCCCTTTACTGCAGCATCGGTGGCGGTTGTTTTTCTGAAGGAGGTGGTCAGGCTGCATGGGTACCCCCGCTCTATTGTGTCCGACAGAGATAAAGTCTTTTTGAGCACTTTTTGGAAGGAGATGTTCCGTCTGCAGGGTACAGCACTACGACGGAGCACGGCATACCACCCCCAGACGGACGGTCAGACGGAGGTCCTCAACCGCAGTGTGGAGACGTACCTGCGGTGTTTTGCGTCAGAGACTCCTAGGAAGTGGGCCGGGTGGTTGATGTGGGCTGAGTATTGGTACAACACCTCGTACCACTCAGCGGCGAGGATGCCACCGTTTCAGATCGTGTATGGCAGAGATCCGCCCCATTTAGTGCATTACAGTAGGGGATCTACCCCGGTGTCAGGATTGGAGCAGCAGTTAGAGGATCGGGATCGAGTCCTGGAAGAATTGAAGCGCCACCTACTGCGCGCGCAGCAGATCATGAAGAAGGCAGATGCACATCGCAGAGAGGTGGAGTTTGCTGTAGGGGAGCGCGTCTATCTGAAGCTTCGACCATACAGACAGCGTTCTATGGCTCATCGGCGCAACGAGAAGCTGGCGGCAAGGTATTATGGGCCATATGAGATTGAGGCCAGGATCGGCAAGGTGGCGTATCGACTGAAGCTACCTCCTACTACCCGCATTCACCCGGTTTTCCACGTCTCACAGTTGCGCCGCGCTATTGGAGATCATGAGGCGTCGTCTACTTTACCCCTGACTCTCACGGTTGACATGGAGGTACTTCTGGCACCCGAGGAGGTCACATGCATTCGTACAGGAGCATCGGGAGCACGGGAAGTTCTTATTCGTTGGTCGGGATTACCGGAGTTCGAGGCCACATGGGAGTTATATGATCATATCCTGCAGCAGTACCCAGATTTCCACCTTGAGGACAAGGTGAAACTCCTGGGGGGAGTAGTGATACGTTTATCACCTACGAGAGGAGGCGCAAGAAGACTAAGGAGTAATTGCTGGGCGTACCGAAGGTTTGGGGATAAAACTGATTTAGGCACCATTAGTGGGTCTTAGTTGCTGTACGCACCACGCCTCATCACTATATAAGAGAGGGCTGGGCTAGGGTTAGGGCATCGAATTTGTGAGCCGTCATTTGATATTTTCTAGAGTTCTCCGAGGAGATCTAGAAGAGAGTTTAGGCTTTTCCCTTAGCAAAAGCTAGGAGAGGGGCCAACTCTCCAAAAATTGGCTATTTATCTTGTAACCATATTCCCCAAATTCCAATAAAAATCCCCAAACCTCTTCTACAAACCCTAGTCCGCATCAATCTCATATCAGTTTGATTGTATTCTTCTTAAGTTTCTGACTTGATGGTTACTGGGGTGCTTGTGGAATGCTCCAATGCTTAAAAAATACCAACATTGAAGAGTGGATCTGAATATTGACCACTCATGATAAGAAATTTCAAGATTCAAACACCAAGATATCGCTTCTCCACCTAGCTTGAGCCATGCATACTTATGTTTTGCTTCGCTAGATAAATCAAACTGTGAGAAAATTTTTAGATAATGTTCCACATCATCATATCCAAATTTATCATTGAAGTCATAAAAGATTGTTACTGTCTCCATTTCTTAAGTTCATAATCCGTTGGGGTAGAATAACTCTTATAATAATCAGTAAAATACTCCATAATTTATAGCCGAGCTTTCTGTATATATGGTACATATACCTACTTGGCTGATTTAGGTATACATTGACGTAAACGACACTGAATTTGTACTTTGAACGGTTTCAGAATATTCAAAAGAGTAGGACCGTGCAAAAAATCAGACAAAATTTTCAAAATTGAATCGGCTTACTATTCCGAGCCATGGCTCAGGTAGGCGGCTCGGCTGAGCCATTGGTCGGGTTAACCGACTCGACGGAGCCGACTCTGGGTCGGCTCGGCTTGAGCCGATGAACAGTGTTGGCTCGGCTCGATCGCTCGATCTCAGGGGGTCATGCCGACACTGAAGCAATGTCAGTTTCGATTGGCATCGACACCGATTTCCAGTGTCTTCGGTGTCAATTTGCTTTTCCACTTGTTCCAGTAGCTTTGTTAGGGAGCAGTGAATAGTTTTGTGGGGTCGGCGACCCCGGCCATCACTGGCGATAGCGCCAGCGAGCCTCGAAACACTTGCGAGCGGTGGAGCGAGGTTTCCACTGCAGGAACGGCGTTGCTGGTTGCGTTTTTCCTCGTCTACGACGGAGGGAGGTCGTGGAGGGGACAATATGGTCGATGGGGTTGTATTGGAACGGCGGCGGGGCGAATTTAGGGGTTGTAGCGGTCGTTGTCGTCGTTGCCTCTCCTTGATTTGGATCTGGGCTCGCTAAAGATGGAGGACGGCGGTGGCGAGGGGTGATGAGGCAGGCGGGGCTGGATCTCGTAATCGTCGATGGTGATAGAACGGGCCGTGATCTAGAGATCGTCTGTGGAAGTTTGGTAGCGGCGACAGGTTTTTTAATAGTTTCTTTTTTTGTTGGATCTGTAAATCGGTGAGCGAAGATGAGATCTTTGGCGCTAATACCAAATTGATGTAGAACGGGATGGATTATAAGAATTTGGTGGAGGAATCAGGAAAGAAATTGATATAGAAATTGATATATTAGGGTTCTTGACTTCCCACCAAGGGTTTTCGAGGCTTATCACTAAGTAGGGGGTGACTTTTCACATATCTTGAGAAAATTTCTCATTGATTAAATAAAAAAGTCTAGGGCTTTTTATAGGCTTACAAATCAACAAACTAATTCTATCGTCTGAAGTGGTATTAAAATTCTAAAAAGATTAAAACACTTAAAATACTCCAAAATAACTAAAACTCAAAACAAAAACAAAAATATCTTGATCCTATCCCCCCCCCCCCCCCAAAAAAAAAAAACAAAAAAAAAAAAAACAAACAAACAAAACAAACCAACAAACAAACAAAACCCCCCACAAAAACCCCCAAACTAGAGTGGATGACGACTTTGAGATTCCTCAGATATGCAATGATCTGATAGAAAGATATGATGAGCTTTTTTCGCTGCTCTTTATTTCCAAGTCTGATAAGACTTAAATTCATTGAATTTAACGTAAATAGAAGTCCTTTGATATATAAGTTGAAATTTTTTTGTTCAAAAATTTGGTAAATTGCATTCTGATCCACTGTGCTATATCGGGGCATGTGACTAATAACCATTGCTGACTGAAACTAGCTCTGATACCTTCACTAAAGTAACCCCCATGGTGCTTTTTTTTGTTCTTGTTTGTTCTGTTTTGTTTTTGGGTGTTTTGTTTGTTCTTCTTTTTTGTTTTTTTGGTTGGGTTTTTTTTTTTTTTTTTGGGGGGGGGGGGGTTTGGGTGGGTGGGTGGGTGTGCAATTTAAGGCTCTATGTTATTGCCTTGTATCACATTGTTTGTTCTAGTTTGCTCTTTTGATACTGCTAACTAAGTTGACTTGTAATTTGAACAGACTTTCAGATAAAGTATATTCCATTGCTGCAGACGTAATGAAGAAATTGGCATTTGTTGCTGTACATCATCAGAAATTCTTTGCCTTCGAGCTAGCAGGTTTAGCTCATAACTTGAGTGTGTCAGCCGTGGGTGAGCTTGTAAACCTAAGGAATACACACATGCTGGGGCCGAGTTCCTTTTCCATGGCAGGAGCTGCAATCTTGCGTGTACTGCAAGCGTTAAGTGCACTGACTTTGGTTGATGGGAACAAGCTTGAAGAGTCTGTAGATGAACGCGAGGAGCAATCCATATTGCTGAACCTAAATGTAGCACTTGAGCCTTTATGGCAAGAATTAAGTGACTGCATAACATCAACGGAGGGAAAACTGGGTCCGACTTCTAGTTTTTCTTCTTCGGTGTCAGCGTCAGACACTGGGGACCTTGTCAGTGGTGGTGGTTCTTTGTCTCCTCCTCTTCCACCAGGCACACATCGACTTTTGCCATTTGTTGAAGCCTTTTTTGTACTCTGTGAAAAGTTACAAATGAACCAAACCATTGTGCCGACTGACAGCTATGTTACAGCGAGAGAGGTCAAGGAATTTGCCGGAACCTCATCCTCTCCCTCCCTTAGATGTGGTGGCACCGGATGCCTAACATTTGCGAAACTTGCTGAGAAGCATCGTCGCCTTCTTAATGTTTTCATCAGGCAGAACCCAAGTTTACTGGAGAAATCCCTTTCAATGATGTTGAAAGTACCAAGATTGATTGATTTTGACAACAAAAGATCATATTTCCGTGCTAGGATCAGGCAACAGCATGATCATCACCATTCTGCTCCCCTAAGGATAAGTGTTCGTCGAGCATATGTTTTGGAGGATTCTTATAACCAATTGCGGATGCGCCCAACACAGGACCTGAAGGGACGCCTGACAGTGCAGTTTCAAGGTGAAGAAGGCATCGATGCAGGTGGGTTGACAAGAGAATGGTACCAACTGCTATCGCGGGTCATATTTGACAAAGGGGCATTGCTGTTCACAAACGTTGGAAATGCTGCAACTTTTCAACCTAACCCTAATTCTGTTTACCAAACTGAGCATCTTTCCTATTTCAAATTTGTGGGTCGTGTGGTAATATTCTCTTTGCCTTTTTTATACCACAATGGTAGTTTTGTTCTTTGGAATTAGCATCTCCAAGATTCTACGTTGGCTCAATCCTAAATAAATATCCCTGCAGGTTGCCAAGGCTCTTTTTGATGGGCAACTTTTGGATGTGTACTTCACTCGCTCCTTTTACAAGCACATCCTTGGTGTTAAGGTGACATATCACGACATTGAAGCTGTTGATCCTGACTACTATAAGAATTTAAAGTGGATGCTTGAGGTTAGGGTCGTGTGCCTGTAAATGTGTCAATAAATTTTTATCTTAGTGTCAAATTAATGTTTTCCTCTGGTTTTGATCAGAATGATGTAAGTGACATACCAGATTTGACTTTTAGCATGGACGCTGATGAGGAGAAACACATCCTTTACGAGAAAACTGAGGTAAGCAACTAATGTTATGAATGCGTGCTTCTAACTTGCTTTGGTTTATTCCATTACGGATGATGTTTTACCTGTAGTTGTAGAAATATTCTGAGGTCCTATCTTACCATTTCATCTTTCATACTGTTTCAATTTTACATGCTTAGTCCAATTCTTGCTTATGTTTGTGAAGGTTACCGATTATGAGCTTAAAGCTGGGGGAAGGAATATCAGGGTAACCGAAGAAACTAAGCATGAGTATGTGGATCTTGTAGCGGAGCATATATTAACCACAGCTATCCGTCCTCAAATCAATTCCTTCCTTGAAGGCTTCACTGAATTAGTTCCAAGAGATCTCATTTCAATTTTCAATGACAAGGAGCTTGAGCTTCTTATCAGTGGTCTTCCAGAAATTGACTGTGAGTAGCCTTGGTTAAGTATTTTTAGTATTTTGTTTCTGTCTTCACCATGTTCTCTCACTTGTTTTTCTTGGCATTGCAGTTGATGATCTAACAGCCAACACAGAATACACTGGCTATACTGCTGCATCTTCAGTTATTAACTGGTTCTGGGAAGTCATCAAAGCATTTAACAAGGAGGACATGGCGAGATTCCTACAGTTTGTTACTGGAACATCAAAGGTAACTATTATGCATGGGTTAATATATTTGTTTACATCTGCGATTATTCAGGATTTGGTTGCTTGCTGCTGCTGCGTCGTCATCGGCTTAGCATTCGTTTCAAAAAAAATTAGGGCCGGCTTCATGGACTCTAATAGAAATGATGTCAGATCGTCATGTCGGATCCTTTAGACTTTTTTCCTGTCAAACCAAGATCTTTCATATCATTTTTATCACTTTTATCCAAGTCTTGTTCGGTCTGCTACCTTTTCTTTTGATCGCTACAGGCATAACTTTCTAGTGGGCACATCAAGCGAACTTGATCAACCCATCCCAAGCGATATTCTCCCATCTTATTCTTTACCAGGATGACACCTACTTTCGCTTGGATATCCTCGTTTCTTATCTTATTTTTCTAGTGTTTTCAAACATCTATAACATGCGCATCTCTATCACATCCAAACTCTGTTTATTGTTTCTTGGTGATAGCCCAATACTTTGTGCCATATATCAAAGTTAGTTTAACCGACATCCTATAAAATTTACGCTTCAATCATAATGGTATTTCGATCGCACCACACTCCTATTACGACACTCATTTTAATCATCTTGTTTTAATTTTATGATCAATATCTTCGTTAATCTCCGCATCCTTTTAGATAACCACCTCGGGATACTTAAAGTTCTTACTAATTGATATACTTTTTTTATTCAGCTTCACCACATTATGATCTTTATATCCCAATTTGTTAAACATATATTTCATAAATTTGGTCTTGTTTCAATTAATTATGAAACACCCAAGTCTCTTATATCTCTTATATCTGTCTTCACAAATATAACTGTGCATTTACATCACTTTTGGTTTTATTTATCTACATCACTTTTGGTTTCATTTATCGAAATAGTAGCATATGTAAATAACATACATTAAGGTACTGATACGATCCGGTGGATCGAATCAATCAAATCAGTTTTTTAAAGAGGAAAAATTTAAAGATGGGATTTTTATTGAAAATTGACAAAGAACACAGATAACTGGGGTTCCTTCGAGACGAACCCTATCTCCTAGCTTTTATCTGAACGGATTAAAAGCCTAACTATCCCTCACAAGATGCCTAAGAGTGTTCTTCAACAAAATAAGCATAAAAGAAAATAATGGCGGCTAGCCCTAATAATAAAGAGACGGATTTTACTAATCCGGTCTGAAAAGACCGGAATACCCCCCGAGATAACTAAATCTGAACCCCAAGTTTCCTCCTACGAAAATAAGTGATCATGGGGCCTCTTTCCTCATCCGCGATATCCACTCTTCCCTCGGAACCCGCGCCCCACTCGTGGCCCGCGGCATCATCCGCGGATGATGCAGATGATGCGGTAGCAGCCGCATCATTACCCCCTTAGAAGTGCCATCTTGTCCTCAAGGTGGAAGTCCGGAAACTGCTCACGAATAACATCGAACGCCTCCATGTGGCATCGCAGTTCGGCAATCCCGTCCAATGTATCAAGATCTCCTGTCGACGCCCCGGTCCTTGACGCATCGTCCTGACGTCCAACGGCTCCAGCATCACAGCCATGTCCTCCGTCAATGTCGGTGGTAGTGTGGATGACATTGTCTGCTCTCCAATAGCGCGGCAAAGCTGCGATACATGAAAAACTGGATGGATCGTAGCCGTCGGAGGTAACCTCAACCTGTAGGCCACTTGGCCAATCTTGGCATCAATCTCAAATGGGCCAAAGAATCTAGCAGACAGCTTCTCATTCCTCCTCGCCACTGATCTCTGTCTGTATGACCGCAGCTTGAGATATACCATATCCCCCTCCTGAAAGCTCACATCCCGACGATGTTATCTGCCTTCGCTTTCATCACCTGCTGAGCCCGTAACAAGTGCTTCTTCAGCTCCTCCAGCATTCCAATCCCGCTCTTCCATGTAACCCTCCACCAACGAGACTGGTGTCTGTCCGCTACCAAATCGAATCAACTCTGGTGGGTCCCTCCCATACAACACCCGAAATGGGGTCGTCCCTGCTGTTGAATGGGACGAAGTATTGTACCAATACTCCGTCCAAGCCAACCAACGGTGCCACTATCGAGGTGTCTCTGAAGCAAAACACCGCAGATGTCTCGATACTACGATTAACCACCTCTGTCTGCCCGTCTGTCTGAGGGTGATAGGCGGTACTCCTCTTTAACACCGTTCTCTGGACCCGGAACAACTCCCGTCATAACCCGCTTATGAACACCTTGTCCCGGTCAGACACTAGAACCAGGAATCCCATACAGCTGTATCACCTCCCGAGTAAACGTTGTAGCCATCGAAACTGCCGTGTAAGGGTGTTTCAGCGGTACGAAGTGAGCGTACTTGCTCAACCTGTCCACCACCACGAAGATCACCGTGTACCCCTCCGACCTAGGTAACTCATCGATGAAGTCCATCATCACCTCCGTCCACACCCGCTCCGGCAACGCCAAAGGCTGCAGCAAGCCTATCGGTGCCATGGCCATGTACTTGTGACGCTGGCAGACATCACAAGCCGCCACTAAGAGGGCTATCGCCTTTCTCATCCCCTGCCAGTAAACCTCTCGGGCCATCCGCATGTAAGTCTGCTGCACCCTGGAGTGTCCTCCCAACCCTCGAATTGTGGAACTCCTGAAACAGCACTGGTATGAATGCCGACGTTCGAGGTAAGACCAACCGCCCCTGGTGCAACAGCCTGCGCCCCTCCAAAGAGTATCCCTTCGGCTCCTCCACGCTGCCCTGTAGTCGTTCTCTGATCTGTCTCAGCTCTGGATCGGCCTCTGCCTCCTGTAACATGGGTTCACCGTCTAACCACATCGGTAATGAGAGCGTCCTCAAGTGCACTCCCTCCTCTCGACGAGATAAGGCGTCAGCCACCTTATTCTCCAACCCTGGCTTGTACTCAATGTCAAACCGGTACCCTACCAACTTCAACAGCCAACGCTGGTGCTACTCAGTCACCAACCTCTGCTCCAGTAAATACTTCAGGCTGTGCTGATCCGTCCTGACCACAAACTCACTCCCCAACAGGTAAGGCCGCCACTTCTGCACCGCTAACACGATAGTCATCAGTTCCCTCTCGTACACAGATTTCAGCCGTGCTCTAGCAAAAAGCAGCTGACTGAAATAGGCTATCGGTCGCCCCAGCTGCATCAATACTAACCACAAACTAACACCTGAAGCATCAGTTTCTACCACGAACGCGATGCTGAAGTCAGGGAGCGCCAACACCGGAGCGGTCGTCATTGCCACCTTCAAGGCCTCGAATGCCTTGGTCGCCTCCTCTCCCCACTGGAACCCATCCTTCTTCAACTGATCCGTGAGTGGCCGTGCGATGGTGATATATCCCTGTACGAACTTCCGGTTGTATCACGTCAGTCCAAGAAATCCACGCAAGGCCCTCAGAGTGGTAGGTACCCGGCCAGTCTAGCATCGCCTCTATCTTCGTCATGTCTGCCTTGACCCTTGTTGCCGACACCACGTGCCCCAAGTACTCTATCTGTGTCTGTCCAAAGCTGCACTTTTTCCGATTTGCATATAACTGATGCACCAACTCTCGGAATACCTCCTCTAAATGGCCCACATGCTCCTCCATGGTCCTGCTGTAGACAAGGATGTCGTCAAAGAACACGAGGATAAACCTCCTCAAGAACGGCCGAAAGACCTTGTTCATCAAGGCCTGAAATGTGGACGAAGCATTCGTCAAGCTAAAAGGCATGATGAGAAACTCGTAGTGCCCCTCGTGGGTGCGAAAAGCGGTCTTCGGCACGTCCTCTGGCCTCATCAGGATCTGGTGGTACCCCGCCTTCAGGTCGATCTTCGAGAACACAACTGCACCGTGCAACTCATCCAACAGCTCGTCGATCACTGGGATAGGAAACTTGTCGGCCACCGTTTCCTTATTCAGCGCTCTATAGTCTATGCAGAAACGTCAGCTCCCGTCCTTCACCAACAGAACCGGGCTAGAAAAAGGGCTAACACTGGGCTGGATCACCCCAGTCTGTAACATCTCCCCGACCATCCTCTCTATCTCATCCTTCTGCACATGGGAGTATCGGTACGGCCGCACACTCATTGGTAATGCTTCCTCTCTTAAGACTATCGCATGCTCATGCCCCCTCACCGGTGATAGCCCCTGCGGGTCCTGAAAGACCTCCTGAAATTGCTCCAGCATCTGGTCAACCACCCCTGGAATCTCTGCCGGCTGCTCCTGCTCAACTCCAACTGCACGACATTCCACTAAGTACCCCTCTCCCTCTCTCTTTAAGGCCCTACTAAAGGCCTTAAAGGCCACTAACGAAAAGCATAGGGTGGGGTCCCCTGTGAGCACCACCCACCCTCCTCAAACTCCATCCTGAGACGTTTCCAGTTCACCCGCACGTCCCCCAATTTCTTTAGCCACTGTACGCCCAGAATGATACCGACATTCCCCAACTCCAGGGGCAAGAAATCCTCCATAATCTGTACTCCCTGCAAAGTCAGACACAAACCCTTACAGAGCCCCTTGCTCTCCTCCATATTCACTGTCCCCAGCAAAACAGTAAACTTCTTCATAGTGCTCAACTGCAGCCCATGACGCTCCACTACTCGGCTAGAGATGAAATTGTGGGTGCCCCCACTGTCTGTCAGTATTGTCACTGCCGTATCACCCAACTGCCCTGACAACTTCATGGTGTGGTTCGGGGTGAACCCCACCACGGAGTTCAGGTCCTGCTTGGGTGACTCCACCCTGGGCTCCTTGTCATCCAGGCACTCCTCCTCGTTCGGCACCATGGTAATCTGTAGCAGGCGGCTCGAACATCTGTGACCAGTGGTGAACTTCTCGTCGCAACGGAAACACAACCCCTTGGCACGCCTCTCTCACACCTCCGCCTCTGTCATCTGCTGCCCAAGAGTAGCGGGGCGAGTCTCTCCTCTAGTCTCCGGTGCATCGGCAGGTGCCCTTGACGCTGCTGCTGATGGTGTGGGTCGGGGATTTTGGGTCCCCCAGGTCCCACGTATCCTCCTCTCCTCCGTATGTTTCTCCTCCGCCTTCTGCACGAGGTGAATCGGGTCCTCCAAGCCTCCCGGGCTCTGCATCCTCAACTCAGCTCGAATAGAGGGCTTGAGCCCCCCATGAAGTTCCCCATGAGCGCATCCTCAATGACCTCATGTACTCGGCCCGACGGTAGCTCAAACTTTCTGACAAAGTCCCGCACCGTTCCCTCCTGCCTGAGTACTCTGAGCTGCTCGTAAAAATCTCCTCCTGGTGTCTCCTGGAATCGATCTATCAAGTAGGTTGTCAACTCCGCCCACGAACCAAAAGGATGTCGGGCGATCTGCCACCGATACCATGCCAGCGCTCTTCTCAAAGTAAATGTCGACGGCATGGAGAACCTCCTCCTCCGTGAATCCCATCACTTGAAAGTAGCGCTCAGCCCGGTAAATCCACCCATCCGGATCTGCGTCCTCAAATACGGGCATTTTCATCTTCTTCAACCGTCGGTCCGCATTGGCATCTCCCTGTGCCACCCCCTCCAGTCTCCTTCCCTGGGGGACATAACCCCAAGGAGGGTCGTTTTCCTCCCAAGCATACTCCTCTGGCCACTGTGATTTACCATCATGTCCCAACCCATTCGGGCCTCTAAAACGTCTTCATGTGTCATCCATACGTCCCGGGAAGCCCAAAAATGCATCTCGAGGATTCGTCGCCGCTGGTCGTCCCTGGAATAAACCCCCACGACCTCCCTCCATCTCGGCGGAACTCCCCAAGGGCAGAAAAGGAGGCCCCAGGGCTCGGTGTGGCTGGGCGAGGGCGGCGCGACCCCCGACCGCCCGTAGCGGGGTCGGACGGCCCTCTGCGGGGTTGCGCCAACCCGTAGGGGGGTCGCGCGGCCCCCGCGGCCCAGCGGACTGCTGGCGCGCCCTCATCGGCCATCGGCAGGTCCGCTCGCCGTGTTTGGGGGGGGGGGGTTGGCCCCCCCTCCCTCCACTCCGGATTCCCTCGTTGCCGTCGCCGCTTGAGTGGTTGAAGATCAGGGAAACATCTTCGCTATTTTCGCATCATGTATCTTTTGTCATTAAATTTCCGGATCCGAATCATCCAAAATTTCCTCAAAAATTTCTTCTTGAACCTTCTTCCCCTTCATCGTCCCTAGATCCGCCATTAGGGTTTGAAGCATTTGGTCGAGGTGACCCATCTCTGCCTTCATCTTCCCTCTCATTGCTCGCAAATCCCCTTGTGTCTCCTCTTTCTTGTGGACGACGTCCGTGATCCTCTCGTTCGTGGCCGCTAGTTCTTTTTGGAACTCGTCGCGCAATCCTTGAATCTTCTCGTCCACGCCATCCGCCTTCGATCTCGTGCTTGTCGCCATCAGATCTCACTGCTGTGATACCAATTTGATATGATCCGGTGGATCGAATCAATCAAATCAGTTTTTAAAGAGGAAAAATTAAAAGATGGAATTTTTATTGAAAATTGACGTAGAACACAGATAATTGGGGTTCCCTCGAGACGAACCCTATCTCCTAGCTTTTATCTGAACGGATTAAAAGCCTAACTATCCCTCCCAAGATGCCTAAGAGTGTTCTTCAACAAAATAAGCATAAAAGAAAATAATGGCGGCTAGCCCTAATAATAAAGAAAGTTGGATTTACTAATCCGGTCTGAAAAGACCGGAATACCCCCGAGATAACTAAATCTGAACCACACGTTTCCTTCTGCGAAAATAAGTGATCGTGGGGCCTCTTTCCTCATCCGTGATCTCCACTCTTCCCTCGGAACCCGCGCCCCACTCGTGGCCCGCGGCATCATCCGCGGATGATGCGGTAGCAACCGCATCAGGTACCTCATCACTTTTGGTTTCATTTATCGAAATAGTATACATTAAGGTACCTCATCACTTTTGGTTTCATTTATCGAAATAGTATCATTTGTAAATACCATACATTAAGGTACCTCATCTTTTATATTCCTAAGAAGTTGATCCATCAATATAACAAAGAGGATGGGACCTAGAGCTGAGTCTTGATGTGACCCAAGGGTGATAGGAAAGTTATATATTAATCTCTTATAAATTTTCACATTAATGATTGATTTTTGATACATGTCGAAGTAACATACTTTAGAAAGATCGTTTTTTAGTAAAGCACATCACAAAAGCTCTCTAGAGATTTTTTGTCGTAGATTTTTTGCAGGTCAATAAAGATCATAAATAAATCTCTCATTCCTGCTCTATATTGTTTCATTATCTACCTAATGTGATGGATTGTTTCTATTGTTGAACGTTCTGCCATAAAATCAAATTAATTGTGTTATGTTGATATTTTTTCAACCTAAACTCGATCACACTTGCCCACAGTTTCGTGGTATGACACATTAATTTGATTTCACAATAGCTAGAGTAAATTTATATATCACCGTTATTTTTATATAAAGGTACCAAAATGCTACTCCTTCACTCTGATATTCTATTTGATTCTTAAATTTTGTCAAATAGCTTAACTTGACATATAATGGCTATATCTCCTATGAATTTCAATGCCTCAATAAGAATCTCCTCTGTTCCATATGTTTTCTTAGTTTTATTCTCTTTAACGCTTCTCTCACTTCACATACTTCTAATTTTTTGCTTACAATATTGATTCAGTTCTTCCGAGTGAACCTTAATATCTTCTATATCCTAGGCAGATTTTCATTAAATAGTTTGTCAAAGTTTTTATCCTCCGACCTTTGATCTCTTTATCTCTGACCAAAATTGTTTGGTTTTCATCTTTAATGCATTTAACTCTGCAAAAGTCAATTTGCTTTTTCTAACCTATTCATGTTAGTCGATAGATGTTTCTCTCTCCTTCAATTGTATTTAACTTTTTATAAGTATCAGCATATATAATGAATGTAGCCTATTAGATAACTCTTTTAGCTTCCTTGGCTAATTTATATATCTTCAAAGCATCATCATCATGGCATCATTCAAGGTTTCTATAGCTGTCGGGTTTAGATCCACAGTAACCTTTATATTCTTGTTCCACCAAGATGTCTCCTTACCTGGTGGTGTAATACGTCTAAATACATCAAGTTTTTCTGTTTTTCTGTCTCTATCGTTTCGAATGGAATTTGTCATCTTTCATGTAGCACTTGTGTCCCATATGAATTTCTAATCAGCCTCGTCCCATTTGAATTTCTAATCAGCGTCCTTAAGAACCCTTTCTTTAAATTTCTCGTGTATATGTTAGGAACCAAGATAAAAAGATGATTTTTATTGATAAAGAGTAGCAAAAACAAGATAATTGAATACAAAAAAGGTGTATTCTCCTCCCAAGACGCCTAGAGGACGTCCGCACTCGTCTAATCTAAGAACTACTCCTAGGACGCTCAATAGAATAATTTCCAATATCAAGCATAAAATCCCTAATGACGGCTAGCCCGTATTTATAAGAGAAATTAGGGTTTCTAGGGAAGAGGGGGCGCGCGCAAAGGCAAACCCGCCGGCCCACATGGGCCGGCCCAAGAGGGGCCGGCGGTAGACCCGGGCGGGTCTAACAATACTCCCCCCCAAAGAACCACCATGTCCTCAAGGTGGTGTAAGTACCGGTGGTGCTACTCCGAGTGGGAGTCGTCCTCCCCTCCAATGCCTTCGTCCTCCAAGCCATCATCCTCGTCTGCTTGCGCTATCAAAACCTGCAGCTTCCGATCCACACAACGGTGTCCGGGAGAGAAGCGCTCGTCGCATCGAAAACAGAGTCCCTTTTGCCGCTTCTCCCTCATCTCCGCATCGGTCATTCGTCGGAATGGGCCCTCAGCTAGTAGCGGGTTCGGCTCCCCCGTCTTCTCAAGCCCTGTCTGAACTGTCTCAGTAGGAACTCCTGCTCCGCCTATCCCAGTCGTGGTGATCCGCTGTATCTGCCCACTGTAGCTGCTCCCGTCTCGCCTATCCTCCGCTCGGGAGTCCTCCACCATCTGCGCCATCTCGATGACCTCTGAAAGCCCTCAAGGCTTGTATGGCCTCACCGCAGCTCGAAGACTAGGACGTAGCCCCTTCAAGAAGGTGCCCTCCAGCGACTCGTCCGACACCCCATGAACTCGTCCTGCCAGCGTCTCAAATTTCTCAATGTACTCCTGCATCGGCCCCTCCTGCCTGAGGGCAAATAGCTGCTCATGTAGGTTCCCCAGGCGGGGGTCTCTAAACTTCTCCAGTACTAAGTCCTTCAGCTCCGCCCAGCTACGGATCTGCTGCCTCCTCTCCTTACACTGGAACCACCCTAAAGCTCTCCCCTCCATGCAGATGGCCGCCGCCTCCAACTTCTGCTCCTCGGTCATGTGATGCGCTGCGAAATACCTCTCCGCTGTGAACAACCAGGCGTGTGGATCGTCCCCAGAAAAGATCGGCATCTTCAGCTTCCGGACTCTGCAATCCCCTCCAAAATGTCCCTGCTCGGGCCTCTCATCGTCTCTGTAACGCGGACGGTAGTGCTGTCGCCTCTCGTCCATGGTCTCGTAACGCCTGGATGGCCCTCCTCCGCGACCCCCATAGTCCCCTCGGTCTCCGTGCCGTGCGTCTGCTCCAACATCGTCCTCTGGCCACTCCTGGTAGTCTCCGAACCTCCCTCCGGTGTCTGCAGTGCGCCTCTCCTGGTGGTGGGGCGGTGGCTGCCACCCTCCGTCGTCAAAGCGGGGGTCGGGAGGGTCCCGATAGTAGTCATCGTGCTCCTGAAAATCCCCGGGTCCCAACTCCTCGAAAACACGTGCCGGAGCCTCTCGCCGTGGCGGATCTTGCGAAAAACCCCCAAAATCGCCGCCAAAAGCCGCTGCCGACTCTGGTCGCTGCCTGGAAGAGTCCCGGTGGCCCCAGCGGTCACCCCTGGGGTCGGCGGAGGTCGTCGGAATCCCAGGGGGGTCGGCGCCCCCGGCCGAACCCAGGGGGGTTCGCCGGGCCCCCCCAGCATCCTGGGGGCCCCAGTGGCCCCCCGGGGCTGTCGGAGGGGAGGGAGGCCCTGCCGGCCTTCCGGCAGGGCCGTCGGCCATCTGTGCGAGAAATCGGGGGGCTCCGACCCCCTGGGGAGTAGATCGGGGCGCTCCGGCCCCCTGTACTGCAGATCGGGGGGCTCCGGCCCCCTGTCGAAAACTGTCGAGCCCCTCCGGGGCTGCCGGAGGGGCGGCAGGCCCTGCCGGGCTTCCGGCAGGGCCGGCGGGCCCTGTCGGAGGTCCGGCAGGGTCGCCATACCCTGCCGAGGCCCGGCGGGGCCTGGCCCCCCCTGTCGGGGCCCGGCAGCGGAGGGATAGGCCCCACACGTGATGTCCGCGGAGGGATAGGCTCCGCCCCTTTCGCGTGATGTCTGTGGCTCCCAAGTAGGGCGGCTAGGGCCGCCGCTCCCCCGTTGGTTCTCCACCGCCTTCCGTCGCGCCTCCTCGCGGTAGTCCCCCTTCCATGGCTCTTCGTCTTCGTCGTCGGCTAGATCCTCCACCAAAAAAGCACTTTTTGGGTCAAAGCTATCAACTTTCTCCTTTTCCTTCTTCAAAGGTGCCGCCTTTTCCCCCAAATTAGGGTTTTCTTCCTCTTTGTTGTTCGCCGCCAATTGCTTTAGGGTTGCCATCATTTGTGCAAATTGGTCGTCGTGCTTTGCTTGATTGGCCGTCAATTGGTTGACGGCCTCTGTCAATTTTGTCATGGATTCGTCATTGGCCGCCAAGGGTTTCTTGATTCTGTCGATTTCGCTCGTGAATTTGGCCTCCAAAGCTTCAATTTTGTCGTGGGATCTCGTCGTAGTCGCCATGGATCGTCACGTGCTCTGATACCAAATTGTTAGGAACCAAGATAAAAAGATGATTTTTATTGATAAAGAGTAGCAAAAACAAGATAATTGAATACAAAAAAGGTGTATTCTCCTCCCAAGACGCCTAGAGGACGTCCGCACTCGTCTAATCTAAGAACTACTCCTAGGACGCTCAATAGAATAATTTCCAATATCAAGCATAAAATCCCTAATGACGGCTAGCCCGTATTTATAAGAGAAACTAGGGTTTCTAGGGAAGAGGGGGGCGCGCAAAGGCAAACCCGCCGGCCCACATGGGCCGGCCCAAGAGGGGCCGGCGGTAGACCCGGGCGGGTCTAACAGTATATTATCCTTTAAATTCCTACACTTAATTTTAGGATCTATCTTAACTTTATTAGTTTTATGGTTCTTTTACTACTTTGTAAGATGTACATCTAGGATCAAAATTATATGTTGAGTGGTTACACTCTCCTAGTACCATCATACAATCGGTGTAATATATTTTATCCATTGGTCTAATCAGATCAGAAAGAAATCTATTTGAACTAGCATTCTTTCCGCTTCTAAAGATTATCAAGTGTGAATGTCTCTTTTGTGAAATCAGGTGTTGGCTAACATTAAGTCGTAAGGTAAGGAAACGTTCAAAATAGATTTTTTAGTTGCATTTCTATCTCTGAAACCAAAGCATGGCAAGGAAACGTTCAAAATAGATTTTTCTATCTCTGAAACCAAAGCATCCATGCACACTCTTGTAACCCATCGTGGTTGATTCCACATCATCAAAATCACCTTAATAAAAAGTTTTTCTCTAACGTGCATTTTTTGCATTACATCTTCCAAATCCATCCAAAAGTGTAGTTTATTTGTATTGTCCAATCCTATTTGTGGTGCATTAGGATGGAGAAAAATTGACGCTGTCTTATAGTCTGAAGATATTTGTGTTTGGATGTTTGGAGGGTTCAAATGTGGGAGGTGCATGATACATCTTTGGGAGTAACCATGAAGTCAATGAGAGTTTTCCACTGTACCGGTGATATTTTAACATTATCACCCAGTTCCGATAATTGGGGGGATAATTTTGTATCTTCTTAGCTGAAATTCCTTGGCGATATGTCGATACGTAATGGTATCAACTGAGTTTCCAAACCTTGGCAGTGACCTGTAAATTTTTAAAATTAGTCATCAGTAAATCGTTACGGATTTATTTTTAGTTATGCAATTCACCTAGGTGTGGATGTGATACGATATGTTAACAAGACTTGGTTTTCTATATTCAAGCCCCCCCCCCCCCCCCCAAAAAAAAAAAAAAAAAAAAAAAAAACCCCCACCCACCCACAAAGTTGAGGGGGTTTAGTTTTCTACTTCCAAAGCAAGAGAGGTTATCTGAATCTAGTGAAAATTATATGGCTGGTTAATTAATATATTCATGTACTGTAACTTGTATAGATTCTATTTATGATTTTCTAGAACTACCGAAATGACAGTGTGGTTCTATCACATAGAAGGCAAGTGTTGGGTCAAATGTCGAGAATATGTCTACCATTGATCACACTGAATTTTCTATTGTATGTTTTTTGTATGGGATCATGAGTCTATTATTCTGAAAAATTCAAGTGGCTTAATGTTTTGTGACAGTTATTGGTACATCTCTTTCTTTTTACTTGTCAAATTTTATATCCTCCATTTATCCGGCTTTTAACGTTGACTATGGGGGGGGAGGGTGTGTGTGTGTGTGTGTGTGTGTGTGTGTGTGTGTGGAGTTTTTGTTTTTGCTGGCACCTGCACCAACGGCTGGGGCTAATTGATAAATTTAGCCTTTTGTATCTTGATTCATGCGGATAAAATTTGGTGGTTGGTTAAGTTTGCCTCTGTTCTGTAGTCAGTGCCCTGAATGCGCAAATCAGTGACCGCCTTTTCAATGATCAGGTACCCCTAGAGGGCTTTAAAGCACTGCAGGGTATTTCTGGCCCCCAACGGTTCCAGATCCACAAGGCATATGGTGCTCCTGAGAGGCTCCCATCTGCACACACATGGTCAGCTTTCCTTTTTAATTCCGCACATCCTGTCCTGATTAGTAGTCTGGATTTAGGAAGATTCTCTGTTTGTTTACGCCGGTTTTCTCAAAACTGCAGCTTCAACCAGCTAGACCTACCCGAGTATTCATCCAAGGAACAACTAGAAGAAAGATTGTTGCTGGCGATCCACGAAGCCAGCGAAGGCTTTGGCTTTGGCTGAGGCCCTCCCTTTTTTGCTCCCTCGAGAAGTTGGATGTTTTCGTTTTTTTGGGATTGTACAGGTTAGGTGAGGAAAAATTCCTTTGCAACAAGCCTGTTGCAACTTTTTTGAGTTCCTTCATAAAATGCATCTTTGCTTGTTGACATTCAGCCGATTGAACTTATGTTGCATGCCTGATTACTATAAGCTCTGCAGAGGTCGGATGGCGGATGGATGTGGCTGATAACACCGCGATGTGCAGGATCATGGTGGAGGGGGGAGGTTGGTGCAAAGAACATAACAAAGCGGCACCCAGAGGTTTTATTAAAACGGGTGTAAACAAACTTGGTTGATGGCAACGGCGTCTGCTTGGAGTTCTCCTTGATTTTCTCTCACGTTTTGGAAATGCCACCAAGAGTTGTGTATGTATTTAAAGATAGTTTTGTTGCGCCGCCCTTTTCTTTCCATCGATGTACATAAACATATTAATATGACCCTCGAGTTTTGGAGGGTATTTAATATCTCAATAGAATAAATAGTGGGCTCATTTGATTTCAAGTAAATGTTGTGATCGGCTTTTGGTCTTCATGTCCATGTCGCACCCAGCGGCATCGCAAGAGTTGGGGGGAGTGGTAAGCAACCTGAACCGAGACGAGAATCAGATTGTTTGAACTGGTGTGTGGCGTTCTGTCATTGTACTGCGACAAACGTGCTTGTGGGACCCACTTGAGGCATTCTCAAGCTTATGGTGGCAAAATGAGCCTGACCCGATCCGAACCCGGCTTTCTTAACCGGCTATGGTTAGGGGCCAATCCGGGTCAAGTAGGAAACGGGTTGACCCGATCCGACCCGGATAAAATCCGGGTCGGGTATAGGTTTGGCATGTCAACCCGGATGACCCGAATTCGACCAGGTTTACTTTTTCTATATATAT